>CP092877.1:80512815-80792960 GCA_030710605.1 Cordylochernes scorpioides
AGTTGAAAAAACTTGAAGGTAAAAGGTTAACAGGGAAATTTCATGGCAGACGATAGGTTTAGCAGGGTCGTCTGCCCATCTAATCACCGATAATCAATTCCCATCACCCCGGGAAACATCGATTAGACTGGATACACCTGCCAGATCAATCCATCATTCCCTGAGCTCAAATATTTTAAACTTCAACCACCTTGGGTTTAAATTTAGTATTTATGTATTTAGTATTATTTATTCTATGCATATATTCTGTATTTTTAGGTTTCGTTTTAAATTTTTATACTCTCCTGTTCTTTGTTTGAAGAAATTTTGCATATAAGACGAGAAAGATATTAAATAAAAAAATCTAAAATATAAATTATCCATTACTTTATTAAGATAAAAATGGGCTGATAGCTTTCAAGTAGTGTTTTATAAAATGTAATCATGATTACATATGTTATATCATTACAATTTCAATAGTCTCTGAATTTAGTGTTATTTCTAAAGCAGTCGCTAACTACCCACCATGATTATCATGGCCTGTACCACGTGTACTAGGGATAAGCAAAAAAAAGTGTTATTTTCTGACGCAAGCATCCCTTTTGGGAATATCGCGTCTGATTTGATAAAAATGATAATTACATTTACAAATAATTGATAAGGTAAAATTTGTATTATTATACATATATTATTATATATTATAAACATAATGTAATATACACAAATTAAACATTATAAAACCAACAGGAAAGAAGAATGAACCTCACGATAAGTTCCAGAAAAATAAAGAAATGGAAGCCATGGATAGATTGTTGAAACGATGTAGGGAGCTGGCGTGTGAAGATGAGGAACACCGGACATGGAGCACAGGGATACGACGGCCATAGAAGAGATCCAGGAGAACGACCTAGAGCAGATGACAGGAGACAGACAAGAATGGATCAAGGAAACCATTTTATCGAGGAGTCACCAGTCATAGAAAGACTGCTGCAGGACATCAGGGGACCATATCTGCCAGGGCCACAGCACTGACCAGGAGTCAAGATTGTAAATATCTTTGTTTTCTTTTACTATTTATTATCCCGATGTTAAAACAATAATTATATACCATTCTTTATACTTTTTAGAGATATAACCTTTTTTTGATCCATTATATGTATGTTCCATATGTAAATACCTGTTTTCTTTCCTCTTTTCGCTCTCCACTTCTCCCATCCATATTTCCAAAATTTTTTTTTCTTATTTTCCATAGGATTATTCAAATAATAATCTGTATATATTTACCATATGTATATAATCTTTCTCCATTTTTACCCCTTTGTATATTTCCCACTTTCATAGGTTTCTCCGTCTTGTAACCCCAAGGAGAATCCTCTGTAAGACCTGTGTGTCTTAATAAAGGTTTTTGTGTGTTGTTGTGTGATATAACCTTTTTGAAAAAATAAAGTTATTATATAATTAGTAAATAAGTGGAGATAGAGAAATTATTCAGTAGAAACGGCGATATGAAAAGTTATAGCGTGAAAAAATTGAGCTCGAAAATCATATATTTTGGTTAGTAACCCGTAACAATAATAGTAACCCGTAACAATAATAGTAACCCGTAACAATAATAGTAACCCGTAACAATAATAGTAACCCGTAATAATAATAGTAACCCGTAACAATAATAGTAACCCGTAACAATAATAGTAACCCGTAACAATAATAGTAACCCGTAACAATAATAGTAACCCGTAACAATAATAGTAACCCGTAACAATAATAGTAACCCGTAACATTAATAGTAGCCCGTAACAATAATAGTAACCCGTAACAATAATAGTAACCCGTAACATTAATAGTAACCCGTAACAATAATAGTAACCCGTAACAATAATAGTAACCCGTAACAATAATAGTAGCCCGTAACAATAATAGTAACCCGTAACAATAATAGTATCCCGTAACAATAACAGTAGCCCGTATTCTCTCTATTGCGTGAAAACATGGATACACGGGGCTTCTACTGGAGGTGGTCGCTTATGGGAACCGGTTCCAAAATCACTATATTATGGTACCGCTCAACAAGAGCAACCAACCTATCATAAAGATAGAGGCTTTTATTTCCAAGATCATAGTCTTTGACGAGTTTAATATTTGTTTTTGACTCGTACTTTAGATGTTGTACTAAATTCGAAAAATCACGTGAGAACGCTCTTGCAAACCTCAGAACAATTTTTAACGCCAAATGCTTTATTTTTATTTACTTCTCCTGACGAAGACAAAAGATTTTTTGTCGAAACGTTGAGAAAATAAAAAACTCTAACTGGCCGAAGTGTCTATTTTTGAATATAAAAAGACCAACCTAGTTTATGATATTTGCAACATATTAAATAAAATGTTAACGCGGGATTCAATCCCGGTTCATAGCTGTCGGGAATCGAGGGTTTTACCTACTTGTCCATCGATTTCTATTTGGTAAGTATGCTTATGGGAAGTTGGATTTGTTCAGTACAAGTCATTTTTAGATTTTGCAAAAATGGTCGTTATAGAAGATCTCCGTCCATAAGAGCTTTCACTGCCTTTCTCACTCAACTAAGAAAATTCAGCCAATCACATTGCAAGTTACCAAACGATATAGAAAATTCCAGAATCCATTGAGTGATAAGATAATATTTCCTTTTTTTTTTTAAACAAGAACGCGATGGCGATTGTATAAACCAAATTCAAGGTTATCAAGCAGAGAAAAATATTTGATAAGTACTTTCCTGCGTTTTGATTGGTTGAGAGGAGTGAATTAATCTTTGTCAAGGAACGGTACAAGCTTCATCAATTGGAGAGACGGTTGAACAACTGCCATAAAAAAAACTTTATTTACATATTGTAGAAAAGAAACACGGTCGCTTATCTGTTGTTCGATATGTGAAAAAGGATTTAGAAGTTGGCAAAAAAAGTTCGATAAGGTGGATCGAATGGAATTTGCCATTTTCCTTCTAAGGCTTGGAGATTAATGGTGTTGTAATGATGGAAATCATTTGTTTGCCAAGTCATTCATCAGATTTAGACCGTAATGAGTTTTGGGATTTATTTTATGGCGAAAAAGCTGTTTTGTGGGTTGGCATCTCATAGATAGGATCCAGGCTGAAGTCGGGTTGTTGGGGGAAATCTGATTGGGTTCATTTCTTGTTGGAATCATCTTTGGTAGTTCATAGGGGGGTAAGGTAGTACTCTAAAATCAATCTGGTTTTAGAAAGATCCATGGAAATTTGACTGAATAGGTTGATTTTTATTGATAGGTTTGGGGATGGAAATATGTAAATATCTGTATCCTTACAATTGTAGCAGTCGTACCACCGAACTGGTATCACAGGGGCCATGCTAATCTTCTCTGTATCCTTCCTATTGTAGTAGATGAACCGCCGAACTGGTATCACAGGGGCCATGCTAATCTTCTCTGTAGCTTTCCTATTGTAGTAGTTGTACCGCCGAACTGGTATCACAAGGTCCATGCTAATCTTCTCTGTATCCTTCCTATTGTAGTAGTTGTACCGCCGAACTGGTATCACAGGGGCCATGCTAATCTTCTCTGTAGCTTTCCTATTGTAGTAGTTGTACCGCCGAACTGGCATCACAGGGGCCATGCTAATCTTCTCTGTATCCTTCCTATTGTAGTAGTTGTACCGCCGAACTGGTATCACAGGAGCCATGCTAATCTTCTCTGTATCCTTCCTATTGTAGTAGTTGTACCGCCGAACTGGTATCACAGGGACCATGCTAATCTTCTCTGTATCCTTCCAATTGTAGCAGTCGTACCACCGAACTGGTATCACAGGGGCCATGCTAATCTTCTCTGTATCCTTCCTATTGTAGTAGTTGTACCGCCGAACTGGTATCACAGGGGCCATGCTAATCTTCTCTGTAGCTTTCCTATTGTAGTAGTTGTACCGCCGAACTGGCATCACAGGGGCCATGCTAATCTTCTCTGTATCCTTCCTATTGTAGTAGTTGTACCACCGAACTGGTATCACAGGGGCCATGCTAATCTTCTCTGTGTATCCTTCCTATTGTAGTAGTTGTACCGCCGAACTGGTATCACAGGAGCCATGCTAATCTTCTCTGTATCCTTCCAATTGTAGCAGTTGTACCGCCGAACTGGTATCACAGGGGCCATGCTAATCTTCTCTGTATCCTTCCTATTGTAGTAGTTGTACCGCCGAACTGGTATCACAGGAGCCATGCTAATCTTCTCTGTATATTTCCTATTGTAGTAGTTGTACCGCCGAACTGGTATCACAGGAGCCATGCTAATCTTCTCTGTATATTTCCTATTGTATTAGTTGTACCACCGAACTGGTATCACAGGGGCCATGCTAATCTTCTCTGTGTATCCTTCCTATTGTAGTAGTTGTACCGCCGAACTGGTATCACAGGAGCCATGCTAATCTTCTCTGTATCCTTCCTATTGTAGTAGTTGTACCGCAGAACTGGTATCACAGGGGCCATGCTAATCTTCTCTGTATCCTTCCTATTGTAGTAGTTGTACCGCCGAACTGGTATCACAGGGGCCATGCTAATATTCTCTGTATCCTTCCTATTGTAGTAGTTGTACCGCCGAACTGGTATCACAGGGGCCATGCTAATCTTCTCTGTATCCTTCCTATTGTAGTAGTTGTACCGCAGAACTGGTATCACAGGGGCCATGCTAATATTCTCTGCATCCTTCCTATTGTAGTAGTTGTACCGCAGAACTGGTATCACAGGGGCCATGCTAATATTCTCTGTATCCTTCCTATTGTAGTAGTTGTACCGCCGAACTGGTATCACAGGAATCATGCTAATCTTCTCTGTATCCTTCCTATTGTAGTAGTTGTACCGCAGAACTGGTATCACAGGGGCCATGCTAATCTTCTCTGTATCCTTCCTATTGTAGTAGTTGTACCGCAGAACTGGTATCACAGGGGCCATGCTAATATTCTCTGCATCCTTCCTATTGTAGTAGTTGTACCGCAGAACTGGTATCACAGGGGCCATGCTAATCTTCTCTGTATCCTTCCTATTGTAGTAGATGAACCGCCGAACTGGTATCCCAGGGACCATCTTATATCAACCCAAACGACACCAAGACAAAGGAGCCTAAAAAAAACGCCCAATAAATAAACATCATTAATGAAGATAATGATATATTACTCTGTTAATTACAAACTTAAATACTTTTTTAATAAACCCATTAACACTAATTAAAATGTTTATTAACCTTTCAGAGAGCCTATTACCGCCATGAAATTTATGATATCTCTCATAAATAAGTTTTATCATAAATTTTATCATTATTTATTATCCTAGATCCGTATGAGTTTTATCACTGGTGCTCGTTCCGTTTATATTGATTTTTTACAGAATATTTTTATATTTATTTTTGACTACATAAACATCTCTTATTTTTAACAGACATTTTTGCACATCACCTATTGAAATTTAGAAAATAATATAGCTATTTTTAAATTTTTATTTCAATTTAAAGCGCTATGTCCCCCTAAGGACACTTGCGCTGTCATACATGTATGACTTTACATTTGTCTATACATATATATATATACAATAATTTTAGGCCGTGAATAGAATAGTCATATGATGTTAACAATGAGAAAGAAAGAAAAAAAATGAGATAAAAGACCTGTGTACAAAAGAAAGAAGTGTCTGGCAATATGTACAATTAACATAATATAAATTATCAGTTTCTTAAAAGATATTTGTTGCTATATAATTTAAAATATATCTACAAAATGTATTGAATTTAATATACATTTCTTTACTGGATATAAAAATACGTGGATCTGTTACTATTAAATTATTGTGGATTCTGTAGTATTGAAAAACAGGACAATCTAATAAAATATACATACGTCAACAAATAATTTATTTTATACTCGATGTTTCAGTGAATTCTCTGTCATTCTCCTCAGGGGAATGAAGCGTCAATAATTTAAATAAATCATTGGAGTATGTAACATTGGTGTATGTAACATTGGTGTATGTAACATTGGAGTATGTAACATTGGTGTATGTAACATTGGTGTATGTAACATTGGTGTATGTAACATTGGTGTATGTAACATTGGAGTATGTAACATTGGTGTATGTAACATTGGTGTATGTAGCATTGGTGTATGTAACATTGGTGTATGTAACATTGGTGTATGTAACATTGGTGTATGTAACATTGGTGTATGTAACATTGGAGTATGTAACATTGGTGTATGTGACATTGGTGTATGTAACATTGGTGTATGTAACATTGGTGTATGTAACATTGGTGTATGTAACATTGGTGTATGTAACATTGGAGTATGTAACATTGGTGTATGTAACATTGGTGTATGAAACATTGGTGTATGTAACATTGGTGTATGTAACATTGGTGTATGTAACATTGGTGTATGAAACATTGGTGTATGTAACATTGGTGTATGTAACATTGGTGTATGTAACATTGGTGTATGAAACATTGGTGTATGTAACATTGGTGTATGTAACATTGGTGTATGTAACATTGGAGTATGTAACATTGGTGTATGTAACATTGGTGTATGAAACATTGGTGTATGTAACATTGGTGTATGTAACATTGGTGTATGAAACATTGGTGTATGTAACATTGGTGTATGTAACATTGGTGTATGTAACATTGGTGTATGAAACATTGGTGTATGTAACATTGGTGTATGTAACATTGGTGTATGTAACATTGGAGTATGTAACATTGGTGTATGTAACATTGGTGTATGAAACATTGGTGTATGTAACATTGGTGTATGTAACATTGGTGTATGAAACATTGGTGTATGTAACATTGGTGTATGTAACATTGGTGTATGAAACATTGGTGTATGTAACATTGGAGTATGTAACATTGGTGTATGTAACATTGGTGTATGTTACATTGGTGTATGTAACATTGGTGTATGTAACATTGGTGTATGAAACATTGGTGTATGTAACATTGGTGTATGTAGCATTGGTGTATGTAACATTGGAGTATGTAACATTGGTGTATGTAACATTGGTGTATATAACACTGGTGTATGAAACATTGGTGTATGTAACATTGGTGTATGTAACATTGGTGTATGTAACATTGGAGTATGTAACATTGGTGTATGTAACATTGGTGTATGTAACATTGGTGTATGTAGCATTGGTGTATGTAACATTGGGGTATGTAACATTGGAGTATGTAACATTGGTGTATGTAACATTGGAGTATGTAACATTGGAGTATGTAACATTGGTGTATGTAACATTGGAGTATGTAACATTGGAGTATGTAACATTGGTGTATGTAACATTGGAGTATGTAACTATATATTTTTCCAAACCAACTTTCAATCAACAAAGGATCTTCAAAAATATTGAAATTTGGTTTTTTCAACTGAAATATATTAAGAAATAAATATAGAAAATTTTCGCCGTCAATTTTTAGCTTAATATATCAAGACAATTATTTATTTATTACAAAACACACGCTATATCCTATATGGATATTTGCATGTAAATGTTTAATCTATTTTATGTACATAGCTTCAAAATAGAGAAGAGAAAATAGAGGTAACCCTGGAGCACAAATCGCCAACTACCCGGGCAATTCAAAATATATCTACCATTTATTTATAGTTTAAAAAAGAGAGAGTATAAATTATTTAAATTTACATTTTAGAGCAATACTTATACAAGAAATAAAGTTTTGAAAATAGAGCAATCCATAAATAAATCTTTAATTAAAAAACACACACACAAAAGACACACCTTAATATGTTATAATACCTTGATAAAGGTTGGCGTTCAGCCAACTGATATATTGTTAAAATAAATGATATTTTGATCCAATATATGCCTTTTTATTTAAAGAAATAAAGTTTATTTACAAACAAATCAAAAATATTAAAGAAATGTAAAGCAGAAGAGAAAGAGTTTGTCCCTGTCTAACTTGTTCACCTCTAAATTTTCTAAGTCCCTAAAAAAAGCTGCATATGTTCACTATCCTATATTAAGAACATCAATAAATTTACATAAGAACAGTTTCAGGTATTGTAACGTCAATTTGATTCAACCTGTTTTTGAACCACTGTCTAACGAGTGCATTTTTGCTTGCAACCAAATAGAAACTTCCAAGGCAAGTTTTACTGTATATACACTCACGGCAAAAATTAAGGAAATGGAAAGTGTTTGATTTTGCCGGTCGTCTGTTTTTTTTTTCGAAGGAGATAATGTCAATTTTGTTCACACTTGGTTATCTCGTGTGTCTTCAATAAAGGTCACTGTAATATCTTTCAGCGTTATTGTCTGAATCCTGATATACATGGTAAAAGGTAAAACTTTCTTAAGGTTTGTACATGAGTGTAGATATGTATTCAAATCAATGGAGTTTGTACATGTGGTTCCCTCTCTGACTAGAGACGAAATTTGGTTATCGAACAACGGAGCAACATGTACGTTATTTTATAGATCTTCCTTAGAAGTAGATAGAATCTGATTGGTCTTTGTAGCAACCTCACGTTCCAATTAGAATCTTGCATGTGGTCATGTGATTACATGATGTTAAGGACAACCAATCAGATTGCAGCGTGGGTGGAGTTTCACGTCATATTTACATATATATACACACACTATAAGTGAGCTAGGATTGGTTGAAGGCATTGTAAGAAGATTATTTAGTATTCAAATATTTATATAAAGGGGAGGAAGTTGCTTATGATAATAATACGCCTTCTTTTTATAATTATACGCTTATAATACGCTTTAATAATTCCCAAGGTGATAACTAAACGTATATTCGTGAAGGAGTTTGTAAGTATAAGCAAATATTTTTATATTTGCATATCCCCCAAGTAAACATGGTACAAGCAAATATAATCATGGATGGCAGTTTGCGACAGCTTTTATTGTAAATGTGTCTACACAGATAGAGGGTAGTTTGATTTTTACTTTTACAAGGTGACAGAGCTCTGTTTGGTTACTTGTACTCATTGATGGAGGTTGGATTTGGGCAATATTTGGGATCATCGAAGAAGAAAAAAAAGTCAATAATAGTTAGATTCGATCCCTACTCGTGTTTATCAACAGTATGCACCGCTCCTCTACAAAATGTCCAAACGACAATATCATAAAAATCTTGTAAAAGATTATAAACCTTAAACTGATATACACTCGTGGACAAAACTCAAGGAAGTGGAAAGTCTTTGATGTCGCCGGTCATCTGTGTTTTTGAAAGAGACAGAGGTAGTTTTGTTCACACTTGGTTATCTCGTGTGTCTTCAATAAAAGTCACTGTAATATCTTTCAGAATTATTGTCTGAAAATCCTGATATAAAGTGATAGCAATACAGAATGTATGCTTTTGTTGAAATTGATCTTCACTTTTTGACCAACATTTTTACATTTCGGCTATTTCACTACATAAATGCATTATTAAAACCATCAACTACTTCTCCCCCTTGTTCTCCGGATCTAGCTCCTAGCGACCTATATATTCAGACTTATATAAAATATTTATAAAAATAAATTTAGAGAAGATAATTAAGTCATTGATGCCTTTATAGACTTTTGGAGGAACAACCAGACGAAACCTTATAATATATATAAAAATTGCCCAGCAATGGCCGCAGCCTTGCAGAAAATTGACATGGACTCAGAACTTTACACACCCAAGATAGAGAACATTGCAACTGCTGTGATAGAGATATATGGAGACATCTGAGGTTCTTCATTGGACACGACAACAACAACAGAAAATTGACATGGACCCAGAACTTTACACACCCAAGATAGAGAACGGCTGCTGTGATAGAGATGTATGGAGACATCTGAGGTTCTTCATTGGACACAACAACAGAAAATTGACATGGACCCAGAACTTTACACACCCAAGATAGAGAACACTGCTGTGATAGAGATGTATGGAGACATCTGAGGTTCTTCATTGGACACGACAACAACAACAGAAAATTGACATGGACCCAGAACTTTACACACCCAAGATAGAGAACGGCTGCTGTGATAGAGATGTATGGAGACATCTGAGGTTCTTCATTGGACACAACAACAGAAAATTGACATGGACCCAGAACTTTACACACCCAAGATAGAGAACGGCTGCTGTGATAGAGATATATGGAGACATCTGAGGTTCTTCATTGGACACAACAACAACAGAAAATTGACATGGACCCAGAACTTTACACACCCAAGATAGAGAACGGCTGCTGTGATAGAGATGTATGGAGACATCTGAGGTTCTTCATTGGACACAACAACAGAAAATTGACATGGACCCAGAACTTTACACACCCAAGATAGAGAACGGCTGCTGTGATAGAGATGTATGGAGACATCTGAGGTTCTTCATTGGACACGACAACAACAACAGAAAATTGACATGGACTCAGAGCAGCAGTTTCACACACCCAAGATAGAGAACGACTGCTGTGATAGAGATGTACGGAGACATCTGAAGCCTTTCATTGGACACAAAAACAACAACAGAAAATTGACATGGACCCAGAACTTTACACACCAAAGATAGAGAACGACTGCTATGATAGAGATGTACGGAGACATCTGAAGCCTTTCATTGGACACAAAAACAACAACAGAAAATTGACATGGACCCAGAAATTTACACACCCAAGATAGAGAACATTGCTGTGTTAGAGATGTATGGAGACATCTGAAGCCTTTCATTGGACACCAAAACAACAACAGAAAATTGACATGGACCCAGAACTTTACACACCAAAGATAGAGAACGACTGCTATGATAGAGATGTACGGAGACATCTGAGGCTCTTCATTGGACACGACAACAACAACAGAAAATTGACATGGACCCAGAACTTTACACACCCAAGATAGAGGACATTGCTGTGTTAGAGATGTATGGAGACATCTGAAGCCTTTCATTGGACACCAAAACAACAACATAAAATTGACATGGACCCAGAACTTTACACACCCAAGATAGAGAACGACTGCTGTGATAGAGATGTATGGAGACATCTGAAGCTCTTCATTGGACACGACAACAACAACAAAGGTTAAATTCTTATTGTTTCAATTATTTTAAAGAAAAAGGTGAACATTTCTTTGATCACTGAGACATTCCTACTCAAGACTTCCTTCCTAGCTGAAATAGAACAATCCAGTTCTTGTATTTTGGTGGTTGTATATAACGGAATTGTGATTAGTGTTTTTTCATACACGTGGTTTGTTTGGACGTGAACTGAGTAGTTTTTAGGAATAAATCACAACTTTATCTGAAAGATACTTAAATCTCTTCACCCAGTCAAACTTTTTTCTTCTTACATCCCTCTCTTTTATTCTCTCTATATTTTTTCTCTCTCCCTCTCACCTAGACCCGAGGATACTCAAAGCAATAACACGCCATATATATATATATATAACGAATTTAAACATTAAGACACGAATGTTTCTTTTCACAAATAAATCAAACTTCTACTCTCCTTACTGCGATGAAAAAATATTGGGAGGGTTTGGTTCATCAGTGGTGAACCCTCTTAGCGGTTTCGCCAATTTAATCTACCAGACCGCTACTTTAGAGCTCTAATACTGTATTGGACCATTCTGCTTTTATATATGCTGTACTGAAGGGTGGAATCTTAGAAATGGTATTTAAGTAAACGACGGATAGTAGAATTACAATTAAATATTTACATCGAGCAATGCTCTTCCGCAAACAATAATTTCATTGCAGCAAGGACAGTAAAAGTTTAATTTATTTGTGAAAAGAAACAATCGCGTCTTAATGTTTTAATTTGTTATACTCATCTGTGTTATAGCTTTGATGGCATTTGTTTGTCTGGTATCTGACCACACACTGAACAGCCTGCGGTAGTGGGACACCATGTCTTAATGAACAATTACTTGAAGTGGTCAGATTTTGCTGCTCCATGGAATGAGGGGATGAATATCCTATTATTTGTTTGGGCAGGTACGATAAGCCAACCCCCCACACCGATAAAACGGTGTTTACCTTACAACTCTGAACACTCGGATTTTCCTGGAAAATCTCTTAAAGATTTCTTGAAAAAAGCCATGGTCCACCTATGCTGTGTGAGCAGAAGAGCTTAAATTGACTTGTTCCATTATATGTATGTTCCATATGTAAATACCTGTTTTCTCTTTTCGCTCTCCACTTCTCCCACCCATATTTCCAAATCCATATTCTTATTTTCCATAAGATTATTCAAAAATAATAATCTGTATATATTTACCATGTGTATATAATCTTTCTCCATTTTTATCCCTTTGTATATTTCCCACTTTCATGGGTTTCTCCGTCTTGTAACCCCAAGGAGAATCCTCTGTAAGATCTGTGTGTTTTAATAAAGGTTTTTGTGTGTGTGTGTGTGTGTGGAATGATGGGGTGCCATTGCCCCGTTAGTCAGCCATATTTCAGAGTTCCCTGTAATTGTAATTTTCCCCCTGTATTGGACAAGACACCACCACCACCACTTGAAGTATTCAGATATAAAAAATTGTGATATACTTTTATAAAAATATATATAAAAAACATACGCAATAAGAAAAATGTTGCAAAAGTGAATTTGTACTTGGATCAGGTGGATAAATTTAGAAAAAGTGAATTTCCTGATCGTGTAACTAAAAGTTCCGATAGATGGTGCAAGCCATCAGCAACACGATCAAGAAATGCCCTTTTTCTCAAATTACGCAATAAGTTTCTTTATTACAAAAAACAATGCGAGCTTTCGATCTCTCGGCCTTTAACAAGCGAAGTTACATCTGAGAGTGATCACGGGGAGTGGGGTGGGTTATACTAAATGATGGCTGTTTAATCTAGATTTGGAAGTATGACAGAATGGTTCTCTGGGATGTCTGGAATCAACAGTAGAATAGATATCCCAGAACAATTCTGTCATACTTCCAAATCAAAATTAAACAGCCATCATTTAGTATATCTCGACCTCCTCCCCGTGATCATTCTCAGATGTAACTTCGCCTGTTAAAGGCCGAGAGCTCGAAAGCTCGCATTGTTTTTATGATAAAAAAACTTATTGCGTAAGTTGAGAAAAAGGGCATTTCTTGGTCGTGTTGCTGATGGCTTGCGCCATCTATCGGCCATCATCAACTTTTAGTTGCACGATCAGGAGATGCCCTTTTTCTCAATTTATCCACCTGATCTAAGTACAAATTCACTTTTATACTGAACGCCAACCTTTATCAAGGTATCATAACATTTTAATGTGTGTCAACAACAAACTTAGCGTCACATAACGTCAATAGAATTAAGTTTTAAAATATACAAGTTTTATATTATATAAAGGGAGAGGTGCTATTATAAGTACAAGAATATCATCCTCCCAAAACTTTATGTTCTTGTCTGAAAATCGGCACTTACCATTTCACCAGTCTAGCTGTTTGGTAAAATTTGACCGATTTTATAACCCTCTCATAGAATGTTATGAAATGGAAGCCGTCCCTGTACTGATGAGGGCCATAGTCTGAAACCATGGTATACTGGTTGTTGGCTGTTGTCTGAATTTGTCAAAACTGGTGTTGTGGCTTATTCTTTATTATTACTAGTAAAGTTTTTTACTGGATGATGTACAGTGCATCGTTCTTATGTATAATCAGGGGGTCAGTGGACGTGTGGTCCAAACCGTAGATTTCCTATAACCATGACCCGGGATCGAACCCCGTATTGGGCACTTTTTTTTTCTTAATAAAAATTGCTCCAATGGCTTCCGATTCTTGTATAAGCTCAACCTTATCAGTGAGTGCAAGTAAAGAAACGGAGCAACTGTCACATTTGTAAGTGTTTTTTTATTATTTATTATTATCCCTGGCCATGATAATCATAGTGGGTAGTTAGCGATTGCTTTTACTGTAAGTGCACATCATGTTTACACATGTGAAAAGCAGTTTTTGCACTTACAAATGTTCGAATCCTGCATTGAACTTTTTTTTTTTCTGAAGCTCAACCACGCCATTGAGTGCAAGTAAAGAAACGTGGCAACTGTCCCATTTGTAAGTGTTTTTTTTTTTAATTATCCCTAGTACATGTAGAACAGGCCATGATAATCATGATGGGTAGTTAACGACTGCTTTTACTGTAAGTGCACCACATGTCTACACATGTGAAAAGCATTTTAACTTTGGAACTTACAAATATTCCAGAGCTCTTTTTGGTTACTTACACACGCTGGTGGGATTGGACTTTTGCAAGAATCGGGGGCCATTGTAGTATTATTTTTTTAATCAGAAAAAAAGTGCCCAATGCAGGATTCGTTCCCGGATCGTAGCGGTCGAAAACCAACGGTTTAGACCATCCTTCCACCGACCCCCTCTCCCATTTGTAAGTGTAAAAGTTGAACTGACTTCAACATGTATAGACATGTACAATCACCAAATACTACCCACCATGATTATCATGGACTGTACCACGTGTACAAGGAATAATAATAATAAAATTTTAGTAGATTCAAAGAATTCCTTTAATTACAATGTAGAATATTATGAAATATCAAATATGTGAAATAAACTCTGAGAGAAAACTGTCAAAAACTATAACAAGACTTAGAACAAATCACTATAAAGGAATGACAATACATCCAGATGGCACAAGAACTTATAGAGCATGCAACAACTGTCCTGGTGTGGAACTAACCATACCCACATATTCTCATACCCAGCAATGGCCGTAGCCTTGCAGAAAATTGACTTAGACCCAGAGCAGCAGCTTTACACACCCAAGATAGTGAATATTGCTGCTGCTGTGATGGAGATGTATGGAGACATCTGAGACTCTTCTTTGGACCCCTCAACAACAGAAAATTGACTTAGACCCAGAACAGCAGCTTTACACACCCAAGATAGTGGATATTGCTGCTTCTGTGATGGAGAGATGCATGGATACATCTAAGACTCTTCTTTGGACACAACAACAACAGAAAATTGACTTAGACCCAGAACAGCAGCTTTACACACCCAAGATAGTGGATATTGCTGCTGCTGTGATGGAGAGATGTATGGAGACATCTGAGACTCTTCTTTGGACACAACAACAACAGAAATTGACTTAGACCCAGAACAGCAGCTTTACACACCCAAGATAGTGGACATTGCTGCTGCTGTGATGGAGAGATGTATGGAGACATCTGAGACTCTTCTTTGGACACAACAACAACAGAAATTGACTTAGACCCAGAACAGCAGCTTTACACACCCAAGATAGTGGACATTGCTGCTGCTGTGATGGAGAGATGTATGGAGACATCTGAGACTCTTCTTTGGACACAACAACAACAGAAATTGACTTAGACCCAGAACAGCAGCTTTACACACCCAAGATAGTGTAAATTGCTGCTGCTGTGATGGAGAGATGCATGGAGACATCTGAGACTCTTCTTTGGACACGACAACAACAACAATATTATGAAATAGAAGCCAATATCTTACTAATGTAATCTGATGGCATACAGGTTGGTTTGTCTGATCATTTACCTGAAGCATGTGTTGGTGCAAATTCAATCATCAAGAGAGACGCCATCAAAGTACACAAGACAAACAG
Organism: Cordylochernes scorpioides; assembly: GCA_030710605.1. Lineage (NCBI taxonomy): Eukaryota > Metazoa > Arthropoda > Arachnida > Pseudoscorpiones > Chernetidae > Cordylochernes > Cordylochernes scorpioides. Next base: position 80,528,381 of record CP092877.1, read on the forward strand.
ACATCAAAGAGCTATAAAAAATTTATTGATGACCCACGGGTGCCGCTCCCCAGTTTTTTACCACTCCTCTAGCCAGGTGAGGTCTTGACATAAAGAATGTCTTGGCGCATCGTGTGGAGTTATAAACCTCACAGTAACTTTTTTATATCTCCACTTACTACGTCGGTTTATATTGGCCTGGTATATAACTCCCGCGGTATCTTCTTTCTTTAACTATATATATACATGTTATACACTCATGGACAAAACTTAAGGAAGTTGTACCTTTCAGCATTTATTTGGGGATTCAGACAATAACTCTGAAAGATATCACAGTGACCTTTATTGAAGACACACGAGATAACCAAGTGTGAACAAAATACACTCATGGACAAAACTTAAGGAAGTTGTACCTTTCAGCATGTATTTGGGGATTCAGACAATAACTCTGAAAGATATCACAGTGACCTTTATTGAAGACACACGAGATAACCAAGTGTGGACAAATTATATTCATGGACAAAACTTAAGGAAGTTGTACCTTTTAGAATGTATATCTGGATTCAGACAATAACTCTGAAAGATATTACAGTGACCTTTATTGAAGACATACGAGATAACCAAGTGTGAACAAAATACACTCATGGACAAAACTTAAGGAAGTTGTACCTTTCAGCATGTATTTGGGGATTCAGACAATAACTCTGAAAGATATCACAGTGACCTTTATTGAAGACACACGAGATAACCAAGTGTGGACAAATTATATTCATGGACAAAACTTAAGGAAGTTGTACCTTTTAGAATGTATATCTGGATTCAGACAATAACTCTGAAAGATATTACAGTGACCTTTATTGAAGACATACGAGATAACCAAGTGTGAACAAAATACACTCATGGACAAAACTTAAGGAAGTTGTACCTTTCAGCATGTATATCGGGATTCAGACAATAACTCTGAAAGATATTACAGTGAACTTTATTGAAGACATACGAGATAACCAAGTGTGAACAAAATACACTCATGGACAAAACTTAAGGAAGTTGTACCTTTCAGCATGTATTTGGGGATTCAGACAATAACTATGAAAGATATTACAGTGACCTTTATTGAAGACACACGAGATAACCAAGTGTGAACAAAATACACTCATAGACAAAACTCAAGAAAATTGTACCTTTTAGCATGTATATCGGGATTGAGACAATAACTCTGAAAGATATTACAGTGACCTTTATTGAAGACACACGAGATAACCAAGTGTGAACAAAATACACTCATGGACAAAACTTAAGGAAGTTGTACCTTTTAGCATGTATATCGGGATTGAGACAATAACTCTGAAAGATATTACAGTGACCTTTATTGAAGACACACGAGATAACCAAGTGTAAACAATATACACTCATGGACAAAACATAAAGAAGTACCTTTAGCATGTATATCGGGATTCAGACAATAACTCTGAAAGATATTACAATGACCTTTATTGAAGACCTACGAGATAACCAAGTGTGAACAAAATTGCCTCTGTCTCCTTCAAAATGAGACGACCGGCGATATCAAAAACTTCCCATTTCCTTTTGTCCATGAGTGTATATAGTGCTGGCACTAAACGGGAATTCTTGGTGAAGGTATTTAATGAAAGTATGTAAATAAGTTTTGAGAAAATAGTATGGGTATATTACACAATATTTAAAATATTGCATTGAGCGTTGTTCTTCTGCTAATAAATCCCAAACAATAGGATCTTTTGGCATCAAATAGAAGAAACATTTATGTGGGTAATTAGTTTAAATTCCTGAATATAGATGGAGCTCTTATAGCATGTAATAGAACTCCTTGTTGTAAGGAATTTCCAAGAAAGAATATTAAGGTGAAAACATCAGGCTTCTAGGAATAAGTTTCTTGTAAACATTTTATTTCAGATCTCAAGCTTTTGGTCATGAAAGACCTTCTATCCAAGATGCTCTGCGGTGAGTACCCGATTTGTACCTTCTGTAATTCAAAACTAAAAAATGAAATCACTCACTATATTTTTGATTGCTATGCTCTGAAAGAAGAAAGAAAAACCCTTATGCTCAAAACTGGGCAACTCTGTGCTTCACTTCCATCAATAATTGACAATATGACCCAGAATAAGTATATTGCTACGGCGTTTTATGGTTTCCACAAGTCCATATCTCAGAAGAAGGCCAAGTGACACTCACTCCTCACTTTCTTACTGCTACTCTTTTTGTGTTGTTTTTCTTGCTTCCCTCTTTCTCTTTCTTGTTTTTTCTTTTTTTCTTTTTCTTCTGTATATATCGTTATTTCCTTTGTCTCACTGCTTTGTTCTTATGCATACCTCTGGTGAATCCTGTATAGGGTCAGTGACCCTAAATAAAGGCTTTTTTTTAAAATAATGATAAAAGGGTTATTTTATTGAATAAAATGATATTCATCAGTTTTCTGTTGCCTCTGTTGTCAATAGATATGATATGATCTGGTGTATGAGCGATGCAGGTAAGGTTGGGGGCCAGTTGGAGACTGGTGGTTATCAGCTGGAAGACAGTTTACCTCGGGATTTCGGTCTTATTTCAACATATATATATATTTATTTTTAATTAAAAAGGCATATATTGGATCAAAATATCATTTATTTTACCAATATTTCAGTTGGATGAACGCCAACCTTTATCTTTTTCAACAATGTGGTTTGTTGACACACATTAAAATGTTATAACACCTTGATAAAGGTTGGCGTTCAGCTAACTGAAATATTGGTAAAATAAATGATATTTTGATTCAATATATGCCTTTTTAATTAAAGATTTATTTATGGATTGATATACTTTCAAAAAAATATAGATTTATAGAAGTTACCAAAATTGAACTCCGCATTGGGCACTTTTTTATGAAGAAAATATTTTTGATAGAATGGCTCCCGATTCTTGTAAAAATGTAACCCACCTAGTGAGTATAAGTAACCAAACGGGGCTCTGACACAATTTATAAGTGCAAAAGTCGAAATACTTTTTAGATGTGTAGATATGTGGTGTAATTACAGTAAAAGCAATCGCCAACTACCTAGTATGATTATCATGGCTTGTTCTTTGTTTATTACCTCACGTGCAATTCCATTACGGTGTAGATACGAATGTTGTTTACACTACTGGATAAAAATTAAAGAAATGGAAAGTCTTTGATATCGCCAGTCGTCTATATATATATTATATAATCTAAATATAAAAATATTCTATAATTTAAAAAATATATTTTATTTTCATTCATTGATAATTCTACTTGTTTTTTGACCATAGTTTTAGAATACGCCGACTTTTAATACTTGTTGTAAATATGTAGTTATCTAATCTATTTTTTTGAAATTTACTAATATAGAATTCATTTCATAAATTCTATATAACTGTGAAAAATGTCTTATTGTAATTTTTTTCAAGTAATTTAAAATAAAAACTACTTGATAGTAAATAGTTATTTTTCTGCTTTTCTTTCAAAATGACACGACTGCAAACGATACCATTAAGTACTCATGTACTCAAAAGAACCAGCAATTAATCTCTATCTCAAAACAATATTTATTATAAAATTTTTTTTTGAAGGAGACAGAATCAATTTTGATCACATTTGGTTATCTCCCAATGCGGGATTCGATCCCGTAGCGGTAGAAAACCAACGGTTTAGCCCCCTCGTTCACTAACTCTCTTGTAAATCTACACTTATTTATCATTTCTCTTAGTTATAAAACTCTTCCCTCGTCTGAAAAATCTCAGTTTCTTTGATGATTCTTAACCTTCCAACTGCAACCTTGACTTGCCACCGGCCAATTGGTTCGGCTATTCTACGAGTAACAGCCAGAATAGACGACAGCTACACCGTCCATTCCCATGGCTTTAGTAGGGCTGAATCCTCTTCATCATCTTTATCATTTTAATATTTTTTTTGACAATTAACATAATTTTACAAATAAAAAAACAAAACAAAATGCGAATGTTTCTTTTCACAAATAAATCAAACTACTGTCCTTAATGCGATGAAAAAAAAAATTGGGAGGGCTTGGCTCATCAGTGGCGAACCCTCCCAGCGGTTTCGACAATTTATCTACCAGACCGCTTCTTTAGAGCTCTAATACTGTATTGGATCATTCTGCTTATATATGTTACACTGAAGGGTGGAATCTTAGAAATGGTATTTAAGTAAACTATGGACATAAGCTTCTTGTCAATGCATGCAAAAATGAAAACTCGGCACTATTTAAAAAAGATAATTATATATATGCATTATACTATGTACAATGAATATGGCATCTCTGCCGTCGCTTTAGAGTTTGGAGGAAGATCGCCAATGGTTCTCCGGCGACACCACGTATTCCGTGATCTACGAAGAAATCTTGAGAGATTTGTGGAAAACGTCCCGAAGTACATCACAATGATGTTCTTCTACCTATCAGGGAGGATCCTCTGTGGAGAAAGTCAAGGTCATCTTTAATGAATTTCGGCGTGCGTCAGGAATCGGCGTGAAATTCTCCAAGATAAAGAAAGGGGTTATGGTGGGGCGCTTGGTAGGATCGTACAGACTCTCTGCTGGGGGCCTTCATCACAATGCCAAGATGTACGTCGTGGATGTTCTCTTGTTGGGGCAACTAAGGGCGTTCAGCCATCTAATGTCTGAACCCCACAATCTGGACGTTTACTTGACCAGCACGGTACAGCCTGTCCCCAGGCTTCGTTTTATTTCTGTTATCAAACACACAAAAGCCTTTATTAGGGACATGCCCCATACAGATTCTCCCAATTAGGTAAGGTAATAATCATCTTGTGTTATTTACATAGAAATTGAACTGGCTTTACTCTTCGTCTCAAAGTCATTCACTTGTTGACTGGTCCTTACATAATGATGATCTAAAAAATGTATAATAAGCTATTGTCTTAGATTTGTTTGCTGATATTTTGGAAAGCAATACGTAGGATGAAGTGTTGGTACATTTAATTTGTTGATATAGGGCCTTCCTTTCTTGTTTCTGTTGTCAAGCAGCTTGGATGCCTTGCAGTATACTGATTCATCCTGTGTCCGTCGGTGACCCATCGACTTCACGACTCAGCTCCAGATTGTTTAGTAAGATCATTTTATTCACGATCGAACATTGTGGCCCATTGTATGTATTACATCCCAAACACGATGCGACGCCAATCATCTCTGTCTTGAGCTTGATGTACTATCTCGGCGACCGTTAATACAATAGGCGTTCATGGGAAAAGGAATTCTATGGTGGGGCCCCTTCCACAGATCTACTGGGACTTAGCTGGGATGGTCTACTCACCCTTACACCTCGGGAGGTGCCTTCACGTCTTGGTTGGCCCTACCAGGATCCTAGGATCCAAACGTACTTCGCCTCCTTCCCCCCATGAACACTCCCCTCGCCGCGTTAAGATTCCCAGCTCGGATTTCAGGGGATCTTACTTCAAGGGATTCCATACCGCAATCCAGATCATCTTGATTCATCGAGAACAAAGCCTGGATGGTCCCAATGGTTCTTGAATTCTGGCTTACCCTCGGTCACTTGTGAAACGGAACTGCGGAAGGTCGCCTCTCACTTCCTAAGCGTGTAACCACCGATCAACGCCCATCCTACCTCAGGTCGGCACATGTCAGTTTCTAAGAACATCTCCTTCCTCATGACATCACTTAGAAAGACCTGCTCATGTAGTACGACGGAGAATTCAGGGAAATATTGTCTCCAGGATTGATTGGTGTCGTAGAATACTATGGGCGTCTCCCTAAAGGAATATACGCCAAGGCAGGTCAGCTACGGTATGAAACAGGATTTCTTAGATCTAGGCCTACACATTAATCTAGCCACATATATCGAGGAATATATTTTTAGACATAGAAGACGGCATAATCATGCCTTTTCATAGCTAAAGAAGTCATGAAGAGGTTAGCTACAGACAAAGTCAGCCAGTTTTTTAGACAGAGAAGAAACATATACAGCAATATTAGTCGGGGTATGTAAGAAGACACGGCCACCTCGGGATAAGTAAGAAGACACGGCCAGGTTACCTCGGGATAAGTAAGAAGACACGGCCGGATTACCTCGGGATAAGTAAGAAGACACGGCCATCTCGGGATAAGTAAGAAGACACGGCCAGGTTATCTCGGGATAAGTAAGAAGACACGGCCAGGTTACCTCGGGATAAGTAAGAAGACACGGCCATCTCGGGATAAGTAAGAAGACACGGCCAGGTTACCTCGGGGATAAGTAAGAAGACACGGCCAGGTTACCTCGGGATAAGTAAGGACACACGGCCAGGTTACCTCGGGATAAGTAAGAAGACACGGTCATCTCGGGATAGTAAGAAGACACGGCCGGGCCAACTCGGGGATAAGTAAGAAGACACGGGCGGGTTACTTACAGACCTAGAAGCTGGTTAAATGGGAGTGTACAAAGACGTCACCTGTAGACAGACACAACAAACAAACGACACGTCAATACGGTCGCCAAAGAAGGACGTTCTCTATCAATGACAACAACCAATCCTAGCTCTGCGCAGCGGTAGCGCACCAATCAGACAACTCGGGGGCGGGGCCTATGGTCCAGTCAGCGCTGTGGATATGAATCGAGGCGGAGGTGCAAGTGAACTCCCGCCCATGGATCTGCACCTGTCCCAAGGATATCACCCCTACTACAGGTCAGTTTCAACCCCCCTAACCCCCTAAAAAACTCACCCTAATCACCTCCACCACGATCGCCAAGATAACCACCCCAATTTTGGCTCTCGACAAGATATATTGGCTTCCCCTTTACTTTCGTTTTTTTCTCTACTTTTTTTTTTTGCAACCCTTTTCACCATTTTTTCACAATATTCTTTACGTTATATTCCGCGTTTTTTTCTTCAATTCAATTCTATTATAAGATTTGCAGTGTTTTGGTTTGGTTTTATAATGTTTGTTTGACATTTTTGATAGTTCTTTTTTAGTGTTCTTGGTGTTATTTTGATTATTTGAATTAAGGTATCAATATAAACTGAACTAGGCGAATTCTATTTTTGAAATAAAAGGTTGGAAGCACGTCTTATTAACTATATATTAACACAAAATAACTTTATAACCTAACTATATTATAAAACGCATAAAATTTAGTTTAAAATGTTGAATACTAAAAGTAAAAAAAAAAATTAAAAAAGTTGCATATGTGTACATGCATGCATAAATTTATGCATATATTTGCATATGGGAAAAATAATTATTTAGCTAATATGCAAAATTGGGAATTTGAAAATAAGATACGAGCGAAATTATGCAAATTTTCGTGATGATTTATGGTGTCCTTTAATAAGCTGTATTGTTTTATACACAGGGGTGTATTTGCAAGGATCTAAGAGATTCAATAAGCTCTTATTGGGAAATGGATTTGGTGAAATGCCATGACATTTAGTGGACAGTTTTATGACAAGATCTAGAAAACACTTGGAGACACATTTCTAGATAATTATTTCGAAAATATGGCACAATAACATATGTATAATTACATATATGCAACCTATGCAAATTTATTTGCACTTGATGCAATACTGCATGGATTACTGATAGCGATTCGTTTTTGGCATTAATTTGTTTTTTTCCTTGTTAGTAGAATTGCTGAGTAACTTTACACAAAAATATATCATTGCATACACTAACATAAGTACATATAGCAATAAGCATTCAAAGATTTATATGCAACAATGCATACATTACATTGAATGCATAGCAAGAATTGCATTTAATTAATCACACAATACATGCAAATATACATTTCCTAACAATTACATACAACAATACAAGACACTGAAATTCGCACCCACAATAATACAATATACATTCACAAAAAGGCAACACAATATACATTCCTATAAGATCATACAACAGTTGAAATTCCCAAAGATACAACACACGCAAAACACAACAATTTTATTTACAAGTAATATTCCTAAACATGTTAAAAAATATAACAATACATACAACAATTAACATTCACAAAAAAATACAACAATATATACAACAAAGCACAATAACACTTACATACAATTGATATTCATAAAGATACAACAAAACACAGCAATAAATACAACAATTGACATACATAGAGATACAACAAAAGACAACAATGTATATACAACAATTGATATATATAAATATACATTAAAACACAACAATGAATGCAACAATTGACATGCATATAAATACAACAAAAGATAAAAATTTATAAAACAATTTAAAAAAATATACAACAAAACAAAGCAATAAATGCAACAATTCACATTCATAAATATACAACAAAAGACAACAATGTATACATCAATTGCCGTTTCTAAAGATACAACAAAACACATCTACACACAACAATTGACATCCATAAAAATACAATAAAGCAGAAAGACTTCTCATAACAATAAAACCCCCATTCTAAGGATAACATATTGCAACAATGCACATTAACAGAAATACATATTTACACAACAATGAACAAAAATTCTCCCAAAATACCTTCAACAACAAACACAACAATACATAACAATACCTACACTCCAACACCCTACAATCTACTCAATAAAATAAGCGACATTTATGGAATTACATATTTTGAGAAATTAAAATCGCCCGAGGTTTGTCCATTCTAACAAACAGAGTTGTAAAACACGCCATCTGTGTACAACAAATTAAACTATTTAGAACACAATTTTCATTTTTATAATAAAACACTCCCTACTGTCCTTAATTCAATGGAAAAAACACGTTTGGGAGGGGTGGCACATCAGTGTGAAACCCTTCTATTTTATTCACACATGGTTATCTCGTGTGTCTTCAATAAAGGTCACTGTAATATATTTCAGAGTTATTGTCTGGATCCCGATATATATGGTAAAAGGTACAACTTCCTTAAGTTTTGTCCATGAGTGTATTTTGTTCACACTTGGTTATCTCGTGTTTCTTCAATAAAGGTCACTGTAATATCTTTCAGAGTTATTGTCTGAATCCCGATATACATGGTAAAAGGTATAACTTCCTTAAGTTTTGTTCATGAGTGTATTTTGTTCACACTTGGTTATCTCGTGTTTCTTCAATAAAGGTCACTGTAATATCTTTCAGAGTTATTGTCTGAATCCCGATATACATGGTAAAAGGTATAACTTCCTTAAGTTTTGTCCATGAGTGTATTTTGTTCACACTTGGTTATCCCATGTATCTTCAATAAAGATCACTGTAATATCTTTCAGAATTATTGTCTGAATTCCGATATACATGGTAAAAGGTACAACTTCCTTAAGTTTTGTCCATGAGTGTATTTTGTTCACACTTGGTTATCTCGTGTGTCTTCAATAAAGATCACTGTAATATCTTTCAGAGTTATTGTCTGAATCCCGATATACATGCTGAAAGGTACAGCTTCCTTAAGTTTTGTACATGAGTGTATTTTGTTCACACTTGGTTATCTCGTGTATCTTCAATAAAGGTCACTGTAATATCTTCCAGAATTATTGTCTGAATCCCGATATACATGCTGAACGGTACAACTTTCTTAAGTTTTGTCCATGAGTGTATTTTGTTCACACTTGGTTATCTCGTGTGTCTTCAATAAAGGTCACTGTAATATCTTTCAGAGTTATTGTCTGAATCCCGATATACATGCTAAAAGGTACAACTTTCTTAAGTTTTGTCCATGAGTGTATTTTGTTCACACTTGGTTATCTCGTGTGTCTTCAATAAAGATCACTGTAATATCTTTCAGAGTTATTGTCTGAATCCCGATATACATGCTAAAAGGTACAACTTTCTTGAGTTTTGTCCATGAGTGTATTTTGTTCACACTTGGTTATCTCGTATGTCTTCAATAAAGATCACTGTAATATCTTTCAGAGTTATTGTCTAAATCCCGATATACATGCTGAAAGGTACAGCTTCCTTAAGTTTTGTACATGAGTGTATTTTGTTCACACTTGGTTATCTCGTGTATCTTCAATAAAGGTCACTGTAATATCTTCCAGAATTATTGTCTGAATCCCGATATACATGCTGAACGGTACAACTTTCTTAAGTTTTGTCCATGAGTGTATTTTGTTCACACTTGGTTATCTCGTGTGTCTTCAATAAAGATCACTGTAATATCTTTCAGAGTTGTTGTCTGAATCCCGATATACATGGTAAAAGGTACAACTTTCTTAAGTTTTGTCCATGAGTGTATTTTGTTCACACTTGGTTATCTCGTGTGTCTTCAAAAAAGATCACTGTAATATCTTTCAGAGTTATTGTCTGAATCCCGATATACATGCTAAAAGGTACAACTTTCTTAAGTTTTGTCCATGAGTGTATTTTGTTCACACTTGGTTATCTCGTGTGTCTTCAATAAAGATCACTGTAATATCTTTCAGAGTTATTGTCTGAATCCCGATATACATGCTAAAAGGTACAACTTTCTTAAGTTTTGTCCATGAGTGTATTTTGTTCACACTTGGTTATCTCGTGTGTCTTCAATAAAGATCACTGTAATATCTTTCAGAGTTATTGTCTGAATCCCGATATACATGCTAAAAGGTACAACTTTCTTAAGTTTTGTCCATGAGTGTATTTTGTTCACACTTGGTTATCTCGTGTGTCTTCAATAAAGATCACTGTAATATCTTTCAGAGTTATTGTCTGAATCCCGATATACATGCTGAAAGGTACAGCTTCCTTAAGTTTTGTACATGAGTGTATTTTGTTCACACTTGGTTATCTCGTGTATCTTCAATAAAGGTCACTGTAATATCTTCCAGAATTATTGTCTGAATCCCGATATACATGCTGAACGGTACAACTTTCTTAAGTTTTGTCCATGAGTGTATTTTGTTCACACTTGGTTATCTCGTGTGTCTTCAATAAAGGTCACTGTAATATCTTTCAGAGTTATTGTCTGAATCCCGATATACATGCTAAAAGGTACAACTTTCTTAAGTTTTGTCCATGAGTGTATTTTGTTCACACTTGGTTATCTCGTGTGTCTTCAATAAAGATCACTGTAATATCTTTCAGAGTTATTGTCTGAATCCCGATATACATGCTAAAAGGTACAACTTTCTTAAGTTTTGTCCATGAGTGTATTTTGTTCACACTTGGTTATCTCGTGTGTCTTCAATAAAGATCACTGTAATATCTTTCAGAGTTATTGTCTGAATCCCGATATACATGCTGAAAGGTACAGCTTCCTTAAGTTTTGTCCATGAGTGTATTTTGTTCACACTTGGTTATCTCGTGTGTCTTCAATAAAGGTCACTGTAATATCTTTCAGAGTTATTGTCTGAATCCCGATATACATGCTGAAAGGTACAGCTTCCTTAAGTTATGTCCATATTGTCCATATATTGAAATTTGAGGAATACAATACAGAACAATCGTACAGAACAAACGCACAAGATTTTTTTTAATAGAGAGCTGGGCATCTATAGAAGATAAAAATAGCATTAATAGAAAATAGACATTCCACAATCATACCTACAGATAAAACAAAAGTGGTCAAAAATAATATATATATATATATGTTATGAATATAATCTTTTGTTGTTGAAAAAGATAGAGAATTTAAGGTGCAGTCGTGTAAATAGGAAATATAATTATTTACTTAACAAGTAGTTTTTATTTTGAATTACTTGAAGCAAATTATACATAAAATTATTTTTCACAGTAATATAGAATTTCTAAAATGAATTCTATATTCGTGAATTAAAAAAAAGGTAGGTCAACTATACATATTTACAACAATATTCAAAAAGTATTCTAAATCTATGGTCAAAAATGAAAAAAAAAAGTCAATGACAGAAATAAAATAAATGTTTTTAAAAAATAAAATATTTGCAATTTTAGATTATATAATATATAGCATTTTGTATTTCTGACGAAATAATTATTTATTTATATGTTGTCAAAATTCGAAACTATTATAGACGCGTATGATTCTTTTTAAAAATAAACAATTTCTACTGTCCTTACTGTAATGGATAAAATTAATGAGAGGGCCTGGCTCATCAGTGGTGAACCCTCTGATCAACCAACAGTGTTAAAAAATTAAATGGTTTAGTCACAGCAACCAATTTTACATAAACAGCACTTCTCGTGCATCATCACGCGGGTGTTTAGCTTACATGGAATTTGAATCCTGGAAGAAGAAAGGCCAACAGCCTCGTCGAAATATTGATTTTTGTTTTTAACAAATACGATTGATCTAAGATAGGCGTTTAATTTAATTATATAGGTTGTATTCGCGTTAACTACCGAGATCAAATGCTATGAGCTACGGTATAGCGATGATCAACTTGAATAAGTTCTGTAGACTTGAATAAAGGAATTTCTGATTTAATGATTCTAGAATATAAAACTACATGAATTAATTTGACTAGCCTAACATGAATTGATGGCTCGATTTAACTAGACTAGCGAGTAAACTAAACAAAACACAAAATATAAACAACACACTGTTGCCGAATCAATAGAAATTAATCAATAAAAAATATATACAGATTAAAATAAAACAATAAAGAATTAATTATGTAAAACAAAGAATTATATAAGTTAACAATAAAGAATAGAATAACAGCAATGAATGATATTTAACAACAATTTATACAATAATTAACAATTAATAACAAATAAGAATAAAACATACATTTTTAACCAAACATAGGTTTTCTGAATTTTCCAAAACGGGTGTTGGGGCTCATTCTTTATCATGATCACTAGTAAAGTCTTTTCTTTTTACTGAGGTGATGCATAGTTCCATCGTTCTGATGTTCAATTAAAGGGAGAGTTGCCTCTTCTGGTACACATATATATATATTATATTTAATAAATATATTTTGCTGTTTTGAGATTAATTACTTGTAGAGGAATTATTGGTCATTTGCTTGATTTTGGTATGCAGTCGTGGAAGAGATTATAATAAAATTAGTTATCAAAAATGTCTTTAATTGAACTAAAGGAATATATAAAAGAACATAATTTGATAAAAGTAATGCCTGGCTTAAGGCGAGTAGAACAAGAAGAAACAAAAGAATATTTACATAATGTACAAAAGTTTTGAGCCGGCCAACGGGGAACAACAACAATGAGTATTTATAGGGAAAACGTGACCTCTCGCGGTCGATTTAACAGAATATTTGGATCTATAAAATATAATTTTAAAAAATATAATATTTTAATATAACATGTATATAGCTATATATACCACATAGAGTTGAGGGAGGAAGAAATTAAGTGCATAATTAAAGGGAGAGGTGTCTCTTTATGTACATAGTTCTATATAGTTGCATACCTTTACCAATAATTTCTTTAAAGGAGACCTTATATATAAAACAGAATAGACCGGGTACATTATTACATTCGTGGACAAAACTTAAGGAAGTTGTACCTTTTACCATGTATATCGGGATTCAGACAATAACTCTGAAATATATTTACATTGAACTTTATTGAATACACACGAGATAACCAAGTGTGAACAAAATACACTCATGGACAAAATTTAAGGAAGTTGTAACTTTTACCATGTATATCGGTATTCAGACAATAACTCTGAAAGATATTACAGTGACCTTTATTGAAGATACACGAGATAACCAAGTATGAACAATATACACTCATGGACAAAACTTAAGGAAATTGTACCTTTTAGCATGTATATCGGGATTGAGACAATAACTCTGAAAGATATTACAGTGACCTTTATTGAAGACACAGGAGAAAAACCAAGTGTGAACAAAATTGACTCTGTCTCCTTAAAATATACATATATATAGACGACCGGCGATATCAAAGACTTTCCACTTAAATTTTGTCCATGAGTGTAAATCGGTAAGATTGAGTCAACTTGAAAAACTGCTTAGTGGGTTCATCAATGATGAGCTAAGCTCTTACAAGATCTTTCCATTGAAGTAAGGTCAGTATAGGATGTATTTTATTTACTTAAAAAATCATGCTCGCTTTCTGAATTGATTTGAAAAGGTTAAACTCTACAGAGATAGAAGAAAGTGAATCAGTCCAAAGAAAAAAACAACTGTTTTTTGATTTTTCTGGTGACGGAACTCTTTGAAATGTGGAGAAAACAGATGTAGATAGATCTTCTGAAGTGTTTGTCACATACGTCAACATGGATGACATGACACTTTGATGGAAACAATCGCAACGTATTTGCATAAAAGGACAGAGATTCTAACCAAAGAAATATGCTGAGTAACAACTCGGCGGAATTAATATTCTGTAATTAAATGAATGAATATATTACAAGACAATATGCAAATAATCATTAGATTGCATTTTTGGATAAAATCGTATTTTTTTTAAGTGAATGAACTTTTTTTTTTAATATCTTATAGTAAATACCTACTTTACATATACTGACACCTAGTTCGGACATACACTCATGGAAAAAAAGAAAGTTTCATATTTTGATGTCGCCGGTCGTTTATTTGTTTAAAGGAGACAGAGGCAATTTTGTTCACACTTGGTTATCTCGTATGTCTTCAATAAAGGTCACTGTAATATATTTCAGAGTTATTGTCTGAAATCCAGATATACATACTAAAAGCTACAACTTCCTTAATTTTTGTCCATGAGTGTACAATGAGAGAAAATTATTTATAAAAGATGTTGATGTTGGGAAAAAATGAAAAAAGAAGGAAGACCTGCAATGAACTAGCTAGAAGAGGTAAAGAAAACTACCAGAAGGTCACTAGTTAAGCTGTGAGTGATGATCACTAACAAATCAAATTGGAGAATATTTGTCACCATAGTGTCACCAAAAGTCGAACTTGATTGACGCTAACAACAACAACATAGTAAGTATAAGTGTATAACGAATCAAAGTTTTGACGAAGGAGTATCTTTTATTATATTTGTGCAAGCTTTCGAACTTTGCAGTTCTTCCACAGGCATGGATAGTATTTTTGTACTATCCATGCCTGTGGAAGAACTGCAAAGTTCGAAAGCTTGCACAAATATAATAAAAGATACTCCTTCGTCAAAACTTTTGATTCGTTATACACTTATACCAATTGTACGGAGTTTACCTGTAGAAAATAGTAAGTATAAATTCTACCGATATAAAGATATTTTAATTTCACTTTTAAATAACTTTATATATAAATGTAAAAAATGTAAACGATAGAATAAAGAAACGCTATCGTTTAAATTTATTCTTTATTGCAATTTTCTATCTTTTAATGGAACTTTATTCTTTGCTTTTAAACTTTTAAGAGGCATATACAGTAGAACCTCTCTCCCTAAAGAACACCTAGTTGCAGAGACAAATTGTCTTTTAGAGAGAAATATTCCTTTGTCTTAGAGCTTCTAATTAGTAAAACTGGTAATTTGGACGATAAAATTATCCTTTATATAGATGTGTCCTCTAGAGGGAGTGTCTTCTCATGTAGACATTCATCATTGCATGATAAAACAGAACAAATACTCAGGAAATCCTATGGAAATGTAAGACAATTCTGTGTATAGGACAGGATAAGTCTAAAACTTTTTCCTAATATGGGGAAACAGTACTCTCATACTCTTGAAAACTGCTTCTAAAGTGGACAATTAACAATTTCACTATTGGAAGATAGAATCCCCTGAAATAATTAAATTGTAACAACACACCGAGTTTCTTTTCTTTTTTTTTTTTTTTGCTTATCCCTAGTACACGTGGTACAGGCCATAATAATCATGATGGATAGAAGTTAACGACTGCTTTTACTGTAAGTGTATCACATGTCTACACATGTGAAAATCAGTTCAACTTTGCACTTACAAATGTGCCAGAGCCCCGTTTGGTTACTTGCACTCGCTGGTGGGGTTAGACTTTTGCAAGACTCGGGGCCCATTGGAGCATTTTTTTTTAACAGAAAAAAGTGCCCAATGCGGGTGTTCTATCCTTGAAGGTGGGAGGTAGCCAAGAGTGAGGTGTCGAGGCTGAGGCAAAGACGGACTCCCGTAAACTCTTTTATTACATAAATTGCCTGACTGCCTGCTAACAACTTGTAGCGCTATTTATACATGAAGTCAGAAATGAGTATGCAAAGAGGATATTTGCATATCTGCAAATATCCCAAGTATGCAAATACACAACAGCGGGAATCGAACCCGGGTCGTAGCGGTCGAAAACTAACGGTTTAGACCATCCTTCCACTGACCCTCTCGAGTTTCATGATTTATTTACATATTCTCTCAAGCTTTCGGTTATCGTAAGTTCTTCTACAGGAGTACAAGGAGTTATATACTCCTGAGAAAGGTTTATAATACACGAAAGCTTGAAAGATCATTTAAATAAAACATGAAACTCATCCTCAGTGTGTTGTTACAATTTAATTATTACCGAATTTCTGATTTCGACAAATTATAAAAAAAATCATAATAACAACTCTTTTTATTTACTTGATAAAAGGAAGCTTTCGGACAAGCTCTTTTTCAGTTTTTAGTTAGATGAAAAACTTCTTGTCCGAAAGCTTTCTTTAATCAAGTAAATAAAAAGAGTTTTTTTGTTTTTTTTTTTCTTCTGTAATTCATAATTTGAACATCTTTATTGACTCTGAGTCAAAAGTTACAAGAAAAATATGTAAATAGGAATATATACAGTAATTAAATAAGGAAACAGGTTTCTGGACAATGATTTTCTTTTCATGTTTATTGCAATCTCAATTTCTCGGGCCGCCTTTTTACAGGAGTACTTACACCTCTCTGCGGTCCCTCCTGGACCCTTGGAATATTCGACCAAATTCTGGCTCGTTTCCAAGGTGACTAACGTGGCAACGGCACCCATTTTCCAACGAAGAGCAAGTGGACATTGCGACTGCTGTGATAGACATGTATGGAGACATCAGAGGCTCTTCAATGGACACAACAACAACAATATAAATGTTTCATTATTGTTCATTTTTGCACTCCTGAAGAAGATCGGTAATGCCTGAAAGCTTGTGATTATAATAAACATGAAAAGAAACTCCAGAAACTTATTTAATTCATATACAGAATATATTGTATAGATAGAGGCTGCCTGGCCGGCATTCATAGTTCAATGAAAAATAGACACTTCGGCCAGTTAGAGTTTTTTTAATTTTTCTCAACGTTTCGACAAAAATCTTTTGTCTTCGTTAGGAGAAGTAAATAAAAATAAAGCATTTGATCCATATTCTTATTTTACATAGGATTATTCAAATAATAATCTGTATATATTTACCATATGTATATAATCTTTCTCCATTTTTACCCCTTTGTATATTTCCCACTTTCATAGGTTTCTCCGTCTTGTAACCCCAAGGAGAATCTTCTGTAAGACCTGTTTGTCTTAATAAAGGTTTTTGTGTGTGTGTGATTTAAAAATATAATAATAATAAAAAAATAAAGCATTTGGCAAGGCGTTAAAAACTGTTCTTTATTATACAAAACGATTTTTTAACGCCTTGCCAAATGCTTTATTTTTATTTACTTCTCCTGACGAAGACAAAATATTTTTGTCGAAATGTTAAGAAAAATAAAAAACTCTAACTGGCTGAAGTGTCCATTTTTCATAGAAATAATATACAGGAGATATTCACAACTATTTACAATAATTACAACAACAACAACAAAAGCTTTATTAAGACCTTTTAGTCTTATACAGATTCTCCAAGCAGAAATATTCTATATACAGTTACAAGCGTCATGGCCTCTGTCACGGTTTGCTTTTTTTTTGGAATGGCGCCCTCCTATTGGTCGGCTACGATCACGCCACCTTTGCCCCCCCCCCCCCCCCCATCATTTGGTGCCGCTAATGCGCGAGACACTTCTGTCACCGTTTGCTTTTGGTTCAGTGGTAGAATGCTCGCCTGCCACGCGGGCGCCTCGGGTTCGATTCCCGGCCTATGCATTTTTTTGTACAATTTTAAAAACTTATTTATATATTATTCAATAATGTAATCCACGGCGCCAATCTATAATTGTAACGAATAGTATTTTAATAAAAGCATTTAATCGGGTAAACCCCGGGCATTGCCCGGGTCATTCGGCTAGTAGGATAACATGCAGGAAAAACAGTGACAGAACTTGATGGCAACATGATATCTATATACAGGGATAATTACACAAAGACAATCAAGCTAAGAGATTAATACGGGCAAATTGGAGGCAAAGAAAGTTACCATACATGGATTTACCACGGACCCTACAATAATTACAAATGAGGGATGGTCCCTCTTCTTGAGAAAGTCCTCCTCCAGACAAGGAAGGGGTCTTCTTGGATCCTCCTCAGTCCCATTTCGAGTAAGTCTTCTTCTTTCTTATCTCCACTCAATCATATCAGGTTATCAAGCTTGTAAAGCTTGTTGATGGTGTCTGTGCTGGGGATGAGTAGAGCTCATCAATGGATGAGTCAATACAGTCAATACTGTGTTTGTGAGGTTGCAGGTTGACACTTAGTACATAGTGGGAAAACCTTGGAAGTGGATGGACCTATACCAGGAGTGGGTAAACTGTGGCTCGTGAACCACATGCGGCTCTTTGGATGTGAAGCTGCTTTATATAGTTCCATATGTAAATATTATTTATGTGAGTACTATTTATTGTTGGCAAGAAAAAATGTTGTGGCTCTTTGAAAACTTTGTAATTTTGTAAATTGTAATTTTTGACTCTTCCCACTCAAAAGTTTGCCGACCCCTAACCTATACTATTAAATTAACGACATATGAATATACGAAAGGGAAAACACCTCATTGTTTGTGCCATGAAAATTCTCAATAACGGCTTCATTTTAAATTTTTATCTTCTTCTTTCTTATCTCCACTCAATCATATCAGGGTATCAAGCTTATAGAGCGTTTTGATGGTGTTTTCTGGGAATGAGTAGAGCTTATCAATGGATGAGTCAATACAGTCAATGATGTGTTTTGAGATTGCAGGTTGACACTTAGTACATAGTGGGGAAAACCTTGCAACCATTCTGGAAAGTCATTGTCCGTAGATGACCCGACTTAAGTCTGGAAATCAAAGATTACGATTCACTAGCGCGCCATCTGTTATGAAAATTTGAAACTATTTTAGACGCGTAAGATTCTTTTCAAAATTAAACAATTTCTACTTCCCTTACTGCAATGGAAAAATTAATAGGAGGGCTTGGCTCATCAGTAGTGAACCCTCCCAGCGGTTTCGCCAGTTTAATCTACCATACCGCTGTTATATTGCATTTTTTGGAACTTCCTTTTATAGTGATACTGATGCTAGACTCTTGGAATGGGTATTTTAGATGAACTATGGACATAAGCTTTGAAGACAATAGAATTACATATAATTATAAATATATATAATCCTATTAATTTTTCCATTGCAGTAAGGGCAGTAGAAATTGTTTAATTTCAAAAATAATCATACGCGTCTAAAATAGTTTCTAAATCAAATATTGTCAAATATTTATGAGGACATCGCATAGATAAAGTCTAATGAAGGAGCTACACCAGTCTTAGAAGAATGATTCGTCCTAGAAATTCCTTCTAGAAGGGAAACACAAGTCGGGGATAAGAGCTTCTTTTATAAGAGAACGTACGTACAAGCTTTCGGACAATACGTCTTTGTGTTTCTCATTCTATAGCGAAAATGGGGAGATTATCGTTGTGTTTTAAAATTATATTTCCTATTGAATATATTACAAATATAGTGACGTGAAAATTTCAAATAGTTCCTTTCTAAAATCGTTTGTATTGAATATAACGAAAATAATATTTGTTCTTGAAAAAAAAAAAAAGGATGAAGGTGAAGTAATAATTATATACACTCATAGACAAAACTTAAGAAAGTGGAAAGTCTTTGATGTCGCCGGTCGTCTGATTTTTTTTTAAGGAAACAGAGGTTGTTCACACTTGATTATCTCGTGTGTCTTCAATAAAGGTCACTGTAATATCTTTCACAGAGATATTGTCTGAATCCCGATATACATGGTAAAAGGTACAAATTCCATAAGTTTTGTCTGTAAGTGTTTATATATATTGCAGAGGATTTTCACTTTCCCGAGAGTATCAGGGATGTCGCAACACAGGAGAGTATGTAAATAGAGAGTATGTAAATAGAGATGAGGGCCATATAGTCAGAAAGAGGGATAACTGACGGAGCCGCGGCTGGTGGTGACACGTGGGGAGAAGTCCGAGGTGTCATCAGCGATATGGGATGATCCCAATACTTGTGGAATTTACTGGTGAAAGATGACAAAATACATTAAGGAATGGCGACTTTCAGAAGTTGACAATCCATTCTGAAATCCCAGGTTCATCTTTGCTATTTATGTATTTTAATTTTCATATTCTTTAACATCGTATAATTCTATAGCATATAGATCCCCGAGATTTTAAACAAACTTGCATTTTAATGATAATTCAAATAGAAATAGAGTTTACACAAAGCAAACCAATATATCTAAAAAAATAATATTATGACAATTATATGGGACAATTATGGGACATATTATGGGACATATCCTGACCAGGAGAACATATTTTAATATTGATTTCAACACCTGATCTTTTTATCTCTTTTATTTTTTTCCTTCGTTTTTTTCATTATGGGACATATAGGACAAATTAGAGAACAAACCTAAATCAACGTTTAGTTGATTTATTCCTCTAGATGGCGCTCTCTGCCATCAAAAATGCTCGTGTGAGAGGTCAGGATATGCCTTTTCAATTTTGAATACTCTCTATATATGCAAATATGGAAAATTTTTGCTTTTTTTTTTAAATGCATAAAAAGTTTTTTTTTTTTTTGAACGAAATTCTTTATGCTAAGCGCACAGGTTTATAAAGGTAAATATGTACCTAAATAGGCGCACCTATCCCTTTAATGATGTATCAGAAAGATTCATTATGTCCATCACCCTAAACATATTTTCTAGTTTTACACATATAAATTTACTGGCAATGCGTTTCTTTTAAATATCATCAAATATTATCTCTACAGACATTACTGCAATGATATGAATTATTGAATCAGAGGGCTTGGCTCATCAGTAGTGAACCCTCTCAGCGGTTTCGCCAAATTAATCTCTAGGCCGCTTCTACTATTGTATTGGATTGGTTTGGAATATACCCTGTATTTTCTATGGAAGGCAGCTTAGGGGTGTTTAGTGAACTATGGACATAAGCTTATAGGTCTGTAGAGGTACATACATATAATTTCAAGGTGATGAGCCAAGCCCTCTCATTCAATAACTCGTATCATTGCAGTAAGGTCTGTAGAGATAATATTTGATGATATTTAAAAGAAACACATTGCCAGTAAATTTATTTTGTGTAAAATATTAACGATAGATGGCAATTAAATTAATAAATTTAATATTTTCTAGTGATATCTGCATGACCCCTACATTTCTGCTCGGAGAATCTGTATAAGACTAAAATGCCTTAATAAAGCTTTTTGTTGTTGTTTACTAGTGATGATAAATAATGAGCTACAACACCGGTTTTTAGTAAATTCAGATAAATCAGTACAGGAGATATATTCCGAAACCATGGTAAACAGGTTGGTGTTTTGACTGAATTTTCCAAAACGGGTGTTGTAGCTCATTTTTTATCATCACTCGTAGAGTTTTTTTTTTACTAGGGTGATGACAATCATGCATCGTTCTGATGCACATTTAAAGGGAGAGGTCCCCCTCCATGTACATGGGTATCATCCTCCCGTAACTTTATATTATACAGATAGCTGAATATTACAAAAAATAAAATAATAAAATCATAAGACACGCCGCAACTCTTTTTATATTTTAGACGATAAAAAACATGGCGAAGGAAGACGAGTTTCTTTTATTGATGCATAGGTGCAAGCTTTCGGGTAAAAGCCCTTCAACAGGCAAGATAAAAACGACACTATTTTGCCCGAAAGCTTGTTCTAATGCATCAATAAAAGAAACTCGTCTTCCTTCGCCATGTTTTTATCGTCTAAATTCAATATCCAGGAAGAATTCTCTATCTATATTTTTGTAAAACTCTTTTTAGATATTTGCATAAAGGAAGCTTTCGGACAAGCCCTTCTTCAGCTAACTAAATGATGTTATGTGGCGCTGAGTTTGTTGTTGACACACTTTAAAATGTTATAATACCTTGATAAAGGTTGGTGTTCAGCTAACTGAAATATTGGTAAAATAAATGATATTTTGATCCAATATATGCCTTTTTATTTAAAGATTTATTTATGGATTGCTCTATTTTCAAAATGATATGTGTGATACGTTTTAGTTAGGTGAAGAAGGACTTGTCTGAAAGTTTCCTTTATTCAAGTAACTAAAGATTTGCGCGGCGTCTTATACTTTTATTTTTGTTGAAATTCGCAATCCTGTGATACTGAATAGATGAATATGTTACAACACATTTGCCATCTAGATTTAGTGAATTTGTAAATAACCAGTCTGCATGCCGTGGTTTCAAGCCTTCCTTAGTACTGGAACGGCTATGTTTTCATGACATTTTTTTATTTCAAAGTTATAAATTCAACCTGATCTCGCTCTCTGCCAGAAACATGTTTTATCTGATGACGTGATGAGGACAATTTCAGACAACTTTGTTATGCTTTAATTACTTTACTTTATGTTTCATTGTTGGAAATAAATACATAAATGCGTGGATACTGAGCAGAAAATATTCCTTTTGGGGTCAGGAAACTACCCCGATCTCATGGTACTATGGAAGAGTACTCTACCCAGATGTATCTATAGACACTTCCTGATGTTAGAGCTGGGGTCAGGAAACTACTCCGATCTCATGGTACTATGGAGGAGGACTCTAACCAGATGTATCTATAGACACTTCCTGATGTTAGAGCTGGGGTCAGGAAACTACTCCGATCTCATGGTACTATGGAGGAGGACTCTAACCAGATGTATCTATAGACACTTCCTGATGTTAGAGCTGGGGTCAGGAAACTACCCCGATATTATGGTACTATAGAGGAGGACTCTAACCAGATGTATCTATAGACACTTCCTGATGTTAGAGCTGGGGTCAGGAAACTACTCCGATCTCATGGTACTATGGAGGAGGACTCTAACCAGATGTATCTATAGACACTTCCTGATGTTAGAGCTGGGGTCAGGAAACTACCCCATGGTACTATGGAGAAGGACTCTACCCATATGTATCTATAGATACTTCCTGGTGTTAGAGTTGGGGTCAGGAAACTACCCCATGGTACTATGGAGAAGGACTCTACCCAGATGAATCTATAGATACTTCCTGATGTTAGAGCTGGGGTCAGGAAACTACCCCATGGTACTATGGAGGAGGACTCTACCCAGATGTATCTATAGATACTTCCTGATGTTAGAGCTGGGGCCAGGAAACTACCCCGATCTCATGGTACTATGGAGGAGGACTCTACCCAGATGTATCTATAGATACTTCCTGATGTTAGAGCTGGGGTCAGGAAACTACCCCGATCTCATGGTACTATGGAGGAGGACTCTACCCAGATGTATCTATAGATACTTCCTGATGTTAGAGCTGGGGTCAGAAAACAATACAGATCTCATGATACTATGGAGGAGGACTCTACCCAGATATATCTATAGATATTTCCTGATGTTAGAGCTGGGGTCAGGAAACTACCCCGATCTCATGGTACTATGGAGGAGGACTCTACCCAGATATATCTATAGATATTTCCTGATGTTAGAGCTGGGGTCAGGAAACTACCCCGATCTCATGGTACTATGGAGGAGGACTCTACCCAGATGTATCTATAGATATTTCCTGATGTTAGAGCTGAGGTCGGGAAACTACCCCGATCTCGTGGTACTATGGAGGAGAACTCTACCCAGATGTATCTATAGATACTTCCTGATGTTAGAGCTGGGGTCAGGAAACTACCCCGATCTCATGGTACTATGGAGGAGGACTCTACCCAGATGTATCTATAGATACTTCCTGATGTTAGAGCTGGGGTCAGAAAACAATACAGATCTCATGATACTATGGAGGAGGGCTCTACCCAGATATATCTATAGATATTTCCTGATGTTAGAGCTGGGGTCAGGAAACTACCCCGATCTCATGGTACTATGGAGGAGGACTCTACCCAGATGTATCTATAGATACTTCCTGATGTTAGAGCTGGGGTCAGAAAACAATACAGATCTCATGATACTATGGAGGAGGGCTCTACCCAGATATATCTATAGATATTTCCTGATGTTAGAGCTGGGGTCAGGAAACTACCCCGATCTCATGGTACTATGGAGGAGGACTCTACCCAGATGTATCTATAGATACTTCCTGATGTTAGAGCTGGGGTCAGAAAACAATACAGATCTCATGATACTATGGAGGAGGACTCTACCCAGATATATCTATAGATATTTCCTGATGTTAGAGCTGGGGTCAGGAAACTACCCCGATCTCATGGTACTATGGAGGAGGACTCTACCCAGATGTATCTATAGATATTTCCTGATGTTAGAGCTGAGGTCGGGAAACTACCCCGATCTCGTGGTACTATGGAGGAGAACTCTACCCAGATGTATCTATAGAT
The DNA here is from genome assembly GCA_030710605.1 of Cordylochernes scorpioides. Taxonomy (NCBI): domain Eukaryota; kingdom Metazoa; phylum Arthropoda; class Arachnida; order Pseudoscorpiones; family Chernetidae; genus Cordylochernes; species Cordylochernes scorpioides. The sequence goes on from CP092877.1 coordinate 80,552,897, forward strand.
ACTTCCTGATGTTAGAGCTGGGGTCAGGAAACTACCACGATCTCATGGTACTATGGAGGGGGACTCTACCCAGATGTATCTATAGATATTTCCTGATGTTAGAGCTGGGGTCAGGAAACTACCACGATCTCATGGTACTATGGAGGAGGACTCTATATATATATATATACATACCCAGATATATCTATAGATACTTCCTGATGTTAGAGCTGGGGTCAGGAAACTACCCCGATCTCATGGTACTATGGAGGAGGACTCTACCCAGATGTATCTATAGATACTTCCTGATGTTAGAGCTGGGGTCAGGAAACTACCACGATCTCATGGTACTATGGAGGAGGACTCTATATATATATATACCCAGATATATCTATAGATACTTCTTGATGTTAGAGCTGGGGTCAGGAAACTACCCCGATCTCATGGTACTATGGAGGAGGACTCTACCCAGATGTATCTATAGATACTTCCTGATGTTAGAGCTGGGGTCAGGAAACAACCCCGATCTCATGGTACTATGGAGGAGGACTCTACCCAGATGTATCTATAGATACTTCCTGATGTTAGAGCTGGGGTCAGAAAACAATGCAGATCTCATGATACTATGGAGGAGGACTCTACCCAGATGTATCTATAGATACTTCCTGATGTTAGAGCTGGGGTCAGGAAACCACCCCGATCTCATAGTACTATGGAGGAGGACTCTACCCAGATGTATCTATAGATACTTCCTGATGTTAGAGATGGGCTCAGGAAACAACTTCGAATACATGGTACTATGGAGGAGGACTCTACAATAGCAATGAAATAAAATACATAGGAATTTGTCAGTACGAACAATCAGAGAATAGACAGGAAGTGGCTATCGCTGAAAGACAAGAATCCAGAGATAAGGAACTCTAATAGGAAGGAAGTAGCTCCACAAATGCTTCCACAGATAGCACGATCTCTTTTTCATTCTTTAATTGGAGAAACCGCCTTCTTCATTCTTTTGTTTCATTTCTCTATATCCGCTTGGATAACTCCCGTAGATAAGAAGGTGTCGCTTGGATCTTTCGAAGAAATACTTAGCCGTTATCAGTTGTAAAAATGGAAAAAGATATACATTTGAAAGAACTAAAATCATTTTGAACTACTCCGTATAGAACGGGTAGTATCTGATCATTGAATTTGTGCAACATCAGCTTTAGATAAGGGTAGAATGTGTATAGTCGTTTCTGTTCTTTGGATAATATATATAATTCTGGGAATTGACTCTTATTTTATACTAGAAATTTGTTTCTTTCTGTTATAATTATGTAATAACTTGGTATATATATACAGTTGAGTCTCTCCATACAAGAAAATAAATCGAAACTGACAGCTTATTCAAATCATCACTGGTACAAACCATTAAAACAATTAGAAGAACTTCAAAAACTCAATAGAAATCAACAAACAGCTTTAGCAAGACTAAGAAGTGGCCATATAAAAACCTTAAAATTTCAAAATGGACAGAAAAAACTTCAATAATTGCTTGAAATGTAATAGTACGGAAGCTTCTCCGGAACATATCATACTCAGAACTGACAATAGAGGACCCCAGGCCTATAACTACCATCGCAAAATTGGAGAGGACTTCAGGAATTGGTTTAACCATGGAGATAAGCACCCCCACCACCAGAGTCTATCTTACAATGTACCATCGCCTAGAAACATAGCTAAATCCGGTCTATGTCATATCACAAGTCATGAAGAGTCTTTCAACCCAAACTGGAACTCTGATTAGAGACCATCTCAAGGAAAGACCGAATTTATCCATGTTTTTAGACTATGGTCTCTTACATGAGACGCTCTCTCTAACATATAAATTCAATTCTATATAAGGTTCATTTAACTAGCCTAAATATATACACATTGTAATGATGGTCATGAGATATTGATTTTGAAAAAAATGCAAATTTCTTTTTGATGTAGGTGCATTATATCTCTACACATGAAAACAAATTACTTAAAAATTTTAACATATTTGTTTTATTAAAATAAAAAAAATAAAGTTTCCAGGGAAAATATTCTTTTAAAAATATTTTTAAAAAGAAACTTTTCACTGGAGGCTTTATGTTTTTATTTTTCATGTTGATTCAAGGGATTGTTTTATCGAATATTTGTTTTAATTATTTGAGACGGCTCGATATTGAAAATTTTTATAAAGTCGAGGAAAACAGCTATAGCCATACTTTTTACGATTCTATATAACAAGAGAATAACTTTATTAAGACTTTTTGGTCTTATACAGATTATAATAGAAGAAATGTAGGGTATATACAGGAATAACAGTAATAGTACCAGTAATCAGCAATGTTATTTACAGTGTATCAAATAAGAGGTAAGAAGAAAGGACTTAACATAAACTTATATACAAGCAGTTCTTAAATAACAATAATTAGTAGAATTGAAATATACAGAATTATCATATATATAGTTTTATACAATTTTGGCAAATAAATAATTTTATTCAATCCAATATATTGTTTTGAAAATAGAGCAATAATAAAGGTTGACATTCAGCCAACTGAAATATTGGTAAAATAAACGATATTTTGATTCAATATATGACTTTTTAATTAAATTAAATCCAATATATGTCTTTGTATTATCTAGTTTTATATAAGGGTGGATTAAGGGGTAGAGAGTTATAATGTGTATAAAGAACATAGTCTCAAATTGAAGGAACTAAAATCAGTTTGAACTACTCCCCTACAGAATGAGTAGTATCTAATTATTGAATTTACCAAATCAGGTTTAGATATGGGTGATATAAAGCCATAACGCGCCATTTATATATATAAAATGGAAGGATTTAAAAGCACGAATGTTTCTTTTATACATAATACAAACTTCTACTGCCCTTACTGCGATGAAATGTCCATAGTTTTCTTGAAAACCATTTCTGAGATTCCATCCTTCAGTGCTGCGTATATAATCAGAATCGTCCAATACAGTATTAGAGCTCTGAGAAGCGGTCTGGCGGATTAAATTGGTGAAACCGCTGGGAGGGTTCACCACTGATGAACCAAGCCCTCCCAATATATTTTTTCATCGCAGTAAGGGCAGTAGAAATTTGCATTATGTATAAAAGAAACATTTGTGCTTTTAAATCCTTTCATTTTATTTGGGTAATATGTATAGTTGTTTTTGTTATTTTGATCGTATTTCTACATATGTAATTCTATTTTTAATCGCTATGCTTAAAACACGTAAAGAAATAGAAAAACCTGCTAAGGGAGGTAAAGTATCTGGTTGTTGAAATTTGATGATAAAATTCTTCCATCTTCATCTTTGAGGTTGGTATCGCTCGATTTGAACTTTGCTGATTGTTCCAATGCCAAAAATTTCTTTGAGATAGCAAAATGGCTGATGCATTCCAACCTTTCTGGAAATGGTACAATATGGCGAATATGGATATGATATTTGATAGGTTCTATAAAATAATCCCTTGTATAAATATTGAGTAAAATCAATCATTCCTCCAGGAAAAAGTGTCTTTTCGAAAACATTTTTATTTTTCTCTAGCTTTCGGGCACGTACGCCCTTCTACAGGAGAAAACATGGTATAATGGTGGTTTTCTCCTGTAGAAAGGCGTCCGTGCCCGAAAGCTAGAGAACAATAAAAATGTTTTCGAAAAGACACTTTTTCCTGGAGGAATGATTGATTTTACTCAATATTTGATATGTATTTTCATTATCTGAAAAGAAGAGACGATTACTTTATTTTAAAAATTAAACGAAACGTAATTTTAATTACAAAGTCGTGGAAAAAACGCAATAATTATATAACGATCTAAGAGTTATTTAATGTTATTGTAACCTAGAAAATCAGGAAAGACAAACCTCATAATAAACAGGCAATTTACTTAGGGCAAGAGAAATACTAAAATTTCTAAAATACCACATAGAAATTTCATTCTCTCAATAATGATTGTGATTAACTTTTGCCTTTCTACCTTCATTTGCGATGAATCCGTGGTAAATCCATGTATAATAAATTTCCTCCAATTTACCCAGACTAATCTATTAGCTTGATTATCTTTATATAATTTTTCCTGTATATAAATATCATATTACCATTAAGTTCCTATTACTGTTTAAACTGTAACTACACTATTGTATAAGATTAAAAGGTCTTAATAAAGCATTTTGTTGTTGTTGTTGTAAAACACCACAGAAGCAATGAGGGAAGTTTACAGAATAGCAAGCTATCTTATTTCGTATCTCCACTCAATCATATCAGGGTATAAATACTGTAGGGCTTGAGATGATGTTTGCTGGGGATAAGTAGAGCTCATCAAAGGAAATTTGACATTTATAATGATTAGTTCAAGTAGAATGCGTTTGATTTTGTCATTAAGACAGGGAGCACTACTCAGTAGCAGGCCACTGACTTAGCTCCAATATGAAATGGCCGCCTCTGACATGAGGAACAGACGCCATGTACTGCCGCTCCTAACATGGAGTACATCCTGTATCCCCTTTGTCATTAAGACAGGGAGCACTACTCAGTAGCAGGCCACTGACTTAGCTCCAATATGAAATGGCCGCCTCTGACATGAGGAACAGACGCCATGTACAGCCGCTCCTAACATGGAGTACAGACATCCTGTATACCTGGATTAGGAGCCCTTACAGGGTACTATCAGCTGAATCCAGGTTTTTTTAGCAAGCTTGTTACTGCTTCCTCTCCTCCTTTTTCATTCGGACTTGGGACTGGTAAAGGAGGAGTTATAGCAGACTATAAATATTAAGATGCATTAGCGCGTCATCTGTTATCAAAATACGAAACTATTATAGACGCGTATTATTCTTTTTAAAATAAAACAATTTCTACTGCACTTACTCCCTTTAATTTTTCCATTGCAGTAAGGACAGTAGAAATTGTTTTATTTTGAAAAGAATTATACGCGACTATAATAGATTCGTATTTTGAAAACAATAAATATCAAAATTAATTATCAGTGAAAAAAAAATTTTTTCCTACAATATCTAGACCACTCATAGAGTGAACATCACCAAATTAAGTCAATTTGAACTCTGAAGTGAAACTATAAGGTCAGGAAATCGAAACCGCCTCTGTACAGATGAAGACCCATGGCATCCAGTTTGTAGGCTACCATGTATCAACCAAGTAGATACACAATGTATGTAGATACATAGGAGACCCATCAGGTATCTACTGTAAAAGAAGCCGACGCCGTGATCATTCAATTTTTCAACCAAGTTACAGGACAATAGAATTGATCGTTTTCTTTACGCTCCCCCTCCTCGGTCAATTGTCCAATTAAATATTTGTCTGCCATCATTGAGTTTATCAGTTAATTCTTTCTTATCTTTCTCTCTCTCTTTGATATGTCATCAATCTCTTAGAAAGGACTCTCTTGTCCTATTTATTTTACTGTTGTAAAACATTGGTCAAAAATTAAGAAAAAGACATATCCTGATAGTGTAACTAAAATTTGCTGATGGCTTGCGCCATATGTCGGAATAATTATCAATTATTCGCTGATTTTTGAAAATTATTCCAAAATCCGATAGATGGCGCAAGCCATCAGCAACTTTTAGTTGCACGATTAAGAGATGCCTTTTTATTATTATTATTATCGATTCACCTGATCTCTCTTATCCTGAAGATAGAGGCTGCCTGGCCGGCATTCATATTTATATAAAAAATACGACACTTCGGCCAGTTAGAGTTTTTTATTTTTCTCAACGTTTCGACAAAAACTTTTGTCTTCGTCAGGAGAAACTCTCTTAGTACAATTTCAGTTTTGTACCATTTTTTTTTCACATTAGTGAAAAAGTTTCCGTTTTTTAAAATTTCTTGTTATATAAAAATGTACATGTGGTGCCCTCTGTGAGTATTCTCACCTACCATTAGATGAAACCGAGTGTTGTCTGTCTGGTGAAGTACATCAGATATAATCGTCTAACATGGGGAATCTACAGGATTATGAAAAGAAACGAGAAACTGGAAGAAGAGAACATCTTATTTTATTGAAGACTTCCCACTTTGGAAATTGATATTTGCATATTGTCAATATATAATTTACATATATATAAACACCAGAGCTAAACACCTATTTGGAAGATTGTGAAGATTTCATTTAATCCATTGTGGATATCTTGGAATAAAGTCCGCTCTGGGTTGACGAGAGCCATTAGCCTGAAACCATGGTCTCTATCTGGACGGCTTCTCAGTTTGCCAACAGTTTGTTGTGGCTTTGTCAACGACCTGAAACAACTAGTTTGCGGAGACGCTCAATAGATGAGGTCTAGTTTTGACATCTATATAGTGTTTTCTTTTGCCAATCTATTCTCCAGTACATATATACATACAAGTATCAGAGTCATCAAGCAATTCTTAATCAATTCTGTCACCGTTTGCTTTTGTGAATGGAATAAATACCCAAATATGGCCATTTTTTATAACCATCGGTGGTTCAGTGGTAGAATGCTCGCCTGCCGGGCGTTGCCCGGGCCTTTCGGCTAGTATATACATATGGACAAACGTCTAGTGATGCAAATAAAGATATCCCGTAGGATACTATGAAATCATATCTGCTTATCTACTAATAAGGACCATATTACTTTTATATTCATAAAAAGTATGCATTAGCTCTCTCTCTTTATGCAATTAAAAATTTCCTAATGGATTAATTAAGTAGTCATGTCTTTATTAAACATGAATACCATGTATCCGCATTTTTAAACTCTTTATTTCTATGCAAATATATACCTGAAGTGTGAGTTTTTCTAAGTTTTCGCACCACCCGAGATAAAAATACCTTATTTCAACATTTTCCTAACGACATCGCTCCAAACACATCTGCTGCTTTTTTATATCTTGTATTGACGTCAACTCAATTGGATGACGTCATCGGCCATTCTATTGGTTAGTTGGGAATAATTCATTTGATAGATAACATATGTAATTTGGTATATATATTTGCATATTTACATATTCATTTCCGAACTGCGTAACAACCACTTCTCTCTCTCTTCTGTTTAATATAGTTTCAAAAATGAACCATTTTTTTACTTGTCTTTTGATAAATATTTTTATCTCTTTTACAGGAATATTTGCATATACTACCTTTTTTTTAAATAATCGAAACAACTCTTTGGATACAAGTTTGCCTTACCTATTTGCATATCTCCTAGCATACTGCTGAAAGAGACCTGTATAGACCCCAAAGCTTTGCAATATTTAAAGACAACACATTTCAAAATTATGGACGAATCAAAAACTATGATACATATTTTCGACTAATATTTAAAACATATATATTCCAAAATAAGCACATCTCCCTTTAAAATTGCATATTGTTTATTACCCTCCCCCCCCGTACAAAACGTAAAGGTTTCGGTGAAGAATAAGTTACAACACCAGTTTAGACAAATCCAGAAAAAAACAAACCATGATTTTGTGAAGAACTGGTAAACTGGTGTTGTGGCTCATCCTTTATCAGCACCTTTACGTCCTTATCCTCTTATACTGGAGTGATGAACAAAGTGCATTGTTTTAATGGATTTCTGGAGGGAGTTATGTCTCTTTTTGGTAACTGAATACCAAACCCTTCATAACTTTATGCTATATATATATTATTTAGAATGCCTAATTACCATTTTGAGACATACACTCATGGATAAAACTTAAGGAAGTTGTACCTTTTACCATGTATATCGGGATTCAGACAATAACTCTGAAAGATATTACAGTGACTTTTATTGAAGTCACACGAAATAACCAAATGTGAAAAAAATACACTCATGGACAAAACTTAAGGAAGTTTACCTTTTAGAATGTATATCGAGATTGAGACAATAACTCTGAAAGATATTACAGTGACCTTTATTGAAGACACACGAGATAACCAAGTGTGAACATAATACACTCATGGACAAAACTTAAGGAAGTTGTACCTTTCAGCATGTATATCGGGATTCAGACAATAACTATAAAAGATATTACAGTGACCTTTATTGAAGACACACGAGATAACCAAGTGTGAACAAAATACACTAATGGACAAAACTTAAGGAAGTTGTACCTTTTACCATGTATTTTGGGATTCAGACAATGACTCTGAAAGATATTACAGTGGCCTTTATTGAAGACATACGAGATAACCAAGTGTGAACAAAATACATTCATGGACAAAACTTAAGGAAGTTGTACCTTTTACCATGTATTTTGGGATTCAGACAATGACTCTGAAAGATATTACAGTGGCCTTTATTGAAGACATACGAGATAACCAAGTGTGAACAAAATACACTAATGGACAAAACTTAAGGAAGTTGTACCTTTTACCATGTATTTTGGGATTCAGACAATGACTCTGAAAGACATTACAGTGACCTTTATTGAAGACACACGAGATAACTAAGTGTGAACAAAAAACACTCATGGACAAAACTTAAGGAAGTTGTACCTTTTAACATGTATATCGGGATTCAGACAATAACTCTGAAAGATATTACAGTGACCTTTATTGAAGACACACGAGATAACCAAGTGTGAACAAAATTGCTTATGTCTCCTTCATAAAAACAGACGATCGGCGACATAAAATACTTTCCACTTCCTTAAGTTTTGTCTCCTTGAGTGTATGATATTTTAAAAGATATGTGTAGGTAAGCTCAATTGTAAAAAAAGCATTTTAATTTATTCATGTATTGTGTATATGTAATAACATATTTACACAACTTCAATTCAAACACATTTTTTCCAAATGAATATAGTTGAGAATTCTGCCCTGAGGAAATGGATCGAAAAAAACTAAAGATAGACCTAATTTAAGTCAAAATAGACCTAATAATCAGAAGACATCTATTGTGCAAATTTTGCCTTCATTTTGAAGGGAGAGGTAACATTTTTTTATGATTGATTAGAGCCTTCGGGAATTTTCCAATATACACCTATCCCCCGATTTACACGGTAGATACGTCCCTGAGAAAAACGTGTAAATAGAAAATTAAAAAAATTCGCGAAATTTTTATGCGAAGAAATACAGACACAGAGTGCTTGTGCAGCAAGTCAGCACATAAGCTCGAGATTCCTCGTGAGATGTGTACACAGCGCATGTATTCAATCACAGTTGCATTTAGTATAGTGCGATAAAAACAAAAAAAAACTTATTTGGAAAACCGTGTAAAAGCGAAAACGTGTAAAACAAGTACCGTGTAAATCGGGGGATAGGTGTATATTTTAGCAATAGAGTTTTTCCAGCCACTTTAGCAGCTAAATATATTTTTGATCAACTTAGAATATAGATTGAGTCATCAGTGACAATCCATTGATTATATATTTATTTGAAAATTCACGATTTTTTCAGGATATCCCAAAGACAAGCTTTTTTTTGGTCGTTGAATTGCAGTTTGAAACACACTGATGAGGGTCAACAGCCCGAAACGTGTATTTGGTTAGCTTTTCTTGATTAATCAAGAATGGGTATTTGACCAATTCTGGAATATTTAAAAATCAACGATTAGTTGATGTTTTTTCCAAAAGATGGCTCAAGCTATCAGTAACTTTTAGTTACACGACCAGGAGAGTTTCTCCACCATTTATCCACCTCATCCCAGCAAAATTTCACACTTTTGTTCTATTTTTCACAAAGAGTTTCTTTATAAGTTTAAAATGGCAAGCTTTCAAGTGTTATAAAGTAAAACACACAGTTTTTAAAAATAAATATTTAAAGTAATTTTTAGAGAAAGAGATGTCACAACACCCAACTCACTCCGGACCATATATACAATTACCTGGCCATCCTTGCAGCCCTCTATATGGCAGACATCAATCCAGAAGAGGACATCCATACGGCATCTCAGTTGGCCGGTATTGTGATCAGGGTGCATGAACCGATCTGATCTGCTCCATGGACAAGACACCACCATAGAAAGATATTTTAGATAAATCTTTATAAAGGTCAAAGACTCTTCCAGAAAGATACGTCAAGTAAGAAGTTTCAGAAGATGAGTTTCTTTTAAAAGAAACTCATCTTCTGAAACTTCTTACTTGACATATAAATCTTTATATATATAAATATGTAAATTCCTTATACTTCTCTATTTATTGTATTTGCGAAACCATTAGCTTGTATGAGATGATGAGCTGATGCTTGAAAGCTTTTAAAAGAAAGAAAACTGATGAAGGAATTTGTTTCGAATATCCGGATTGCGAAATTACGTTTGTACTTTTGTAATTATTCTAGAGAAACAATAGTGTTTTTTTAAATTACCAATTTTTTTATCATTACATTTCTTCACATGGAGCTTCCATTTTGTAAAAGTATAAATAAAGAGTTTTATCATATTTCAGACCAAGCGATGTTTTTTATTATCTGTACTGACATATGTGTAAGTATTGGTTTCGTTTTCTCGATATAGTCTCATGGACAAAACTTAAGGAAGTTGTACTTTTTACCATGTATAACGGGATTCAGACAATAACTCTGAAAGATATTACAGTGACCTTTATTGAAGACATACGAGATAACCAAGTGTGAAAAATATTGGCTCTGTCTGCTTAAAAAAAAAAAAAAAAAGAACACCGGCGACATTAAAGGCTTTCCACTTCCTAAAGTTTTGTCCATGAGTGTAGCTACGTTCCAATTGCGACAACCAAAACCAACAAACAAAATATGATAAGAAAATTTTTCCAATCTATGTTTTTTATTATCTCAATATTTAAATATGGATTACTTGCTCTATTTTCTAAATATACACTCATGAACAAAACTTAAGGAAGTAGAAAGTCTTTGATGTCGCCGGTCTTTTTTTTTTCTTTGAAGGAAACAATCGCATTTTTTTTTGTTCATACTTGGTTATCTCGTGTGTCTTCAATAAAGGTCACTGTAATATCTTTCAGAGTTATTGACTCAATCCCGATATACATGCTGAAAGGTACAACTTCCTTAAGTTTTGTCCATGGGTGTAGTTCATACTTGGTTATCTCGTGTGTCTTCAATAAAAGTCACTGTAATATCTTTCAGAGTTATTGTATCAATCCTGATATACATGGTAAAAGGTACAACTTTCTTAAGTTTTGTCCATTAGTGTATTTTGTTCACACTTGGTTATCTCGTGTGACTTCAATAAAGGTCACTGTAATATCTTTCAGAGTTATTGACTCAATCCCGATATACATGCTGAAAGGTACAATTTCCTTAAGTTTTGTCCATGGGTGTAGTTCATACTTGGTTATCTCGTGTGTCTTCAATAAAAGTCACTGTAATATCTTTCAGAGTTATTGTATCAATCCTGATATACATGGTAAAAGGTACAACTTTCTTAAGTTTTGTCCATTAGTGTATTTTGTTCACACTTGGTTATCTCGTGTGACTTCAATAAAGGTCACTGTAATATCTTTCAGAGTTATTTGTCTGAATCCCGATATACATGCTGAAAGGTACAACTTCCTTAAGTTTTGTCCATGAGTGTATATACGTCTAATCTAATTCTTCTGTTATTATTGTTGTTTTCCAAGTAATGTTGGTGGCTTTAATAGAGCAGATGTCATTCTACCTAGCTGTTACCTTATATCTGTCAGACGTATTTTCACCAAGGCTCCAGACTATGGGTCGGCAAACCTTTGAGTCGGAAGAATCAAAAATTACAATTTAGAAAATTACAAAGTTTTTAAAGAGCCACAAAATTTTTTCTTGCCAACAATAAATAGTACTCGCATAAATAATATTTACATATGGAACTATATAAAGAGCTTCACATCCAAAGAACCGTATGTGTTTCCGCAGTTTACCCACCCCATAACTGTTCCCATATCTGTGGAACAAAAGGAAATATCTAAGGTATCGTCTGTTTTATATACAGTTGCATAGAAATCTGCTGTTTTCATTTATCCGGGTAATTCCTCATCTATGCCCTCTTGTATGTAAATAAGATAAACATTTACCTAGGGAAATGGTATAATTGTTTACAAAGAGATGAGGTTAATGTGATATTAAATTTGTGGGTATGATTTTGAAAATTATCATTTCTGTTGAAATTGGTAAACAAATCAATTAAAAATAATCTGTGATGTCAAATATGTTCCTTTTTGACTAAGTTTGTTTTGTTTTATGTTGTAGTAATAGCTTAGAATATATTGAAGCTCAACTTTTTTCTTCATCCGTTAAGTTAATTAGTTTGTTTAACCTCTCCTTGTATTTGAATAATAAATTTGTTTAAATTAATAAGCTGCAGTTATGTTAAATTAAAATTCCAAATACAACAATTTTCATTTTAAAATTTTTGCTTGGAAGCATTGAAATCTTGATTTTTTTCACCATTCCAACTAGGAGATTTGTCGTTTTCAATTTCGAAATTTGTCATTTAAAATTTGAGATTTTTCTTTACTTTTATTTTAAAAATGTATAATAAAGATTTGAAATATTTGTGCTTCACTGAAGTACTGCAAAAATCTCTCTTCTAGATGTATGTATATACAATTTAAAGTCAAAGTTAACATTAAGGGCGCATGAATAGTAAAAAATAATATAAATTTTAAATAATAATATTGATATTTACACTATTTATATTAAAATAGATGCGGTGAACTCCGAGACCTACCTTTCAGCAAGGGACCATATTAACAAACTTAAACTACAACTGATAAGGAACCATAGAGATAGTTTCCATCATTCTTGGTACCGGGTAGAAAACCCCCAAAACAGACCCTCCAACTAAACAGAAGGGAATCGACACAGTTGGCCAGATGGAAATCTGGTCACCTGCGCCCTCTAGTCTATAAAGAGGGAGCCAAACGCTTCCCCATGTGCACTAGGTGCAAAACCGAAGAGGCCACTCCCCAACATATACTAAATTGTCACAAAGCAATAACGCGCCATCTATACATATAAAATAAAAGGATTTAAAAGCGCGAATGTTTCTTTTATACATGAAACGAACTTCTACTGTCCTTACTGCGATGAAAAAATATATTGGGAGGGCTTGGCTCATCAGTGGTGAACCCTCCCAGCGGTTTCGCCAATTTAATTCACCAGACCGCTTCCCAGAGCTCTAATACTGTATTGGATGATTCTGCTTTTATATGCTACACTGAAGGATGAAATCTTAGAAATGGTATTCAAAGTAAACTATGGACATAAGCTTATAGGACAGTAGAATTACATTCAAATATTTGCTTCGAGCAATGCTCTTCAGCAAACTATAAAGACAAGGCCATTAGGAATAAATTAACACAAAGCAATAACGCGCCATCTATACATATAAAATCATGTATAAAAGAAACATTCGCGCTTTTATATCCTTTTATTTTATATGTATAGATGGCGCGTTATTGCTTTGTGTTAATTTATTCCTAATGGCCTTGTCTTTATAGTTTGCTGAAGAGCATTGCTCGAAGCAAATATTTGAATGTAATTCTACTGTCCTATAAGCTGATGTCCATAGTTTACTTGAAAACCATTTCTAAGATTCCATCCTTCAGTGTAGCATATAAAAGCAGAATGATCCAATACAGTATTAGAGCTCTGAGAAGCGGTCTGGTGGATTAAATTGGCGAAACCGCTGGGAGGGTTCACCACTGATGAGCCAAGCCCTCCCAATATATTTTTTCATCGCAGTAAGGACAGTAGAAGTTCGTTTCATGTATAAAAGAAACATTCGCGCTTTTAAATCCTTTCATTTTATACATACTAAATTGTATTGGAAAGGACAAGAGATCCCTGTACAGAGAACCAAGAAGAGTTCTTGAACTTCTTTATGAGCACGACCTCCAAGATATTGTCTAATTTAGACTAAAAGGATAAGTAAAAAAAAACATTAAAAATATATGTTAAGGCACAATTTGGATTATAGATTATAAATACAATGTAATAAAAGACCAAATCCAAATAAATAAATAGTGTGTGACGTTTTGGTAACAACGTTGTTACCATCTTCAGACAAAAGTATCCAATAAAGATGGTAACAATGCTGTTACCAAAACGTCACACACATTTTTTTATATTCGGATTTGGTCTCTTATTACATTGTAAAATGACATTTGAAAACTATCCCGCATGTGTTTCTTTTGAACGAAAAATCGAAATTTATTTTTAAGGAGAAATAACGATTATTTCTAACCTTAGAGATGAAGTATGAAAGGATGAATTGTGAAGAGTAATGATAAACGGAAAAATAAAAGTGTTCAGGGATGGGAATCGAACCCACAGTGTTCCGCTTACCAGGCAGATGCCATGTCCACTAGGTTCGATTCCCATCCCTGGACACTTTTATTTTTCCGTTTATCATTACTCTTCACGATTCATTTTTTCATACTTCATCCCTAAGGTTAGAAATAATCGTTATTTCTCCTTAAAAATAAATTTCGATTTTTCGTTCAAAAGAAACACATGCGGGATAATTTTCAAATGTCGTTTTACAATCATAAGCCGCATTATATTGTATTATAAATTACTTATTACCTTGTGTTTATTAAAGATTAGCCTAGTGGACATGGCATCTGCCCGGTAAGCGGAACTTTGTGGGTTCGATTCTCATCCCTGGACACTTTTATTTTTCCGTTCATCATTACTCTTCATAATTCACCCTTTCATACCTCATCCAAAAAGGTTAGAAATAGTCAATATTTCACCTTGAAATACATTTTGATTTTTCGTTGAAAAGAAACTCATGCGGTGTAACTTCAAGTGTTGTTTTACAATCACAAGCCGCAGTGTATTATATTAAAGATATATACAATTAACACAATTGTATGATTTCTCATAAGTTTTCAGAAGTTTTATATATTTATATAATAAATCTCTGTTAGTTCAATGAAAATGTAAACTTTTGATTTTATAATATGTGATTCTACAGAATTTTTGAGATTTTGCAATTCCTATTTTGTCATTATTTTATCCTTTTATTTTTGAGATTGTGAATCTTAATTTCGGATTCCAATTTTGAGATTGGTTTGCTTTTGTTCAATTTTGAAAGTTGTCATAGCCAATTTTACCGTTTCCGAAAACCAGCGGACTCAGGTCGTTGACAAAGCCACAACACCAGCTTTGGCAAACTGAAAAGCGTCCTTCTGGAGACCATGGTTTCGGGCTAATGGTTCTTGTCAGTCCATAGATTGCGCTTAATTTTAGCGTCTATTTTGACGGGAGAGATGAGCTTTATTTTTATAGATCAATTTCATCCCGGAAAACTGATTAGTGATATCAATCTTGAGACTTGAGAGAAGGGGTCGGTGGAAGGATGGTCTGAACCGTTGGTTTTCTACCGCTACAACCTGGGTTCGATTCCCGCATTGGATACTTTTTTCTGATAAAAAAAAAATGCTCCAATGGCCCCCGATTCTTACAAAAGTCCAACCCCACCAGCCAATGCAAGTAACTAAACGGGGCTCTGGCACATTTGTAAGGAAAAAGTCGAACTGATTTTCACATCTGTAGACATGTGGTGCACTTACAGTAAAAGCAGTTGCCTACATTGATTATCATGGCCTGTACCACATGTACTAGGAATAAGCAAAAAGAACAAATCTTGAGACTTGTTGGATTAAAATTGTCCCAATTGTATGACAAAGTGGTGGTGTCACATATGTGCAATGTCACATCATTGTTTCCACATGTTGACACATGCTGGCGACAGTGTGATCTTGCATTTTGATGAACCATTGTGCAAGTCTTGCATTGAGTAGTTGTTTCGCTGATGTAAAAAGTGTCATTTGAGAAATTAAATGACATTTGTTATAACGTACATAACTGGATTAAAATAATCACTCTATCTCCTGAGGTGTCTATCCACCTTTTCTTTATTTTCTTTGGACACGCTATCTACTACATATATATATTTGTTAAAAAACAAAATTTGCATATCCTGACTGATCACATGAACATTTTTAGATGGCAGAGCGCCATCTATTGTAACAAAAATCAACTAAATATTCCATTCTATATGTTATGATTATTTTTTGTTTTGTTGTTGAAAAAGAGAGAGAGAGAGAGAGAGAGAGATAGAGAATTGAAGGTGCAGTCGTGAAAAAGGAAAGATTGTTATTTACCTTTCAAGTAGTTTTTTATTTTGAATTACTTGAAGTAAAAATACACATAAAATTATTTATCACAACAATATAGAATTTATAGAATGAATTCTATAATCGTGATTTTAAAAAATAGGTAGGGTTAACTATACATATTTACAACAATAATTAAAGTGGTATATTCTGAATCTATGGTCAAAAAATGTAGAACAGTCAATGAATGAAATATAAAATATATGTTTTTAAAAAATATATATATATTTGCATTTGAGATTATATAATATGATGCACTAGCGCGCCATCTGTTATCAAAATTCGAAACTATTTTAAAGGCGTAAGATTCTTTTTGGATATTAAACAACTTCTACTGCCCTTACTGTAATGGAAAAATTTAATGAGAGGGCCTGGCTCATCAGTGGTGAACCCTTTAAACTGGCGAAACCGCTGGGAGGGTTCACCACTGATGAGCCAGGCCCTCTCATTAATTTTTCCATTGCAGTAAGGGCAGTAAAAGTTGTTTAATATCAAAAATAATCTTACGCCTTTAAAATAGCTTCGAATTTAGATAATATAATATATATATGCAAAAAAAAATAATAAAAAAAGGTCAGGTGTTGATATTAAAAACAAAAAAGTTGCATATCCTGACCTCTCACATGAGCATTCTATATGAAAGAGCGCCATCTAGTGGAACAAAAACCAACTAAACGTTATACTAGATAACGCTCTGCCATCTACAATGTCCATGCTAGCGGTTAAGATATGCTCTTTTGTTTTTAATATCAACACCTGAACCTTTTCTATTTTTCTTATTTTTCATATATGTAAAAAGGACTCCTCTCCCGTCAAAATAGAAGCTAAAACTAAGTGCCATCTATTGACCGTCTCCATAAACTAATGCACTCGGGTCAGTAACAAAGCCACAACACCATTTTTGGTAAACTGAGAAGCGTCCCTCTGGAGACCATGGTTTCGGGCTAATGGTCCTTGTCAGTCTATAGATTCCGCTTAATTTTAGCGTCTATTTTGACGTGAGAGGTGAGCTCTTTTTTATATAAATCAATTTCCTTCAGGCACAATTTCCATCTATATATTTATATGTCGAATTTTGATAATTCGTCCTTTTTTTGTTTTTCTCTTATCCGTTAAATATATTTTTTCTATATGAATTTTTCATTATGTTTCATAGTTGTTGTTAAACTTATAATAACAATAATGAAGATAACGATACAAATATATAATGGACATAAAATTATGATATCATGATTAAACTTTAATAATTCTTTGGAACAGATGTATTTATGGATTGGTTGGTTCAAAGAGAATTCGTCTAGTAGAACTCTATAGAACTTATTTGGGATGAAAAAAAAAAACCTAAATCAAATTGCAGTGAAATTTGATCAAAATTGAGTCGGGCACATTTTTTATATATATCAAGAATGGTAATAAATCAAAATATGGCATCAAAATACACTCATGGACAAAACTTGAGGAAGTTATATCTTTTAGCATGTATATCGGGATTCAGACAATAACTCTGAAAGATATTACAGTGATCTTTATTAAATACACACGAGATAACCAAGTGTGTATACACTCATGAACAAAACTTGAGGAAGTTGTACCTTTTACCATGTATATCAGGATTCAGACAATAACTCTGAAAGATATTACAGTGACCTTTATTAAAGACACACGAGATAACCAAGTGTGTATACACTCATGATCAAAACTTGAGGAAGTTGTACCTTTTACCATGTATATCGGGATTCAGACAATAACTCTGAAAGATATGACAGTGACCTTTATTAAAGACACACGAGATAACCAAGTGTGAACAAAATACACTCATGGACAAAACTTGAGGAAGTTGTACCTTTTAGCATGTATATCGGGATTCAGACAATAACTCTGAAAGATATTACAGTGACCTTTATTGAAGACACACGAGATAACCAAGTATGAACAAAATTGCCTTTCTTCATCAAAATAGACGACCGGGGATATTAAAGACTTTCCACTTAAGTTTTGTCAATGAGTGCATAAGCTAATGTATAGGCAAAAAACACATATTTTTCATGTATTTATAATTAAGTAAACAAAATAAATATAGGTCGAATTAAGACACATAATGACAATCTCTCTCCCTGTTCATTTATAGAAGAAAAATCACAAGATGGAGAGAAGAATTTTTCTCATTTATAAACAGTCGTTAAGCTTTCGAGCAAGAGCCTTTCTACAGGTACATTGTATTTTGTATGTAGAAGGGTTTCTGGCCTGAAAGCTTGTATAACCTTTTATAAATGAAGGAAAAACACTTTTCCCGTCTTATTTCTATTAAAATAAAAATAGTTTCCTTGATAAAGGGAGACAACGAGTTACCGAAACATTGAAATAAAGAATATAATTGAAGTCAATCATTTATCGAAATCAAAATTAATCGAAATTAATGAACTAGCTTTGACGTCCGGGATATATATTGTTACCATTGTTTCTTTAGGCAGTCCTTCATCGGTAAATGATCAACATGACCTTTTCCAATTTCGAGATGACAAATGAGTGAAACGATTCGAATAAATATCTCATTGCGTGTATCTTAATGATTTCTTCAAATGTCTATTGACCAATAGGGAAGGAAGGTTTTTACGGTCGTGTGAATGGCCAACCAATCAGAGGACAAGGAAGGAGTCCTATCCAATAGAATGGCGCCGCACAAAGGGACGGATGCCAGATAACACTTAGTCTCCACCCTTCAGTGATTTCAATAATGAGGATTTCCTACTGATGAATCCATCACTTGGCGTTGACAGATGTCATATCTGATGGGGGTTACTGTAGATGGTGTAGATGTGTCTACACACGTAGTACTGGAACGTGATAATCAAGGTGGGTAGAGCGGTTTGTGACTGTGTATACTGTAGATATACCCAGTGTCTACACACGTAGCACTGGAACGTGATAATCAAGGTGGGTAGAGCGGTTTGTGATAGCTTGTACTGTAGATACACCCAGTGTCTACACACGTAGCACTGGAACGTGATAATCAAGGTGGGTAGAGTTTGTGACAGCTTGTACTGTAGATACACCCAGTGTCTACACACGTAGCACTGGAACGTGATAATCAAGGTGGGTAGAGCGTTTTGTGACTGTGTATACTGTAGATATACCCAGTGTCTACACACGTAGCACTGAAACGTGATAATCAAGGTGGGTAGAGCGGTTTGTGACTGTGTATACTGTAGATACACCCAGTGTCTACACACGTAGCACTGGAACGTGATTATCAAAGTGGGTAGAGCGTTTTGTGACTGTGTATACTGTAGATATACCCAGTGTCTACACACGTAGCACTGAAACGTGATAATCAAGGTGGGTAGAGCGTTTTGTGACTGTGTATACTGTAGATATACCCAGTGTCTACACACGTAGCACTGAAACGTGATAATCAAGGTGGGTAGAGCGGTTTGTGACTGTGTATACTGTAGATACACCCAGTGTCTACACACGTAGCACTGAAACGTGATAATCAAGGTGGGTAGAGCGTTTTGTGACTGTGTATACTGTAGATATACCCAGTGTCTACACACGTAGCACTGAAACGTGATAATCAAGGTGGGTAGAGCGTTTTGTGACTGTGTATACTGTAGATATACTCAGTGTCTACACACGTAGCACTGGAACGTGATTATCAAAGTGGGTAGAGCGTTTTGTGACTGTGTATACTGTAGATATACCCAGTGTCTACACACGTAGCACTGAAACGTGATAATCAAGGTGGGTAGAGCGTTTTGTGACTGTGTATACTGTAGATACACCCAGTGTCTACACACGTAGCACTGAAACGTGATAATCAAGGTGGGTAGAGCGTTTTGTGACTGTTTATACTGTAGATATACCCAGTGTCTACACACGTAGCACTGAAACGTGATAATCAAGGTGGGTAGAGCGTTTTGTGACTGTGTATACTGTAGATATACCCAGTGTCTACACACGTAGCACTGAAACGTGATAATCAAGGTGGGTAGAGCGTTTTGTGACTGTGTATACTGTAGATATACCCAGTGTCTACACACGTAGCACTGAAACGTGATAATCAAGGTGGGTAGAGCGTTTTGTGACTGTGTATACTGTAGATATACCCAGTGTCTACACACGTAGCACTGAAACGTGATAATCAAGGTGGGTAGAGCGTTTTGTGACTGTGTATACTGTAGATATACCCAGTGTCTACACACGTAGCACTGAAACGTGATAATCAAGGTGGGTAGAGCGTTTTGTGACTGTGTATACTGTAGATACACCCAGTGTCTACACACGTAGCACTGAAACGTGATAATCAAGGTGGGTAGAGCGTTTTGTGACTGTGTATACTGTAGATACACCCAGTGTCTACACACGTAGCACTGAAACGTGATAATCAAGGTGGGTAGAGCGTTTTGTGACTGTGTATACTGTAGATATACCCAGTGTCTACACACGTAGCACTGAAACGTGATAATCAAGGTGGGTAGAGCGTTTTGTGACTGTGTATACTGTAGATATACCCAGTGTCTACACACGTAGCACTGAAACGTGATAATCAAAGTGGGTAGAACGGTCTGTGACTGTGTATACTGTAGATACACCCAGTGTCTACACACGTAGCACTGGAACGTGATAACCAAGGTGGGTAGAGTTTGCGACAGCTTTTACTGTAGTGCACTACATTTATTCACATGTAATATTAAGCCATGGTTGTAGCTGTTCTTTATTGTAAGCAAACCATATGTTTACCAGAACGTGATAACCAAGGTGGGTAGAGTTTGTGACAGCTTGTACTGTAGTGCACTACATTTATATACATGTAATATCAAGCCATGGTAGGTAGAGGGTTGTAGCTGTTCTTTATTGTAAGTACACCATATGTTTACCAGAACGTGATAACCAAGGTGGGTAGAGTTTGCGACAGCTTGTACTGTAGTGCACTACATTTATATACATGTAATATCAAGCCATGGTAGGTAGAGGGTTGTAGCTGTTCTTTATTGTAAGTACACCATATGTTTACCAGAACGTGATAACCAAGGTGGGTAGAGTTTGTGACAGCTTGTACTGTAGTGCACTACATTTATTCACATGTAATATTAAGCCATGGTAGGTAGAGGGTTGTAGCTGTTCTTTATTGTAAGTACACCATATGTTTACCAGAACGTGATAACCAAGGTGGGTAGAGTTTGTGACAGCTTGTACTGTAGTGCACTACATTTATACACATGTAATATTAAGCCATGGTAGGTAGAGGGTTGTAGCTGTTCTTTATTGTAAGTACACCATATGTTTACCAGAACGTGATAACCAAGGTGGGTAGAGTTTGTGACAGCTTGTACTGTAGTGCACTACATTTATACACATGCAATATTAAGCCATGGTTGTAGCTGTTCTTTATTGTAAGTACACCATATGTTTACCAGAACGTGATAACCAAGGTGGGTAGAGTTTGTGACAGCTTGTACTGTAGTGCACTACAATTATACACATGCAATATTAAGCCATGGTAGGTAGAGGGTTGTAGCTGTTCTTTATTGTAAGTACACCATATGTTTACCAGAACGTGATAACCAAGGTGGGTAGAGTTTGTGACAGCTTGTACTGTAGTGCACTACATTTATATACATGTAATATCAAGCCATGGTAGGTAGAGGGTTGTAGCTGTTCTTTATTGTAAGTACACCATATGTTTACCAGAACGTGATAACCAAGGTGGGTAGAGTTTGTGACAGCTTGTACTGTAGTGCACTACATTTATTCACATGTAATATTAAGCCATGGTAGGTAGAGGGTTGTAGCTGTTCTTTATTGTAAGTACACCATATGTTTACCAGAACGTGATAACCAAGGTGGGTAGAGTTTGTGACAGCTTGTACTGTAGTGCACTACATTTATACACATGTAATATTAAGCCATGGTAGGTAGAGGGTTGTAGCTGTTCTTTATTGTAAGTACACCATATGTTTACCAGAACGTGATAACCAAGGTGGGTAGAGTTTGTGACAGCTTGTACTGTAGTGCACTACATTTATACACATGCAATATTAAGCCATGGTTGTAGCTGTTCTTTATTGTAAGTACACCATATGTTTACCAGAACGTGATAACCAAGGTGGGTAGAGTTTGTGACAGCTTGTACTGTAGTGCACTACAATTATACACATGCAATATTAAGCCATGGTAGGTAGAGGGTTGTAGCTGTTCTTTATTGTAAGTACACCATATGTTTACCAGAACGTGATAACCAAGGTGGGTAGAGTTTGTGACAGCTTGTACTGTAGTGCACTACAATTATACACATGCAATATTAAGCCATGGTTGTAGCTGTTCTTTATTGTAAGTACACCATATGTTTACCAGAACGTGATAACCAAGGTGGGTAGAGTTTGTGACAGCTTGTACTGTAGTGCACTACATTTATAGACATGTAATATTAAGCCATGGTAGGTAGAGGGTTGTAGCTGTTTTTTATTGTAAGTACACCATATGTTTACCAGAACGTGATAATCAAGGTGGGTAGAGTTTGTGACAGCTTGTACTGTAGTACACTACATTTATACAAATGTAATATCAAGCCATGGTAGGTAGAGGGTTGTAGGTGTTCTTTATTGTAAGTACACCATATGTTTACCAGAACGTGATAACCAAAGTGGGTAGAGATTGTGACAGCTTGTACTGTAGTGCACTACATTTATATACATGTAATATCAAGCCATGGTGGGTAGAGGGTTGTAGCTGTTCTTTATTGTAAGTACACCATATGTTTACCAGAACGTGATAACCAAGGTGGGTAGAGTTTGTGACAGCTTGTACTGTAGTGCACTACATTTATACACATGCAATATTAAGCCATGGTTGTAGCTGTTCTTTATTGTAAGTACACCATATGTTTACCAGAACGTGATAACCAAGGTGGGTAGAGTTTGTGACAGCTTGTACTGTAGTGCACTACAATTATACACATGCAATATTAAGCCATGGTAGGTAGAGGGTTGTAGCTGTTCTTTATTGTAAGTACACCATATGTTTACCAGAACGTGATAACCAAGGTGGGTAGAGTTTGTGACAGCTTGTACTGTAGTGCACTACAATTATACACATGCAATATTAAGCCATGGTTGTAGCTGTTCTTTATTGTAAGTACACCATATGTTTACCAGAACGTGATAACCAAGGTGGGTAGAGTTTGTGACAGCTTGTACTGTAGTGCACTACATTTATAGACATGTAATATTAAGCCATGGTAGGTAGAGGGTTGTAGCTGTTTTTTATTGTAAGTACACCATATGTTTACCAGAACGTGATAATCAAGGTGGGTAGAGTTTGTGACAGCTTGTACTGTAGTACACTACATTTATACAAATGTAATATCAAGCCATGGTAGGTAGAGGGTTGTAGGTGTTCTTTATTGTAAGTACACCATATGTTTACCAGAACGTGATAACCAAAGTGGGTAGAGATTGTGACAGCTTGTACTGTAGTGCACTACATTTATATACATGTAATATCAAGCCATGGTGGGTAGAGGGTTGTAGCTGTTCTTTATTGTAAGTACACCATATGTTTACCAGAACGTGATAACCAAGGTGGGTAGAGTTTGTGACAGCTTGTACTGTAGTGCACTACATTTATACACATGCAATATTAAGCCATGGTTGTAGCTGTTCTTTATTGTAAGTACACCATATGTTTACCAGAACGTGATAACCAAGGTGGGTAGAGTTTGTGACAGCTTGTACTGTAGTGCACTACAATTATACACATGCAATATTAAGCCATGGTAGGTAGAGGGTTGTAGCTGTTCTTTATTGTAAGTACACCATATGTTTACCAGAACGTGATAACCAAGGTGGGTAGAGTTTGTGACAGCTTGTACTGTAGTGCACTACAATTATACACATGCAATATTAAGCCATGGTTGTAGCTGTTCTTTATTGTAAGTACACCATATGTTTACCAGAACGTGATAACCAAGGTGGGTAGAGTTTGTGACAGCTTGTACTGTAGTGCACTACATTTATAGACATGTAATATTAAGCCATGGTAGGTAGAGGGTTGTAGCTGTTTTTTATTGTAAGTACACCATATGTTTACCAGAACGTGATAATCAAGGTGGGTAGAGTTTGTGACAGCTTGTACTGTAGTACACTACATTTATACAAATGTAATATCAAGCCATGGTAGGTAGAGGGTTGTAGGTGTTCTTTATTGTAAGTACACCATATGTTTACCAGAACGTGATAACCAAAGTGGGTAGAGATTGTGACAGCTTGTACTGTAGTGCACTACATTTATATACATGTAATATCAAGCCATGGTGGGTAGAGGGTTGTAGCTGTTCTTTATTGTAAGTACACCATATGTTTACCAGAACGTGATAACCAAGGTGGGTAGAGTTTGTGACAGCTTGTACTGTAGTACACTACATTTATATACATGTAATATCAAGCCATGGTAGGTAGAGGGTTGTAGCTGTTTTTTATTGTAAGTACACCATATGTTTACCAGAACGTGATAACCAAGGTGGGTAGAGTTTGTGACAGCTTGTACTGTAGTGCACTACATTTATATACATGTAATATCAAGCCATGGTAGGTAGAGGGTTGTAGCTGTTCTTTATTGTAAGTACACCATATGTTTACCAGAACGTGATAACCAAGGTGGGTAGAGCGGTTTGTGACAGTGTGTACTGTAGTGCACTACATTTATACACGCTTAATATCAAGCCATGGTAGGTAAAGAGTTGTAGTTTTTTTTTATTGTAAGTACACCATATGTTTACAAGAATGTGATAATCATGGAAGTAGAGGTTTATGATTGCTTGTATCAAACTATGGTGGGTAGAGGGTAGTGACAGCTTGTACTGTAAGTACACCACATGTCTACACATGTAGTACCAGGCCATGGTGGGTAGTGACAGCTTGTACTGTAAGTACACCACATATCTACCCATGTAGTACCAGGCCATGGTGGGTAGTGACAGCTTGTACTGTAAGTACACCACATGTCTACCCATGTAGTACCAGGCCATGGTGGGTAGTGACAGCTTGTACTGTAAGTACATGTCTACACATGTAGTACCAGGCCATGTTGGGTAGAGAGGCTCTTGATTGTAGTGTAAGTACACATGTAGACGAATTTTGTATAAAGTGCTTCATACTTTCCAAACTTGCCGGTTGTTTGAAATCTCAACGACATTTACTGAGATGAGAAAGTATCCTGAAGTTCAGGGATACCAACCCAGGATGTCAGCGCTGGTTTTAATAAACTTTGATCACAACAAGGTTCCAAAGAAGGTCCTTCTGGACAAACCGTCGCATTGAAGGCAGACCCTAAACGATCGATTTTAACGGCTGATGAATTTTATTATTGTTTCAAAAGAATGAGAAGTCCAAAGTGTCTTTAAAAAACAGCCATAAAAATAATTCATGACCTTTTACCATTCACTAGGTGGTATTAAAACACACACTCAAAGTCTTTACATAGTGGGAATTTGGTATATACCTGGTGTAAGCCATATCAAGAGAGAAAAGTAGAAAAAGTGATAAATGAAATAAAAGAAAGTGTAAAAACAACTTGTCAGATCACATTATCAGAAGGAATTTACTTGATGCATGATAGAAGGTATAGAAGAAGTAGAAAGGTTGAAATGATCAACAACAACAACAACAAAGCCTTTATTTAGGGCCTCTCGCCCTATACAGGATTCGCCAGTTCACAAGGGATGGGGAGAACACTGTGTTCCGGGATATAATCCTGTGGAATCCAAATATCGCCACCGCTATCTACCTATTCTTTGATATTTTATTAATTAGTGTCAGAAATGAAGGACAAAGATGCCCCGTTTTGGTTGAAATGATCATTCATATGGCCAAAAAGCAAATGGTCAATAAGTGAACAGAATGGAGCAACTTAGATCAATAAATACAGAAGACTAGATAATTATCATAAAGCTAGAGGCTGCCTGGCCGGAATCCATAGTTCTTCAAAAATTAAAGATACTTTGGTCAGTAAATCTTTTTTCTATAAAATAATCCCTTGCATCAACATTGAGTAAAATCAATCATTCCTCCAGGGAAAAGTGTCTTTTCAAAACATTTTTATTATTCTCTAGCTTTCAGGCACGGACGTCCTTCTACAGGAGAAAACCTGGTATAATGATACGCCAATAGAACATGAGTTAAATATAATCGGATACTATTTTACATATTTTCATGAATTTCTATAGATATAAAAATAGCTAGAGAACAATAAAAATGTTTTTGAAAAGACACTTTTCCCTGGAGGAATGATTAATTTGACTCAAATCTTTTTTATTGTGTCTCGACGTTTTGACAAAAATCTTTTGTCCTCGTCAGGTGCGAACAAAAATCAAAACATTTGGCAAAGCGTTAAAAATTATTCTATAATGGTATATTTCTATAATATTATCTTTATCATCAGCTTATATAGGTTGTTGAACAGTATAACTTGACTGTCAAAACTTCCTTTCTATGGATAGTCTTTTATCGTAGTGTCTTCCGAAATTTTCTCTAAGAATTACATTCTTTGTCTTTTTATTCTGTGGTCATCTTTCCACATACATATCTTCCAGTAATACCTTCAATAATTCCTGTTTGAAGTTTATATGTTAATTTTGTAATTATTCTTATTTTTTTTAATTCATAGAAGCATTTTTTTCTGGCAGACATATTCAATTTTTTATCATCATCATTTTGATGTTGTTTTGTTTTTTTTCCTTAGTTAGTTATCAAATCATTTGTAATTGTAGTTTCTTTTTTGTTTTGTTGTGTTCCTTTTTAAGCAATAAAATATATGTAGAACTAAGGTCTAATATTCAATTCAAGCATATGGAACCAACATCGATTTATTTTTAAAACAAAGCAAAATCATATACGTATACAACTTTCACTTTTCAAACAATTCCTATATATATATACCATCTTCTACTCGGGGAATCTGTATAAGACCATAAAGTCTTAAAACAGCTTTTTTCTGTTGTTGTGATACCTTTAACCACTCCGAAGGTCGGACACGTTGGACTGATTCATATTCTTTCAATCATCTCCAGTTCATCCCTTTAGCTTCAACCATTCCTACATATAGAATTCTATATACCCTCTTCTACTCGGAGAATCTGTATAAGACCAAAAGGTCTTTATAAAGCTTTTTGTTGTGGTATCTTTAATCACTCCGAAAATGTCAGACAAGATGGCTAAACATCCTGGTTCAAACATCTTCCAATCATCTCCAGTAAGCCATGGAAGTCCAAAAGGAAAAAATGGAAACAATAATGACCAGATTTAGGTATATTTAAAGTATAAGCGATACCCATATTGGCCTACTTTATTATTTTCTTTATTTACATAGTGGTTGTTGGGGGGTTTATGCACAGCTTCTACATGTCTTCCGAAATTTTCTAAGAATTCCATTCTCAACCTTCTTATTTCTATGATAAACTTTCCATGCATTTCTTCAGTAATAACGTTATCCACTCCGAATATCGGACAAGATGGCCAAACATCCTGGTTCTTAATCATCTCCAGTGGGCCATATCCCTTCTCGACCAAAAGGAAAAATGGAAGCAATAATGATAAGATTTATGAATACTTAGAATTTGTGCGACACCCATATTGGCCTTGTTTATTATTTTCTTTATTTACATAGTGGGTATCGTGTGTTTTGTGTACAGCTTCTACTTGTCTTCCGAAATTTCCTAAGAGTTCTATTCTCAATCTTCTTATTCCTATGATAAACTTTCCATGCATCTCTTTAGTAATATCGTTATCCACTCCGAATGTTGGACAAGATGGCCAAAAATCCTGGTTATCATCTCAATCATCTCCAGTGGGCCATAGAGGACCAAAAGGGAAAAATGGAAACCATAATAGTCAGATTTAGGTATACTTAGAATATATGCGATACCCATATTGGCCTAGTTTCTACGTTTCTTTATTTACATAGTGGGTATCGTTTTGTGTACAGCTTCTACCTGTCTTCCGAAATTTCCTAAGAGTTCTATTCTCAACCTTCTTATTCCTATGATCATTTTTCCATGCATCTCTTCAGTAATATCGTTATCCACTCCGAATGTTGGACAAGATGGCCAAAAATTCTGGTTCTCATCTCAATCATCTGCAATGAGCCATAGAGGACCAAAAATGAAAATTGGAAACAATAATAGTCAAATTTAGGTATACTTAGAATATATGCGACACCCATGTTGGCTTAGTTTATTCATTTCTTTATTTACATAGTTTGGTCGGTTTGTCTATGGCTTCTACCAGGAGACTTAAAGGATTTTCGACCAAGCCTTGGTTGTCCGATCCATCTTCAAGATTTAATTATAAAGCTTACACACACTATATATACGCGATGCAGCAGATTACAATACAAAAGGTGCTCGCGCCAATTTGCACACGAAATTACACGCCCCCTGGAATTATAGGATCGCATTATTCTAATGTTGCCAAGCAAATATTGAACAATGTACTTAAGCAGGCGTACACCACAATTTCTTTTTATTCCACCAGCTAAAATAATACTAAATTGCCGTTTTTGAAGCCTCTTTAAATGTTAATTTTGTGGGTTGAGATAAAAGTTGGGCGTCACAGTTTTTAATTTTTTTTTCTAGAAACAATAGAGGGATGAGTTTTCTTAAAATGATAATCTCAGATTAAAATAAACATGTTTAAAATAAACAACATTAAAATAAAAATAGAAAAATATCTGTCACCTAAAAGCGAATTCAAATGAAAATGAAATTATCAATAATGAAAACAAATATTAGGTAAAACATGCAAACGTATCCATTAAAAACGCCAAAATAGAAAGAGAAAATATACAAAAAGCCAATGGAAGATGAAAAATATATAAAATTAATAATAATAATACCTATATTTATCAGTTGATGAAATATATAATTACCTTTTTACACACACAAATAAGTATAGTGAAAATGATTCTTTTAAAAATTCTATATAGCTCTCTCTAAATATTTAAAATCAATTTTTTTTTTTGCCTTTATGCTCCTTTGGTATATGATGTTTTACGATAAGTTGAATAATAAAATAAGAAAGTCAAAATATATAATCTAATATTGCATTAACATATATAAATAGTATGATTACATTTTCTTGGAGATTTTGAAAATATAAGAAAGCAAAAAAAATTATAATTACGAGATGTTAACTCATAGAAAGATTGTGCCTTGTTTTTACAGTAATTTCGTGTTTTAAAACGACTTATTACTAGTGTTTATACATTCGTCCGTAGAAGATTCGCCTACTAAAAAAAAAGGATTGTTATTTATTATTATTAATTATAATTGTTGTAAGATTTAGGTACTTACAGCTTGTAGGAAGGCATGAGGACGTTGAGGATTATATGATAATAATCTTTATTATCCATTTAGCAAGAAAGACAAAGTTGTGGTAGCGAACAGTTATTGAAGTATAGAGAAGAAAGGTAAACAAACAGTTGTGATGATGATAGGTCCAGTGTGGCGCTAGCTGTCGTAGCATTCAGTTATCCAACAAATCCCCGGCATGAATGTGGAGACATCACGAGGTTGTAGCGTAACTTCTCAAATGTCGGCCTTGGTAGCGGCTTGGTCAGAATGTCCGCCTTCATGTCGCCAGTTGGGCAGTAGATCATTTTTATCACTGTCTTCTTCTGAAGATCCTTCAGGTGATGGATCTTGGTTGCGATGTGCTTGGTTCTAGAAGACACTTTTTCGGATGAACACATCTTGAGACATGATTGATTGTCTTGGTGGAAGTAGATTGGAGCTTTCTGTTCCAGTTCGAGATCCTTTAGCAAGTCGAGAAGCCATAACAGTTCTTGTGAGGCTTCAGCTGCGGAGATTAGTTCCGCTTCGGTGGATGAGAGAGATACGCAACCTTGTTTCCCAGTCGTCCATGAGATGGGGTTTGATCCCAGTAGGAACAAGTTTCCGCTTAGTGATTTTCTGTCGGCGTTGTCGCTTGCCCATGTGGCATCACTGTATGCTTCCAGCGTGGGAGGTTTTTGGTTAGATATGCGTAGCTCGAGTTCTTTAGTAGTTTTTAGGTATCTTACGATTCTTTTTGCTGCATTCCAGTCACAATTTCTAGGATTCTGGTTTCTGCTGCTGAGTATGCAGACTGGAGCTGCGATATCTGGTCTGGATACTACGCTTAGGTACAATAGTGAGCCTATCAGTTGTTGGTATTGGACGTTGTTTGGTAGAAGTTTTTCATCAGATATACCGGGGTATCCGCTTTCCATGGGAGTGAAAGTAGGTTTCGCTTCTTGGAGGTTGTACCTTTCAACTAGTTCTTGGATTTTATTCTTTTGGCTCAGTAGGAGTTCACCTTCTCTGTTCCTGGAGATTTCTATACCAATGAATTGAGTGGGGTCTCCAAGGTTCTTTATTTCGAATTCTTTTTCGAGAGTTTTTACAGTGTTTTGGATGATTATTTCGGAATCGCTTGCGAGGAGCATGTCATCCACATATAGAATCAAGTAGATGGAATGGTTTTCTTCATTCTTGGTGAATAGGCATGGGTCTACAATGCTCTGTTTGAAGTTATTTTTAATTAGAGTGCTTGCAATTTTTGTGTTCCAAGATCTTCCAGCTTGTTTTAGACCGTAAATTGCCTTCTTTAGTTTGCAGACTTTGTTTGTTTGTTTTGTATGGAGTCCTTCTGGGAGTTCCATGTAGAGTTCTTTATCTAGGTCGCCGTGTAGGAACGCTGTCTTGACATCGAGGTGGTTCACTTTCATCCCTTTGTAGACTGATGCAGCTAGGAAGGCTCTAATTGTAGAATGCTTCACAATTGGTGCAAAGGTTTCTTCGTAGTCTCGGCCAAATTTCTGATTGAACCCTTTTGCTACGAGTCTGGCTTTGTACCGCTCTATTTCTCCTTTGGAATTGAGTTTCTGTTTATAGGTCCATTTACATCCTATGATCTTTTTGTCCTTAGGTAGAGGCGTTAGTTCCCAGACATTGTTCTTCTCAAGAGAATTTAGTTCTTCGTTCATTGCTTGTAGCCATTTATCTCTTTCTATTTTTGGTAATTGTAGGACTTCCGAGTAGTTGGTAGGTGTCTGAATGTCTTGAGCTTCAGTTTTGTACAGCATGTAGTCATTTCTTATGGGAGGTATTCCCTTTGTTGGTCTCGTGGATCTTCTTTGTGTGACCACTTGTGTTCCTGTGCTTGTACCGGGTTGAAGGTAATCCTCGGTTTCTGAGTCCTCAAGGTTTTCGGGTTGTGTTCCTGGTTCCTGACTTTCCTCTGCATTACCAATATGATTGGAGGAAGTTAGATCTGTACTTAGTACTTGTGGTGAAGTTGTTTTTGTGGAAGCGAGGTGAAACCCATTTTCTTTTTCTATAAATTTTACGGATCTGCTGATTGTGATGTTGTCTGTATCGTGCAGGATTCTGTATCCTTTGCTTCGATCATCGTATCCAAGAAAGATCCCTTCGATAACTTTGCTATCCAACTTGTTTCTTTTTATCTTGGGAATATAGGCGAAGGCTTTACATCCGAATCTTTTTAGATGCTTCAGACTGGGCTTCCTGTTGGTCCATAGTTCAAAAGGAGTCTTGTCTGTAGCTTTCGAGGGTATTCGGTTGTGTAGGTAATTAGCTGTGGTAACCGCTTCCGCCCATAGAGACTGTGGGAGTCCTGAGTCAAACAGCATGCATCTTGTCATCTCCATTAGTGATCGATTTTTCCTTTCTGCTACTCCGTTCTGGGCTGGTGAGTAGGGGACTGTTAGCTGATGTTTGATTCCGCTTTGGTTCAGGAAATCTTCGACTTGTCGGTTTACGTACTCACGACCGTTGTCTGTCCGTATGGTTTGGATATTTTTTCCAAATTCCGTGTGTGCTGAGATGACGTAGTCTTTTATTTTTTCATAGGCTTCGTCTTTTCCTTTCAGGAGGTAGGTCTTCGTGTATCTGCTGTAGTCATCAGTGAAGGTGATGAAGTATCTCTTACCGCTGAGAGAGTTAGTTGGTAATGGACCGCAGATATCACTGTGGACAAGTTGAAGCGTTTCAGTTGCTCTGTACTCTGTCTTCTTTGGAAATGGGGTTTCGGTGAGTTTTCCTTGAATGCACTGAACGCAGTCTGTGCTGTGCGAACAGTTATTTAGACTTAGTCCTCTTGCTAGGTTCTCATTTCGAATCTTCTTAATTGATTCTATATTTCTGTGTCCTAGTCTGTCGTGCCAGAGCATGAGGCAATTTTTGTTCTTGCAGTGGTTTTGTTTTGCAACATTTGCTTTGAATGTGCGAGTTTGGGGGTTGTCATCCAGGTGGAGTCGGTACATTCCATTGTCAAGTATACCGTTCGCGAGGGCTGTGTTGTCTCTTTCGATGGTACACCAATCTCTGTTGAACGTTACTTTACATCCGTTGGAGGTGGCCGCACTCACTGACAGAAGGTTGTCTGTTAGTTCCGGGATGTAGAGAACTTTTGTGAGAAGTAAGGTGTCAGTCTTTCCTTGGGGTGTGATGACTTTGATTTCTCCTTGTCCTATCCCTTTGACCTGCAGCTTATTGCCATTAGCAACCACAACATTTTGTGTTTGTTCTCTGTTAAGTTCAGTGAAGAAGCTTTCATCGTACGCCATATGAGATGTGGCTCCAGAGTCGACGAACCAGTTGTGTACACTTGCTTCTCGTTGAGTGCAATTGAGAGCTTTTGGGTTAGGTCCTTTTGTTGTTCTCTGATTTGTTGGTTGTTCTTGGGTGACACTCGACTGATTTGTGTACTTTGGTACGTTTCCTCTTCTGAAGTTTTCATATTTGTACTCTTTGTTGCTGTTGTTTCGCTTTTGATAGTGCCAACATTCTTCTTTGGAGTGGTTTGGTTTGTGGCAGAAAGAACAGAATTTCTTCCCTTTTTCTCTTCTTTGGCTTGAAGCTCTGTGGAGGCTTTTTAAGGCTTTTGATGCGGTGCTTTCGTCTTTCGAGCTTTCTACTCTGCGTGTGTGTTCATCAAGGAGTTTGTTCTTGGTAAATTCAAGCGTTAGCTCGTCATCAGGCCTTGATTCCAACATCGTGATGAGATTGGAGTAGCTCTTTGGAAGCGAGCAAAGCAGTATAGCCGTGATGTGAGAGTCCTTTAGTGTTTCGCCAATGGTTCGCAGTTTGTCAACTAGTTCCATCATGG
This sequence comes from Cordylochernes scorpioides, assembly GCA_030710605.1. Classification (NCBI taxonomy): domain Eukaryota; kingdom Metazoa; phylum Arthropoda; class Arachnida; order Pseudoscorpiones; family Chernetidae; genus Cordylochernes; species Cordylochernes scorpioides. Next base: position 80,586,122 of record CP092877.1, read on the forward strand.
TAGTGATGTGCTGCTGCATGTCTTTGTCTTCTTCGAGTTTTAAGCTGTATAGTTTCCTTAGCAAATAAATTTTTCCTGAGAGTGTTTTTCTTTCATAGATATTTTTAAGAGTGTCCCAGGTAGCTTTGGCTGTTAGTAGGTTTTTGACATGCACTATTTGTGAGTCGGCGATGCTTAGATTAATGATAGCTCTAGCTTTTGAGTCTTTCTTTTTCCATTCGATTTTAGGTTCATCTGGAATATTTTCGGTGACAACTTCCCAAAGATCTTCCTTTTGCAAGAGCATTTCAATTTTGAAAGACCATAGTGAGTAGTTATAGCCGTCGAGCTTATTTAGGGTTACATCGTGGCTCGGGAGTGACGCCATTTTTGCTAAGCCTTTTTTCTTTGTCTTAACTCGTTAGTTGAATTTCATGCAATATTCAGTCTCATAATCTAATTGTTGTAAGATTTAGGTACTTACAGCTTGTAGGAAGGCATGAGGACGTTGAGGATTATATGATAATAATCTTTATTATCCATTTAGCAAGAAAGACAAAGTTGTGGTAGCGAACAGTTATTGAAGTATAGAGAAGAAAGGTAAACAAACAGTTGTGATGATGATAGGTCCAGTGTGGCGCTAGCTGTCGTAGCATTCAGTTATCCAACAATAATAATAAAGATTTTTAAAAAGAAACATAAGACATTTCAAATACATGCGTAGTTTTTTATTTATGAAATTAATGGCAATTCATTTTGTTGAGAAATAAGAAATAGTGTTTGAACTACCCGTATATTAAACTATTGAATATATTTACGCTTGCAATATTGATAGAAAATATTTATGAAAACTGTTATGGAAATATTTTCCTACTTTTATTGATAATTTTTGAAATTTTTCTATTGCATGAAGGTACAAATTTCTATATTTAAATATGTTACAATATATCTTTCAAAATTTGATGATTGGTAACATTTCCAAAATATTGTCGAATACATTTCATTTATTTAAATGAATTATATTTACAATATTAATAAACAATAGATTTTCGGATGCAAATTTTTCTTTTCAGCGTGTTTAAAAGAATAATAAACTGTTATGATTACAAATTGTCAAAATAGTGAAGACATTTTCTAAAAATATATATAATATATAGTGTTTTAAAAGCTTGTTCAAGTTTAATTTATAATTTTCAATTAATATGTAATAATAAATCATTTTTGTATATCTAACTGATATGTATATTTTTTAGCTTTATTTTAAAATATATATTCTCAAAACATACAAGTTGAAATAAAATAAGCATTTATTCAGTCTTTGTCAGCATAAATTTACATGGATATACATGTGTGTGTTCTGTAATTTTATCATAAAATATAACTAATGATATTTTAAAATTTTACACAAATAAATTCACTGGCAAAGTGTTTCTTTTAAATATCATCAAATATTAGCTCTATAGACCTTACTGCAATGATATGAGTTATTGAATGAGAGGGCTTGGCTCATCAGTAGTGAACCCTCTCAGCCATAGAAAATGCAGGTTATATAACAAAACCAGTCCAATACAATAGTAGAGCGGTCTAGAGATTAATTTACCGCTGAGAGGGTTCACTACTGATGAGCCAAGCCCTCTCATTCAATAACTCATATCATTGCAGTAAGGTCTATAGAGCTAATATTTGATGATATTTAAAAGAAACACTTTGCCAGTAAATTTATTTGTGTAAAATTTTAACGATAGATGGCAATAAAATTTAATTTACTAATGATATTTTAGTTACCTTTAATAAGCTTGTATTATGAAATAGTGTATAAATTTATTATTAAAATATAAATAATTATAAGTTAATTCAAAAAATATTTTTAATACCGAAATTTGAAACTTTTCTATAAATGAAAATTTGTAATTTTTCTAGAGCTATTTTTTTCTATTATAAAATAATATTTTTTGAATATAGTCAAATACAAATTGGAAACACAGTAATTTTATTCAATAAAGAATTTTATTAATGTCTTCTCTCTCCATATTCTAGTTTTTAAAAATTAATTGTGAATTTAATATTGCACGTTGGGTTCTAAATAATATTTTAATTTTTAAAGAGATTATTTCATCTCGACGCTCAGTCTAATTTCAAATATTTATATTGCAGACGATCATTTTGTTAGAAATATTGGCAATAAATTTATGATCGGATTTTTATAAAAACCTTTTAAAATATTCAATAAAGCTAAAATATTCTATAACTGATTTACTTTAAAAATATAAACCAATATAAATATTAATATAAATAACATTTTGTGATAATAAAATATATTTAAGACTTATCCAGACGAGGAAAAATGTTTTAATTTATATCGTCGAGTATAAATATAAAACTTAGAGATATAAAAAATATTTAAAAAATTTTGGCTACAAATTAAATCAAATAAGTTATGAGATTTTTATATATTAAGATATTTGAACTTGTGCCATTTCATTTCAAAATTCTTACTACTTATTTTATCAAGTCTATATACAAATTGCGTAAGCTCAAAGAAATATTTATAACTATTTATAAAAATACCAAATATAAATATATTTAACATAAATAATCAATATATTAAGAAGTACCTATTGAGTCAATAATAATATGAAATACTCAAATATAATTTATCAAAAGCAGAACAATTATTTCAATATATTAAAATAGCAAGTGTGTGATGACAGAAGATAAATATTTATTTATAAATTACGCCTATTAAATACATTTACCAATATGATTTCTCAAATACCTATCATATAATTATGAACAAACAAATATATTTTTAATACAAAACCCTATAAAAAGACTATTGCACAAACTTATTTCTAAAGCAAAACTCACTAAGTAGTTATAAATGATATTTAACAGACATATTAGAGAAAATTGAAGCTAATTTCATAGATATTTGGGGAAGGGAATTTAGAAAACTCATCTCCAAATGTTTGTCTCACCCCATACTGTACGTGCTAGGTAGAAATGTAATAAAGACAAGGACGCTTTTATGTTAATGAGGTGCCCCAACCACTTATTCAAATTGCACGCAGAAATGGCTCCAATCGGGAAAGAGCTCTGTAGATTTATATATATACTCGCAGAACTATTTCCACTAATGGACCAAGGGGTATTAACCCTAAAGAACGGTCATTTTTGCCTTTTTTTTCCGTTAATATTCCTATCTCCCTTTTTATTATTAATGGAAATCTTTTAGCTTCTCTATAAAGAATCATTTTCTATACATCTATAAATTATTTATCTAGGATTTACTCTCTGAATTATTTTTATACATTAATTGGGGATGATCATCGAAATTTTTAATCGGTTTTGATGTCTGTTTATTGATAACTTAGTGCAATTCTTCAGCATCATTTAAACTCTACACGCCTCGCCTTATGTTATAAACCTATTTACAACAGTTCATGGTACAAATTCACCTGGTTATACGCATGATACATAGTTATAAAAGGTATATATACAAGTAAACATGGAATGGATATGAATCTAATAACTGGTAACAAGAAAGGTTGGTGTTTTTATTTTGAGGCTTTGGCATAAGTTTTTTTCGTATTAAGATTTCTATTTATTTCTGTTGTCTATATACTAAAATTTTAACCAAGTAATTTTGTTCCCACAGAGTATGTGTGTAAGATCATAAGAAAATAGGCGCTAACCGAAAGAAGACGAAAAAAGTTTATTTTTTACTGTTGTTATAGGTTATTGTTTTGTTTGTTCTCTTTCTTGTAACTTAATAAAAGGTAATGTTTTTAATCACACAAATAATCTGGGAATAAGTTTAATTAAAAAAGTCTTAAGAAAATTAAACAATTTCTAATGTTATTCATCACGTTAGAAACTTTTAAGAAAACTAGAATGGCTCTAAATGCACGAAAAAAATTCTGTTAAATTGATTTAACAGATATATAACAAGAACTTTTTCTTCTCTTCTGTCAGAACATCGCAGTCAAATGCTTAAAGGTATTTTTACACACATTGTTTTTGTCATCGTGCTCAATGAAGAGCCTCAGATGTCTCCATGCATATCTACCACAGCTGTCGTAATATACTTTATTTTGGGTATGTAAAGCTGCTGCTCTGGATACATGTCAATTTTCTGTGGCCATTGCTTGACATGAGAATATGTGGGTAAGTATTAGTTCCACACCAGGACAATTGTTACATGTCCTGTAGGTTCTTGTGCCATCTGGATGTATTGTCATTCCTTTATGTTTCATTATGAATTTTGTTATGTTTTTGTTATTCTTCTCTCTCTCTGCGCGCGCATTTATATCCTATATTTGACCTTTCCTTTGTCTTTTGTTGAATTGTCTTGAATTTTTCCAAAGCATCAAATATTGACATTTGTTTTTACACACTTTCAAACCCACAAAGGACCTCTTTGTATATCAACGCTACTAAAATGGCGTTTATTCAAGTATTGTTATAGTGTAAAGCTTATAACACTCTATGAGTAGGGTTAAAACGAATTTTATTTTCAGGAATTTCAACAATTCTGATTTATTTGCTAGTTTTATTAAGGATTTATTATTTGTGAAAATCTGCGCGATCAAATTTTCCCTTTATCACCTCTGATCGCAATGGTTCTCGTGGTACTTCAATTGTATCTATACCTTCTCGCGAAATAAATGAATAAATTGATATGCAGGAATTTCAAAAAATATATTTTGTGTGTGTTTGAAGAACCCCATATAAATTTTTAAATAGGAAACTTTCGGACTTCACCTTTTCTGAATTTAAACTCTATCATAGTGTAAAATATCAGTTACAAGAAAAAAAATGTACATGCATACGGTCTTATAAACTGTGAACACATGTTAAATGGATGTTAAAAACAAAGGTTAAACTATATTGGAATGTTGTAATCTCTCACATGGGGAGTAGAATGCATTTTTAGATAGACAGCCTCAAACAATAAAAATATTTTATGAACAGACTTTAAATTTTGATATAATCATAATTCAATTGAGAAATAGCAGGACGTGAAAGTTTTCAATAAAAAAGTTGCGGTTCTTTAAACAATATACACTTATGGACTAAACTTAAGGAAGTAGAACGTTTCTGATGTGGCCGGTTGTCTGTTTTTTTTTTAAGGAGCCATCAATAAAGGTCACTGTAATATCTTTCAGAGTTATTATCTGAATCCTGATATACATGCTGAAAGGTACAACTTCCTTAAGTTTTGTATATGAATGTATATTAGTTATCTCGTATGTCTTCAATAAAGGTCACTGTAATATCTTTCAGAGTTATTGTCTGAATCCCGATATACATGTTAAAAGGTACAACTACCTTAAGTTTTGTCCATGAGTGTATATTGGTTATCTCGTATGTCTTCAATAAAGGTAACTGTAATATCTTTCAGAGTTATTTTCTGAATCCCGATATACATGGTAAAAGGTACAACTTCCTTAAGTTTTGTCTATGAATGTATATTGGTTATCTCGTTTGTCTTCAATAAAGGTCACTGTAATACCTTTCAGAGTTATTATCTGAATCCCGATATACATGCTAAAAGGTACAACTACCTTAAGTTTTGTCCATGAGCGCACATATTAATATAAATATAAAAGCATAAATGCGTCATTCGTTCGAAAGTTGCGACCATGCCCTAATTACATAGGATTTGCCAGTCTATAGGCCAAAAAAGAAGAAGAAGAAAACCGACCCTAACCCAGTAGCATTGTTAAAAAGGATGGTGAAATACCTCAGAAATTGTGCCACAGATTGGTTAACAACGATTTGTTGCGCTACTCCGGGATTAGCTGTGGGATGGCGGCGGGAATATATGTTATAAACTAACACATACTCCCTACTTACTACGCCAAAATATATTGGGGACGTTTTAACTTCGAGAGTTGGCGGCGTCTAGAAGAATATATTTTATGATACACATTAGGTAGTTAAAGGAGTGAAACCTGCGAGAGATAAGGGAGACACCGAGTGGAGGATTGTTAGAAATATCTTCAGTCCTGTGGTAGAGATAGAAAGATCTTGTAGAACCCTACATACCAAATCAGGAAGATATGTATAAATAGAGGATTATCAGAGATATCTACAGCCTTGGTAGATGGAATGGTCTTGTAGAACCACGTAGTGAAGCAGGAAGACAGGTCCAAATAGAGGATTATCAGAGATATCTACAGTTCTGGTAGATGGAATGATCTTGTAGAACCACATAGTGATGCAGGAAGACAGGTCCAAATAGAGTATTGTCAGAGATATCTACAGTTCTGGTAGATGGAATGGTCTTGTAGAACCACATATCAAAGCAGGAAGATGGGTCCAAATGGAGGATTGTCAGAGATATCTACAGTCATGGTAGATGGGATGGGTTTGTAGAACCCCACATACCAATTCAGGAAGACATGTCTAAATAGAGTATTATCATATATATCTACAGTCATGGTAGATGGGATGGGTTTGTAGAACCCCACATACCAATTCAGGAAGACATGTCTAAATAGAGTATTATCATATATATCTACAGTCATGGTAGATGGGATGGGTTTGTAGAACCCCACATACCAATTCAGGAAGACATGTCTAAATAGAGGATTATCAGATATATCTACAGTCATGGTAGATGGGATGGGTTTGTAGAACCCCACATACCAATTCAGGAAGACATGTCTAAATAGAAGATTATCAGATATATCTACAGTCATGGTAGATGGGATGGGTTTGCAGAACCCCACATACCAATTCAGGAAGACATGTCTAAATAGAGGGTTATCAGATAGATCTACAGTCTTGGTAGATGGAATGGTCTTGTAGAACCACATAGTGATGCAGGAAGACAGGTCCAAAAAGAGTATTGTCAGAGATATCTACAGCCTTGGTAGATGGAATGGTCTTGTAGAACCACATAGTGATGCAGGAAGACGGGTCAAAAAAGAGTATTGTCAGAGATATCTACAGCCTTGGTAGATGGAATGGTCTTATAGAAACACATAGTGATGCAGGAAGACAGGTCTAAAAAGAGTATTGTCAGAGATATTTACAGTTCTGGTAGATGGAATGGTCTTGTAGAACCACATAGTGATGCAGGAAGACAGGTCTAAAAAGAGTATTGTCAGAGATATCTACAGCCTTGGTAGATGGAATGGTCTTGTAGAACCACATAGTGATGCAGGAAGACAGGTCTAAAAAGAGTATTGTCAGAGATATCTACAGTTCTGGTAGATGGAATGGTCTTGTAGAACCACGTAGTGAAGCAGGAAGATAAGTCCAAATAGAGGATTGTCAGAGATATCTACAGTCCTGGTAGATGGAATGGTCTTGTAGAACCACGTAGTGAAGCAGGAAGATAAGTCCAAATAGAGGATTGTCAGAGATATCTACAGTCCTGGTAGATGGAATGGTCTTGTAGAACCACGTAGTGAAGCAGGAAGACAGGTCCAAATAGAGGATTGTCAGAGATATCTACAGTCCTGGTAGATGGAATGGTCTTGTAGAACCACATAGTGAAGCAGGAAGACAGGTCTAAATAGAGGATTATCAGAGATATCTACAGTTCTGGTAGATGGAATGGTCTTGTAGAATCACGTAGTGAAGCAGGAAGACAGGTCCAAATGGAGGATTGTTAGAGATATCTACAGCCTTGGTAGATGGAATGGTCTTGTAGAACCACATAATGATGCAGGAAGACAGGTCCAAATAGGTGATTCTCAGATATATCTACAGTTCTGGTAGATGTAATGGTCTTCTAGAACCACGTACCAAAGCAGGAAGATGGGTCCAAAAAGGTGATTCTCAGAGATATCTACAGTTCTGGTAGATGGAGAACATAATGAAATCATAGCCTCCCTGTACAACGATGCATAACCTTAAGCCCAAATATTAAATCAAGCTTTTACCCGATTTGATAAAAGCTATTATGGCATATTTATGTGCGATACTCACCTAAAATATCAAGAAACAATATAACGCACGAATATAATCTGCCTTCTAGAAAAAAATATATTTGTGTGTCTGAAGATATTTTGAAAAATTCAGCGATATCATTTTTGTATTTACACTGAGATGATCAAGATATCGCAAAGCTAAATAAAGAGGGAAACCGTTATATCCGATTCAAAATATTTAAAATATAAACTAAAAGAATATGAACTATAATACGTTTATAATACGTGCATTTAATATATAAAAAACTAGAGTATTAGAGAGGATTAATAATAATACTAATAATAAAGAGAAAATAATACATCGATAATTTATCCTGGATTTATGCAAGCCCCTTTCATCTTTGGTTTATTTAATTATAATATGTATTTCTCTGAGCTCTACTCATCCCCGGCAAAACACCATCAACAAGTTTTACAAGCTTAATACCCTAATATGATTGAGTGGAGATAAGAAAGAAGAAAAAGACGTATTTCTCTGGTAACACTATTTTCATATAGAATAATCTAAATTTTAAAATATCAACAATAAAATTTATATTTAAAATATAGAAATGTATCACAGAAAAATGATTTTATAAATATCATATCTAAAAACGATCTCCAGGTTTATGAGAACCTGAAACTTTTTTTTTTCTCTTCCATATCAATGAATAATTAATTTCACAGAGGTCGCAATACTTGATATTCAATCCGGTCCCATTGCCATGAGAAACACGTGGCACACGCTGCCTTATTAAAAAGAAATAACAATCATCTCTTCCAGAAATATATCTTCATTTTGTCTTCTTTCTTCCTTTTTTTGTCTTTTTTTTTTATCTTGATCTAATCTATCTTCTTTTTTTTATATATATAATAATGCTATCGCTTCCCTTTTCAACTATCGTATGATAAAAGAGGGAAGCCCTCTCTACAATAGATAATTAACGAAAAAATATTAATTAAAGATAAATAAAAATAATTAGCTCTTTTTTGTTCGTATTTAATGAGGGAATAATAGAGGGATTTGTCAAGTGTCATATAGCTGAATGGTGAGAACAGATGTGCTACATTGTGTGTGGGTGTTTTTTTTTTTTGTGTGCGTGTGGTTTGAGGGCAAAAAAGGAAGAATGGAGAAAGGGGGGGGGGGGGGGGGGGGGGGGGGGGGGGAAGAGATGAGCTGGGGATGATGATGGCATGATGATAAAGATGAATCGGTATTTTTAATATTTTGGTTGATGACAATTTTTCGTGACAAACTAAAAAAAAAAATGTTGCTTATTCTATGGAAATAGAGTTTTTTTTTTTAAATAAATCGTTATTGTTCTTTCAGGAAGTGTGTGTTTATCAGCTAATACATTAAAAAAACGTCCTTCCATTATGTAATTTAAGGATTATAGTTTGTGATATAGAAGATTATTTTTGTAGCTATATTTTCTGATAATTAAAATAGATGTCTAAATTTTCTATTTGGTCATGAAAGGTTATTGAAACAGCTTATAACGGTATAGATGGCTACTGACATAAATAAAGCAGTTTTTCTTATATAGCATGCATTTTCCAAAGAAGACATATCAGAGGTATTTAGACACGTATATAGACTTAAATTTCTAGAATTACAGAGGTATATACATATACAATCATGGACAAAACTTAAGGAAGTTGTAACTTTTAGCATGTATATCAGGATTCAGACAATAACTCTGAAAGATACCCCAGTAACCTTTATTGAAGACATACGAGATAACCAAGTGTTAACAAAATATACTCATGGACAAAACTTAAGGAAGTTGTACCTTTTAGCATGTATATCAGGATTCAGACAATAACTCTGAAAGATACCCCAGTAACCTTTATTCAAGACACACGAGATAACCAAGTGTGAACGAAATTGTTTCTGTTTTCTTAAAAAAAAAAAACAGACATAGACGAAATCAAAGACTTTCCTTAAGTTTTGTCCATGAGTGTAAAACAAGTAAAGACATCAAGCACAACGCTCCTTTTCTTGCGTACAATTTATTTCATTAAGACATTAGTCTCATAGCGTTGATGCACCCATTGTGTTAGAAGATTTAAATAACCATTAGAACACCAGGTTTTATAGATTTCTCTCAATACCAGGAATACCCATTTTCTATTTATTCACACCGGAATATATATTGTTACACCTGCCTCGACCGTAGGTGCTTCTAAGGGTTTCTGATCAGCGTTCGCCATCTCATAAAATAAACCAGACCGCGTTCTCATAAAGCAATCAACTATTATTTATTAATAATGAAAGAAGTTAAACTGATTTAGAGTAACAACGAACTAAACTCAAAAAAACAAAAGAAGCTCTATCAACTAATTGTATATCGCTCTTATATCAAAAGCCTTATTTACATAAATTTCTATTACCAATTATATTTTATACTAATTTACATATTTTTACAAAATAACTATGCAGAGTGTGACAATATACAACATCAAGTTGCGAGAAGATGGTATCCATGTACTTAAAGTAGCACCCCTTCCTTTAAGATATGAAATAAAACAACGCATTTGGTTTTTCATTCCAGTACGGAACGAAATGGTCGTGCTAAAAAATGAGACGCACAACACCATTTTTGATAAATTCAGACAAAAAACCAATAACCTGTATACCATAATTTCAGGCTCTGGCTTTCATCAGTACAGGGACGGCTTCGATTTTATAGCATTCTACGAAAGGTGTTATGGAATCAGTCTAATTTGTCAAAAAAATAGTATTTAAACTGGTGAAGAGGCTGAAAAGGACTTTCAGGCCAGGATACAACATAAACTTGCGGGAGATATTGCCACGTGGAAAATTAGGGAAGACAAAAACTTCAGGTGGAGACAGCAATTTATTTCAGGGAAGGATAAACTATGAATGGTAAACAAAAGATAAGCCACGAGGGAAATTTACAGAGTCGCAAGATATAAAAATAAAAATGACCACTCTGTTAATAAAAAAATAATAAAATTAATAAATACTATGTTACAATAAATAAAATTAATAAATACTATGTTACAATAAATAAAATTAATAAATACTATGTTACAATATATAAAATTAATAAATACTATGTTACAATAAATAAAATTAATAAATACTATGTTACAATATATAAAATTAATAAATACTATGTTACAATAAATAAAATTAATAAATACTATGTTACAATAAATAAAATTAATAAATACTATGTTACAATAAATAAAATTAATAAATACTATGTTACAATAAATAAAATTAATAAATACTATGTTACAATATTCATGTACTAAAAACCACACCTTTTCCTTTAAAAAAAACATTAAAACAAAGTATTTGATTTATAACCCCAGTGTTGGTAGTGATAAATAATGAGTTACAACACCTTAAACACTTTTTTTGACCAATTTGACTGATTTCATAAATCCTTTCGTAAGTTGTTATGAAATCCAAACCTCCCCTGTACTGATGAAGGTCAAAACCCGAAACCATGGTATATAGGTTGTTGGTCTTTTGTCTGAATTTACCAAAAACTGATGTTGTTGCTTATTCTTTATCATCATCATTACATTTTTGTACTGGAATGATAAACCAAATGTATTGTTTAAATGCATTTTAAAGGGAGAGGTGGCACCTTTTGTACATATATATAATATATACACTCATGGACAAAACTTATGAAAGTGGAAAGTCTTTGATGTCACCGGTCGTCCGTTTATTTTTTTTAATTAGACAGAGGCAATATTGTTCACACTTGGTTTTCTCGTATGTCTTCAATAAAGGTCACTGTAATATCTTTCAGAGTTATTGTCTCAATCCCGATATACATGGTAAAAGGTACAACTTCCTTAAGTTTTATCCATGAGTGCATAGACACTTGGTTATTTCGTATGTCTTCAATAAAGGTCACTGTAATATCTTTCAGAGTTATTGTCTGAATCCCGATATACATGCCACTTGAGTGTATTTATATATGGGCTTTTATAATAAGCATGGCGCTTCATTTTTCTTCCTTATCGTAAGCGAACCTCATGTTCATATTAAAAAAAAAAAATGAACAATGAGAAATACATAGAAAATATGGCTATTGATTTTACTAATATCCCTAAAATATTTAAAAGTCTGAATATTTTAAAAGATTAAAAAACTCATGAAATATATAGGCAACAAACAAAAGTGGGCGACTGTAATTTTCACTTAAAATAAATGAGGATGATAGAAATACACTCATGAACAAAACTTAAGGAAGTTGTACCTTTTACCATGTATATCGGGATTTAGACAATAACTCTGAAAGATATTACAGTGACCTTTATTGAATACATACGAGATAACTAAGTGTGAACAACCTCTGTCTCCTTCAAAAGAAGAGACGACCGTTGATATCAAAGACTTTCCAGTTCCTTAAGTTTTGACCATGCGTGTATATGGTTATAAGGAAAGATTAAAGTTGGGTCCAAGATATATATGGAGACCGTTGTTTAGCTCCAGGAATAAGAAACAACTCAGTAAAAGATGGGAAGATGATAAAGATATGGGGAACGATGAAAATCAACATGGTACTGAGAAGAAGAAGCTACCAAGAGAGATACCTTAGTTCAGCAGTACATCTACAGAAGCTACAAATGAAAGAAGGCGATAAACAACAATCGGAAAAGAAGAAAGAGAGAGAGAGGCTTGACATTTCGCCAGCCAGGGTGTTCCTAATTGAATTAAAAAGCGTAACCCACCCAGAGGCAGGCAGGCGGAGAACACTCTAATTATTGGGGCAGCTGGGAGCGTCTTCCCTGGTAGCTGCCGTTAAAACACACCGTTCTCTTCTACACCAACTTTTACTTTTATCCAGCTTGTTATACACCCTGTTGGTAAACTATAAATTATATTCATACTTCAACTTTTGTTTCTTTATTTATTGTAATAGAAACTTTCGGACATGCTCTTCTTCATTTTCATTATTTTTGGCTTGTGGAATTCTCATGAAAAGAACTTTGCAATCATTTTTTTTCTTTTATCCCATTATTAAATATATACAAGTTTAAAGATATTTATAAAGAACTAATTTAAATAAGGGAAGAATTATATATACACTCATGAAGACCAAACTTAAGAAAGTGAAAGTCTTTGATGTCGCCGGTCGTCTGTTTTTTTTTTTTTTTTTTGGAGGCAGATGTTTTTCACATTTGGTTATCTCGTATGTCTTCAATAAAGGTCACTGTAATATCTTTCAGAGTTATTGTCTGAATCCCGTTATACATGTTTTTGTCCATGAGTGCATATATGCCCACAAACTTTCATACCTTAGAGATAATTATCAAATTTGATAGAAGTACCAAACGATTTCGCTGAGATATTCAGAAAAGTTTATTAAGCAAACATTATTCAATTTAATAATGAATCTGACCTCTTTTTGAGGATACACATAAAGAAATTCTATTACCCATGCTTTCAGAAATATGTGATCAATATAATTCTGAGGATTGTTTCGCCTTGTTAGCACAATTTCAGTATCTAAATGATTGCAAATTCTGGCAGGATAAGATGAACCAATAATGCCCCTCCCTCCGCAGACAACAGGAGAGAAATCTGGAGGTTATACTGCTCAAGGAAGGTTTCAACATGTGAAAGACATCGATGTTCTAGCAATATGTGTTGAAATATCATGTCTCGATGCTGAACAACTGGTCATAAGTATCTGCATATTAAGAAAATATGTATTTTCAACATAGTCATAGAAAATATTAAAGGTATATCTCATAAAATCATACCGTAACAGTATTTGAACCTACATACCATAAAGTTTTCACTCATGGACAAACTTAAGGAAGTTGTACCTTTTACCATGTATATCGGGATTCAGACAATAATTCTGAAAGATATTACAGTGACCTTTATTGAAGACACACGCGATAACCAAGTGTGAACAAAATACACTCATGGACAAAACTTAAGGAAGTTGTGCCTTTTATAATGTATATCGGGATTCAGACAATAACTCTGAAAGATATTACAGTGACCTTTATTGAAGACACACGAGATAACCAAGTGTGAACAAAATTGCCTCTGTCTCATAAAAAAAAAAAAACAACAACAACAAAAAAAAAAACGTGACGACTGATGACATCAAAGACTTTACACTTCAATGAGAGGAGATAAAACGTAACAAATATGCGCACACTAGTTTAACGGATCATTCGGACAACGTGATGCACAGAGAATCTGACACCCACCTTTCAGCAAGAAACCACATCAACCAACTGCAATTAGCAAAACATAATTTCAGCCACTCACGGTATCAAATAGAAACCCCAATCAAAACAAACACTTCAACTAAATATAAAAGTTACGCAATTAACCAGAAAAGAGATTGGAATCAGGTTATCTACGTACTGTAAAGAAGGAGCAAAAACATTCCCTAAATACACAATAGGCAAACTTGAAGTTGCCATCTCAAGCTTATACCGAAATGTATTGGAATGGACAAAAACACTCTTTAGAAAGACCTGAAGTAACTACTCACGGCTTAAATAGCAAGATCTCCAAGTTTTTATCTGAAGGGATAAAAAATTAGAATAAATAAAATAAAGCTCTTTCTTGAAAACATCGAAAGTAACCAAACAAGCACATTCCCTCTATGTAGCCAAATGGCTCTCTAAGAGAAAGGGAGATAAAAAGGATTTTTATATCTCTCAGTAAATCAGTCGCAATCATCCCAAACCTAATTCTGAAAGTATGCGCCCCAATCTATAGAACAAGTTGGTTGACCTGGCCAACTTCTTACCCTACTTTAACAAATCAAATATCTTTGTTGTCTGGTGCATATTTCATCTATCGTGGGCACTTATACAGTAGAACAACCTCCATGAGAGGACACCTCTCTACAAAGGACAGTTTTCATTGCTAAAAACGGCCAATTTTACTATTTAGTAACTCTCCGGTAAAAGGAAGCCTCTCTACAAAGCACATTTTTCATTTGTAAAATCATCATTTTTACTATTTAGTAACTCTCCGGTAAAAGGACACCTCTTTACAACGGACGGTCTTTTCATTGATAAAAACGGCCATTTTTACTATTTAGTAACTTACGGTGAACGGACACCTCTCTACAAAGGACAGTTTTCATTGATAAAAACGGCCATTTTTACTATTTAGTAACTTACTGTAAAAGGACACCTCTCTACAAAAGACAATTTTTTCATTGATAAAAACGGCCATTTTTACTATTTAGTAACTTACGGTGAACGGACACCTCTCTACAAAGGACAGTTTTCATTGCTAAAAATCATCATTTTTACTATTTAGTAACTCTCCGGTAAAAGGAAGCCTCTCTACAAAGCACATTTTTCATTTGTAAAAATAATCATTTTTACTATTTAGTAACTTATGGTGAACGGACACCTCTCTACAAAGGACAGTTTTCATTGATAAAAACGGCCATTTTGTACTATTTAGTAACTCTCCGGTAAAAGGACACTTCTTTACAACGGACGGTCTTTTCATTGCTAAAAATCATCATTTTTACTATTTAGTAACTCTCCGGTAAAAGGACACCTCTTTACAACGGACGGTCTTTTCATTGCTAAAAATCATCATTTTTACTATTTAGTAACTCTCCGGTAAAAGGACACCTCTTTACAACGGACGGTCTTTTCATTGCTAAAAATAATCATTTTTACTGTTTAGTAACTCTCCGGTAAAAGGACATCTCTTTTCAACGGACGGTCTTTTCATTGCTAAAAATCATCATTTTTACTATTTAGTAACTCTCCGGTAAAAGGACACCTCTTTACAACGGACGGTCTTTTCATTGCTAAAAATCATCATTTTTACTGTTTAGTAACTCTCCGGTAAAAGGACACCTCTTTACAACGGACGGTCTTTTCATTGCTAAAAATCATCATTTTTACTATTTAGTAACTCTCCGGTAAAAGGACACTTCTCTACAAAGGACAGTTTTCATTTGTAAAATGACCATTTTCATCTATTTAGTAACTCTCCGGTAAGAGGACACCTCTCCCTAAAGAATATTTTGGCTCTGTAATTACGTGTCCTTTACACGGAGGTTCTACTGTATTTTCTATTTTAAAATATATTGTGTTGTGTAAATGTGCAGGATGAGGATTTCATGGACAAAAAAAAAAAGATCCCTCTTCTATTTTTAAATAAATGCATCAACATAATGCATTGAGCTTATTTGCACAGAATGAACAGATTAGCATCAACGAATAAATCCACAACACCAGCTTTGGCCAATTCGAACAAAAGACTAACAACCTGAATACCATTAATTTGGTGTAAGATCAAGACTACTATACCCATAGAAAAATCTTGAGGAAGTGGAAAGTCTTTGATGTCGCTAATCGTCTTATTTTATTATTATTATTTTTTAAAGAGACAGAGGTTGTTCACACTTGGTTATCTCGTGTGTCTTCAATAAAGGTCACTGTAATATCTTCCAGAGTTATTGTCTGAATCTCGATATACATGCTAAAAGGTACAACATCCTTAAGTTTTGTCCATGAGTATATTTTGTTCACACTTGGTTATCTCGTGTGTCTTCGATAAAGGTCATTGTAATATCTCTCAGAGTTATTGTCTGAATCCCGATATACATCTAATTAAATAAAATAGAAACACCAATTCGCAGAATATAATGATGCTTTATTTGTTTTCTGTTGACTCGCGAAGCGAAACCGAAAGTAAGCTATCCGAAACTAAAACCGTTGCTTCACGTCGTTGCCTCTCTTTATAAAGTTTTAAAAAAATCATAATAATCATTAATTTTAATAGTAGTGAAATATCGACCATTTCTTACAATGGTACAACACTTACAAAAATCGATATATTTTCATTAATCTCCATTCAACAATAGAGAAACAATGGTCATTCTATATTTCCTTAAATAATGCTACAATTCAATAGTGGTGAAATATCGACCATTTCTAACAATGGTACAACACTTACAAAAAACGATATATTTTCATTAATCTCCATTCAACAATAGATAAACACATTCTATATTTCCTTAAATAATGCTACAATTCAATATTTGTGAAATATCGACCATTTCTAACAATGGTACAACACTTACAAAAAACGATATATTTTCATAAATCTCCATTCAACAATAGATAAACACATTCTATATTTCCTTAAATAATGCTTCAATTCGATAGTAGTGAAATATCGACCATTTCTAACAATGGGACAACACTCACAAAACTATATTCAATAGTCCATTCAACAATAGAGAAACAATGTTCATTCAATATTTCGTCTAAAATGATGATCTAATTCAATAATAGCGCAAAATCGATTCTTTCATCAATGACATAACACAATTTATACAAGTGTACACAACAATAATTAGTTTATTGTTAACATCATAAGAAGATATGTCCCAAACTTCAAATATATTCCTATTTCCTATCAATGATTCTATCAAACAGTAATTCAACCACGTTTGCTTTTCAATATTAAACCTTTTTTAAAAAAACAATTGAAAAAAAAAAGAAGTGTATACGAAATCTCTTCTAAACAAAATTTCATAACGATACAAACATAATTAGACGAATCCTCGACGTTTAAAAAAAACAAATAAATTGGCAGACAGCAATGTAGAATTAAACTACCACAGCGGGCAAGAATGGTCCAACAGAAGGTGATGAAAAGGTCATCTGGGTTCGAAATTTTGATTGATCAGACATCCATATGTGACCTAACTTGTCGATGATTTCCCCCGCTGTCACTCCAAATCGTTTTATTGTTTTTTTTTTTTTTACGTAGAGCCCAAGTATCGGTTTTTGATGTTTGATGGCACTGCTAAATGGAATTGTAATTTGACTTTTATTATTGCTGCTGGCGTTATAAGTTGTCTTTTTTTGTTTTGTTCTCCATAAATGGAACGTATTTTTGTGTCGCCTTTTTTTCTTTCTGATGAGTGTTCTTGTCTAGAAAAGTATTGGAAAGTTTGTTAGGTGTTGTGTTTTTTAAATGTTATTTTCATTGGTTTCAATATTGTTGATTTGAGACAATTTTTTTTAAACATAGCGTATAGTGTCATTTATACGTTTTACTGTACTCTGATTTTCAACCTTTTATTTTAGTGCGAATTTTTGTTAGAACTTAGAGCGAAATTTCAATTGTTTGACAAGTACACTAATGGACAAAACTTATGGAAGTTGTACCTTTCAGAATGTAT
Source organism: Cordylochernes scorpioides (assembly GCA_030710605.1). Lineage (NCBI taxonomy): Eukaryota > Metazoa > Arthropoda > Arachnida > Pseudoscorpiones > Chernetidae > Cordylochernes > Cordylochernes scorpioides. Next base: position 80,604,216 of record CP092877.1, read on the forward strand.
ACCTGGATTCAGGCAATAACTCTGAAAGATATTACAGTGACCTTTATTGAAGACACGAGATAACCAAGTGTGAACAAAATTGCCTTTGTCTCCTTAAAAAAAAAAATACTACTTATACATATAGCTTAGGAAGGAAACTGGCTAAATATTAAATTAAAATAAGGTTTCTATAATAGTTATTAAGTTAAAAAATTGTCTATTGTATTTACATACAGTAATCCCTCGTTATCACGAACTCGGATTATACGAACTCTCGGTTTGAGCGAACCGTTTCTTTTCCCCCGTTAAATTTCAATGCTTTCCAAAGAGATTTTGCCGGTAAAGACGAAATATTCGGTTATGACGAAATACGAATTAAATTTAGCCCCCAGCAGAACTAATCAATCGGTTAAAACGAATTCTAATATGTTTTTAAAGGCGAGTTATAAGTAAAACAATAAACTATTAAAACAACAAAAACGCCGTTGATATCAAGTATTGGCTCTCTTTGTCTTTTGTGTAAACATTCGTCCTTTGTTTGTTATGATGACTCATTTTCTATGAAACCATCCCCTTGGGGTCGTTCCATGTACTCAATCAGTGGAAAATTTCGACTCTATTGTGCCAGTATTGCTGTTTTTCTCGACTGATAAATGTAGGGGCCATGGTGACCCCTGCCAGCCAGCAGCCAAGGAGCGCACGCTTTCACAATCCACATTATCAACCATTCTAAAAAACAAAGAAAAAATAGATGCGGCTGTTGCCTCAGGGTCTTCGAGCTCTTCAAAACGACTTCGAAAAGCATCCCATCAAGACGTGGAAGATGAGCTTTTAAAATGGTTTAAAAAAAGTAGACAAAATAATATTCCTGTATCCGGCGCACTTGTCAAAGAAAAGGCTAAAGAAAAAGGTGTCTCATTGGGTGTGGAAAAAACAGCTGATTCGTTTTCACTTCCAGAAATAATGCTTGATGAGCCTGAAGAATGGACCAAACTCCTTTCAGCTACAAACCCAGCTGAGACTTTAACTTTCCTGGAGTATGTTGCCCTGGATGAAGGGTTGGAAATTTGCGGTTCACCCGAATTAGAAGAAAAGAAGAAAGAAGAAGAAGAAACAGAAGACGATGAGGTGAAAGAAGAGATAATGATGCCTACTAGAGGGGAAGTAATCGCGGCCCTCGAAACCCTCCAGAAGCTGTCCAAAACCTCTGCGGATATTGATGTTCATTTTGAAGATGACCTGGATAAAATAAGAAGGGAGTGTCTGAAACAGTGCCCAATCAAATACCACCAAAAAACTATAACAGACTTTCTGAAGCCTGCAGAGAAAACCCAGATATAGGATACTCTATGCATACTGCATATGCTGCATACACATAAACATTGTATGTACCAAGTATATTATGTAAGTTGTTTCTTTTGTTGTTCTTTTTTATTTGTGTTTTGAAATAAACTTATATTCTCATGTTATTGCCTTACATTGTGATTATATTATCCATATTGTATTTTAAAATAAAATACTTTATGTACATACATATACATAATTGTTGTTCCTTAAAATTATCAAATATTTTCATTAATATTGTTTTCAAATAAATTTATTCGTTATTCCTCAGAAATGTAGTTTTCTTACTCATCAGTAGTACATAAGTACAACCCCCGGATACCACGAATTCAATTCGTCTAATACGAATTCGGTTTATACGAATTCGGTATATATTCTTTTAAGACGAAAAGGGTATTTCGTTCTCCCGTTGAGTTCGTCTTAACGAGGGATTACTGTATAATAAACTGACTCAATTAGTTTCGGTTTCGATTTCATATTCATTCTACATATTGGTAAATACATTCAAAAATGTCATTGCAACTTTACACAATAAATGGTGTGTAAAGATGACGCGCCTTATGATTCGTACAGAGACTACACTCATGGACAAAACTTAATGAAGTGGAAAGTCTTTGAGGTCGTCTGTTTTTTTTTTGTTTTTTTTTTTTGGAGGAGAGACAGAGGTTGTTCACACTTGGTTATCTCGTGTGTCATCAATAAAGGTCACTGTAATATCTTTCAGAGTTATTGTCTGAATCCCGATATACATGCTAAAAGGTACAACTACCTTGTGTTTTGTCCATGAGTATATTTATGGAATAGAGGTTTGCACACCCCTTTTATTGATTCCCCCCGTACATTATGTAAATGGGGCGCTGTTGTTGTTTGCCTATGGCAGTTCTCAGCCGATGAAAGGACATCTATCTTGTGGGTGGCATGTTAATGACAGCGCCGTGTGTTGACACGCTCGATATTGGTCTCCTTGTTTACCTCGCCGGCGACCCCAGGGCTGTAAATATGTCTACACATGTGTCTACATATGTAACTTTATGGCTTGTAGACAATGCCATTGGGTCCTCTTGTACCAAACAAAATATTCAACCGTCTATAGTTATTCATTATACAAAATACACGTATATCTTGTATATCATAATAACGAATTGAAATCATGTTGAAATGTACCTTTTTAAAAATGAATATAAAACATCTTTATTCTGCGATGAGAAAAACAGTGGGAAGGCCTAGCCTATCAGTAGTGGATCCTACCAGCGGTTTCGCCAGTTTAATCTGTCAGATTACGTAATGCTATTGTATTTGGCTGTTCATCTTTTTTATTTCTGGTAGTTTTAAAGGATTTCTTGGTGATAGTATTTAAGGTAAACATGAACATAAGCTTTAGGAATTGTAGAAAATACAAATTTCTTATCGCAGTATATATAGGCAGAGTTGAAAATTGTTAATCTTGAAAAAAAGTAGCTTTAAAATAATTTTAATTTTTGATTATAGATAGCGTGATAAAACCAAGTGTTTAATATAAGGAAATATCATGGTATAGTTGTCAGCGTGCGTACAGATTGGCAATCTTATTCATTGTTATTTACTCCTCTTTAAAACTTTCCTTTTTACCTTTGGTATTTTATAGTTTTTCTTTTACATAAAATAAATTCCTGTGTTTTATTCTGAGGTTTGTCTATCCTAATTTTTTTACACACGTCAATATCGTTATTAAAAACATATAACAAATATAGAATATATAAGAGGGCGTACCTGGATCTGTAAAGAAAAAAATAATTTTTTTCTTAAAATATTTCGAGAGATTGCTCCCTCTTTATCAATTTATTGCACAGTGAATTTAATTTACAAATTATTGTACATCATATGGAAACAAATTTGTCATTGGTCAAAAATAATTATTGATAATGATACATAAAAAATTAATAATAATATAATAAAATATTTTGAAAATTAAAGGCTTTTTAGTAATGCAGTATTTTTTAATGTTTTTGAAACAAGATTTAAGGAAATAAAAATAAGAAACAAATGAAGTTGACTGCGATTATTAGAAAAAAAAATTAAGTTAAAAGAGACAAATAAGGTTCGGGGATTTCTTCGTATCTATTTACACTAGCAGGGTCCTGCATTGATGCTATGGCCTCCAGGAACTTCCTCTGGTGCGAGTTCTGGATGCCCCTGTAAATAGTGGAAGTATTTTCCCAATCTGGCTTAGTCCCGATCGGAGACCATGCTCCACCATGGCAAACCTTTCCTTTGCATACTTCCAAGAAGATTTGTGTTCTTGGAGTCTGGTCCCAAGGAAACGGCCTGTCTCTCCAATGTAGGATACATTGCAGCTTTTACATGGGATCCTATACACAACGTCCTTTGTGTTCCCTATCTCCACTCACACACAAAGGACGTTGTGTATAGGATCCCATGTAAAAGCTGCAATGTATCCTACATTGGAGAGACAGGCCGTTTCCTTGGGACCAGACTCCAAGAACACAAATCTTCTTGGAAGTATGCAAAGGAAAGGTTTGCCATGGTGGAGCATGGTCTCCGATCGGGACATCAGCCAGATTGGGAAAATACTTCCACTATTTACAGGGGCATCCAGAACTCGCACCAGAGGAAGTTCCTGGAGGCCATAGCATCAATGCAGGACCCTGCTAGTGTAAATAGATACGAAGAAATCCCCGAACCTTATTTGTTTCTTTTAACTTAATTTTTTTTCTAATAATCGCATTAAACATCGAAAAACATTATAAAATACTGCATTACTAAAAAGCCTTTAATTTTCAAAATATTTTATTATATTATTATTATTAATTTTTTATGTATCATTATCAATAATTATTTTTGACCAATGACAAATTTGTTTCCATATGATGTACAATAATTTGTAAATTAAATTCACTGTGCAATAAATTGATAAAGAGGGAGCAATCTCTCGAAATATTTTGAGAAAAACAATGTTTTTTTTTTGTTTCTTTACAGATCCAGGTACGCCCTTTTATATAATCTTAATTAATGGATCGCCTTTTAACTCAAATATAGAATAAATAAAACGAGAGTGAGTTACTTTATTACATATTTATTCTCAAGCTTTCGGATTCTACAAACCCCTCTAAAGGAGTATATTATCATAACACCTGTAAAAGGGTTTGTAAAATCCGAAGGCTTTAGAAAATAATATAAAATAAAACAAGCAACTCATCCTCGGAATCCCGTTTTATTTATTATTCTATATATATATTGCAGGGAACTTTACTTTTCCGAAAATATCAAATATTTTAAAATTTGTCTTTAGAAGTTTGAACGTAAATACTTTTGAAACATAAAATATTGATCATCATTAGCGCATGTTTTCCATATACGATTATCGTATTTTCTTTCATCTTCATGAATTAAGTCTTTTCTTCCAATTTACAACATCATGTTTCTTTTAAAATGATTTTATATGCAAACTAGCGGACACGTACCCGGATTCGCCCGGGTTTTACCCGAGTAAAGGTTTGTCTAACGAATCTCTCGATAAAGTGAACATTTTTTTCCCGGGCCCTTAAAAAATACTCGATAAGGTGAATAAAATCAATATTAATTGGTTCCCTCGGTAATTGGAAGTTAAAGGAATAGTATCTTGCCTTGGAATTGTATCATTATTCTTGTATGGATGTACCCGGCTTCGCCCGGGTTTTACCCGAGTAAAGGTTTGTCTAACGAATCTCTCGATAAAGTGAACATTTTTTTCCCGGGCCCTTAAAAAATACTCGATAAGGTGAATAAAATCAATATTAATTGGTTCCCTCGGTAATTGGAAGTTAAAGGAATAGTATCTTGCCTTGGAATTGTATCATTATTCTTGTATGGATGTACCCGGCTTCGCCCGGGTTTTACCCGAGTAAAGGTTTGTCTAACGAATCTCTCGATAAAGTGAACATTTTTTTCCCGGTCCCTTAAAAAATACTCGATAAGGTGAATAAAATCAATATTAATTGGTTCCCTCGGTAATTGGAAGTTAAAGGAATAGTATCTTGCCTTGGAATTGTATCATTATTCTTGTATGGATGTACCCGGCTTCGCCCGGGTTTTACCCGAGTAAAGGTTTGTCTAACGAATCTCTCGATAAAGTGAACATTTTTTTCCCGGTCCCTTAAAAAATACTCGATAAGGTGAATAAAATCAATATTAATTGGTTCCCTCGGTAATTGGAAGTTAAAGGAATAGTATCTTGCCTTGGAATTGTATCATTATTCTTGTATGGATGTACCCGGCTTCGCCCGGGTTTTACCCGAGTAAAGGTTTGTTTAACGAATCTCTCGATAAAGTGAACATTTTTTCCCGGTCCCTTTAAAAATACTCGATAAGTTGAATAAAATCAATATTAATTGGTTCCCTCGGTAATTGGAAGTTAAAGGAATAGTATCTTGCCTTTGAATTGTATCATTATTCTTGTCTCAAATAAATTGCCGTGTCATCCTGAATTTTGTCTTTCCTAATTTTCTACATTACAAAATCATCGTATCATCATGATAATATTTAGAGCAGATTGTTGAATTATAACAGATAAATTAGAATATTTATCTTGATTATTTCTAGGCGAAAAGTTATTTCAAAAATTTTATTTGCTAGAAACCTTCCCAGTACTATACTAAATAACTTCCCAAAGTTTCATGGCGATCCAATGAGTGGTTTGGTCAGGCATAAAGGACAAACAAATAAACAGACACACATACATTCATTTATATATATATAGATTAAAATAAATTTTAAAGAGTATCTCAACTGCTGAACTCGTATAAAATTTATATATAAATAGAAGGCTCAACAATAAATTATTCATTATCTTTTTTTTTTACATAGAATATTTAAGATATTTTCACCAATAACACTCTATAACCTCCATAAAATGAAGAAAAAAATCATCATTATCATCAAAATTTCCATTAAAACAACATAAACAAACATGATGATAACAACAAAAATGATGATAATGTAATTACGTATTTATAACTTCCCTCCATTCTTGATATCATTAAGGCTTATTAAAACATTTTTCTATGATAATTAACTGAATCATTAATATAGTTATTTGTAAATTAACCCTTTTTTTCGATGAAAATATGTATTTATTAATAGAGTATCTGACAACGCTGATTGATGATGATTCTAAGCTCATAGAATAATTTTATATAAAACGGTTTTTTTTTCTCCATTATTTATTAAGCGTGTCTGTAAAATTGAGGATTATTAAAGTTGGATTATTTTCTAAATTAAGTATTTTTTTTCTTCAAATTTAAAGAATGTGGTTATTTAATAAATTATTTTGAATTACCACACGCAAAAAGTTTCTTTTTTTTTTTTAAATAAAATAATTATATTTGCTGGAATATTATTATATACAAAGTAGTTTCCTTAAGATTTTTATCAGGGATGTAACGCTTGCTTTTTTTTAATATTGTAATATTTCAACATTCTAAAACTAATTTAATGGTTTCTGTCAAAACAAAAAAAAGACGATAAAATATTTTCAATACTCCTTGACATCTCTATATTAATAAATTAAAAATTAACTATTAAAATATTCTATAAAAAAAGGAATTTGCGTGCCATATGTTCATTAGAACTGAAACTAGACTCATGGACAAAACATAAGGAAGTTTTACTTTTTAACCTATATATCGGTATTTAGACAATAACTCTGAAAGATATTACAGTAACCTTTATTGAAGACACACGAGATAACCAAGTGTGTATACACTCATGGACAAAACTTAAGGAAGTTGTACCTTTTACCATGTATATCGGGATTCAGACAATAACTCTGAAAGATATTACAGTGAACTTTATTGAAGACACACGAGATAACCAAGTGTGTATACACTCATGGACAAAACTTAAGGAAGTTGTACCTTTTACCATGTATATCGGGATTGAGACAATAACTCTGAAAGATATTACAGTGACCTTTATTGAAGACACACGAGATAACCAATATACACTCATGGAGACAAAACTTAAGGAAGTTGTACCTTTCAGCATGTATATCGGGATTGAGACAATAACTCTGAAAGATATTACAGTGGCCTTTATTGAAGACACACGAGATAACCAAGTGTGTATACACTCATGGACAAAACTTAAGGAAGTTGTACCTTTTACCATGTATATCGGTATTTAGACAATATCTCTGAAAGATATTACAGTGAACTTTATTGAAGGCACACGAGATAACCAAGTCTGAACAAAATTGCCTCTGTCTCCTTAAAAAATACGACCACCAGCGATTTTAAAGACTTTACACTTTCTTAAGTTTTGTCAATGGGTGTATATTTTGCGTGATATTTTATAAAAAAAAAAAAAAGACAAGTTTCTACTGTCCTAACTGCGATGAAAATATTCTATCGAATTGAAGCATACCCGGCTTAAATGTGGAATGTTTGCGGAAGGAGTATTGTTCGATGGATTCAACTGTATATAGCGGTATACATTTCTACTATATTCATATAGTTTATGTCAATAATTCCTTAAATAACTTCACCAAGAATTTTCCAACGGGCTCTGTGGATATATAAGTAATAAAGCCTAATGCAATATAGAGAGGCCTGGTAGATTATATTGGCGAAACCGCTAGAAGGATTCACCATTGATAACCCAAGACCCTCCCAATATTTTTCATCTAAAAAAAAAAAAAAAGTTTCCATTTCAATTTACTATTCAAATAAATGTTAAGGAAATATATGCAATGTAAGCTGGTATATCTTCTTCAGGCAGTTTGTTATGGGAGAAATACAAACGAGAACTTGGGGGCAACGCTATTTACAAATGTTTGACTATTTTGTTAAAGTGAAAAATAGTATAAAAGTGAATATTTGTACTTCGATCAGAGGTGAATAAATTAAGAAAAAAAAAAAAACGACATTTCCTGTTCGTGCAACTAAAAGTTGCTGATGGCTTGCGCCATCTATCGGAATAAGTATATTATTAAATCGGAATCTACTTATATAATTGCCTTATTTTGTCTGTCTGAAGCTCACGGATAGAATGCGCGCCCATTGGCTGCCGGCGAACACGTAATCTCCCTGCCCCCCTCCCCTGTTATCAGCTGTGTGATACATACACCTGTCTATAGCGGCCATTCTAGACAACCCTGTTATCAGCTGTGTGATACATCCACCTGTCTATAGCGGCCACTCTAGGCAACCCTGTTATCAGCTGTGTGATACATCCACCTGTCTATACAGACCACCCTGTCTATAGCGGCCACTCTAGGCAACCCTAGGAAGCAAGATGTATACAAGGTGTAGACAAGATGAAGATCTAGATGAAGATTAAAACGTTTTTAAAATATATTCGCACTCGGGTAAAACCCGGGCGTTGCCCGGGCCATTCGTCTAGTAAATATATATTTGGCCAATTCTGAAATAATTAAAAATCAACGATTAGTTGATATTTATTCCGAAAGATGGCGCAAGCCATCAGCAAATTTTAGTTGCACGATCAAGGAATGCCTTTTTTTCTTTATTTCTTTAAAGTTCTTCTCTCAATATATCTAGATATAAGAATTTATTAGACATCGGTGTAATGAGGAAGCCAGTAGAATCTTACATCTTACCCAGTTGGTTTATGGAGCTGTGTGATATTTGAAGAACTACAGTTCTTGAAGGATGCTGATTGAAATGCGGGGAAAAGTCGGACAAAGGTCTTTATGACCTATAAACCGGCTATAAACAGGTTTATGACTACAGCTATAATTCTCTCCACCCACACACCACTTTGGCACAGCGCTTACCGACAATTAATGTGGGCCTTTATCACCGCACACTCCCCCTACAAATTGATTACCTACCCTTTCCCCACCTCATACTACTCCTCTCTTCCACCTATCTCTTACCATCTACCTCATACTACCCTTCCTTCACTACCTTATAGTACCCTTCTCTTTCATCTATCTTCTCACTACCTTATACTACCCTTCTCTTTCACCTATCTTCTCACTACATTATACTACCCTTCTCTTTCACCTATCTTCTCACTACCTTTTACTACCCTTCTCTTTCACCTATCTTCTCACTACATTATACTACCCTTCTCTTTCACCTATCTTCTCACTACCTTATACTACCCTTCTCTTTCATCTATCTTCTCACTACCTTATACTACCCTTCTCTTTCACCTATCTTCTCACTACATTATACTACCCTTCTCTTTCACCTATCTTCTCACTACATTATACTACCCTTCTCTTTCACCTATCTTCTCACTACCTTTTACTACCCTTCTCTTTCACCTATCTTCTCACTACCTTTTACTACCCTTCTCTTTCACCTATCTTCTCACTACATTATACTACCCTTCTCTTTCACCTATCTTCTCACTACCTTTTACTACCCTTCTCTTTCACCTATCTTCTCACTACATTATACTACCCTTCTCTTTCACCTATCTTCTCACTACATTATACTACCCTTCTCTTTCACCTATCTTCTCACTACCTTATACTACCCTTCTCTTTCACCTATCTTCTCACTACATTATACTACCCTTCTCTTTCACCTATCTTCTCACTACCTTTTACTACCCTTCTCTTTCACCTATCTTCTCACTACATTATACTACCCTTCTCTTTCACCTATCTTCTCACTACATTATACTACCCTTCTCTTTCACCTATCTTCTCACTACCTTTTACTACCCTTCTCTTTCACCTATCTTCTCACTACCTTATACTACCCTTCTCTTTCACCTATCTTCTCACTACCTTTTACTACCCTTCTCTTTCACCTATCTTCTCACTACTTTATACTACCCTTCCTTCACTACCTTTTACTACCCTTCTCTTTCACCTATCTTCTCATTACATTATACTACCCTTCTCTTTCACCTATCTTCTCACTACATTATACTACCCTTCTCTTTCACCTATCTTCTCACTACATTATACTACCCTTCTCTTTCACCTATCTTCTCACTACATTATACTACCCTTCTCTTTCACCTATCTTCTCACTACATTATACTACCCTTCTCTTTCACCTATCTTCTCACTACCTTATACTACCCTTCCTTCACTACCTTTTACTACCCTTCTCTTTCACCTATCTTCTCACTACCTCATACTACCCTTCTCTTTCACCTATCTTTCTCCAACGTTTCCTATCCCTACAAAAATGCTTCTCTAATAAACACGCAGTTAGCATCATGTTCAATTATTCACTGGTAGATTTGGACTTTTCCATCATTTTTTTTAAATTATCCCTAGTACACGTGGGTCATGGTAATCATGGTGGTTAAAAGTTGACGACTGCTTTTACTGTAAACGCACCACATGTCTACACATGTGAAAAGCAGTTCGACTTTGAACTACAAATGTGCCAGAGCCTCTGCCCATCATTTAATAAGGCCATTCAAGACAGATTTTTATAATAATCTTTAAAAGGTATCTACCAGGTTTTCGGAATGCACGCCAGTTCTGTTTAACGAAAAAAACCTAGTTTAACGTATCGAACCATTGAATAAAAAGAAGAAGAAATAAGTGCATGAACGTTTGAAGGATGCGGAAGCCTAACTGTATGGCACGAGCTAGGTACGCTATTGTGCCATCCAGCTAGCTCTATTACCTCAGCGTGATTAACCATTCTTTCTCTTCCTTCATGACTGATGGAACTTCCTTCTCTAAGAGAGGAGGATCTCTCCTAGAAACTCTTGTTCTTCCAAAACTACGTTACACCCATGGGCCATTCTTTTATTGAAATGATTTATCATGATTTGACCTCTTGACTCTAGCATTATTCTGCATTGCGAATGTCTTGTTCTTTGTAATATAAACTTCTTTATATAGTGAAGTCATTAGGGAAACCTAGAAATCTTGGCTTTACACTTCCTGGTATCTTCAGATCTTTTATGGTGTCAGGCTGAAGGAAAGGAATTGTTGGACAAATTTGGGAGAAGGTCCTAAAATGTCTATAAAAGTCAGGAAACTCTGAGAGGAATGCCAGCCACTAACCTATGGTTTGATAGATAAAAATAGAGATAATTTTTATAAAAATACATTTCCTGATCGTGCAACTAAAAGTTGCTGATGGCTTGCGCCATCTGTCGGAATAAATAAGTTTGCTTTAATCAAAATGTATCATATTACCTCATATAAACAAATGGTTGACTATTTTGTTAAAGTGAAAAATAGTATAAAAGTGAATTTGTACTTGGATCAGGTGAGTAAATTAAGAAAAAAGACATTTCCTGATCGTGCAACTAAAAGTTGCTGATGGCTTGCGCCATCTATCGGAATAAATATCAACTAATAGTTGATTTAATCGTTGCCCGAAACGCGTACGTAGTTAGCTTTTCTTGATTTATTAAGAATGGGTCAATACCAACGATATCGTTCATCTATAGGTAAATTTGAGGCTTAAATTATATTGAGATAAGTCTGCGCGTACTTATTTCCTCCTATTTGAAGAGAGGATTCCATCTTCGAGAAAAATATGAGTTAAATGTACTTATGAATACAAAACTAAACACTAAATATACCTTGATTTTTTGTAAAAAAAAAAAACTAGGTTACTTATTTTTAAAATGTGAGGTTCTTTCAATGATGGTCTATAGACGCTAATGAGTTCCCCCGCTTTAGAAAAAAAAATATATACAGAGGGTGTTCACACTTATAGGAAACACGTTTTATTATAAAATATAAAAAATTAACACCATATTTGAAATTTTTCAAATGTTCTATTTGAAAGACTTTTTGTTTATTTACAGAACGGCACCTGATTTTCCACGATAGCAGACACTTTCTGATCATGGTCATACTCAAAAGATCCCATTCTTCCTTTACCACTTTCCAGAGCTAATCTTACCAATTTGGACATAATTAAAATATGCAAACAAGATGATATCAACATTTCTAAAAAAAGGTATTTATAATATTATTCACGACAAAAATATCAAGTTTTTATTCAAAGCACCTACGGAGAAATGGACAAAAGATTATCACCCTATATCTGTGAGAACTCCTGCAACTGTCAAAAAAGTGAAAAAAGAGATATAGCCAAATTAATAGGAACATCAGTGTCAACAATAAATAAAATAATAAATAAAGATTTAGGCCTAAAAGCTACAAAAACATGCGGCTCACAAATTGTTTCAGAGCCATATTCGTCAGCGACACACTATCAGCAGATATTTTTATGAAAATTTCTTGGCTGCTGATAGATGGAAATTTATTGTTACATATGACAAAGCATGGGTATATTTAACCGATTGCGACAGAAAAAGAGCTATATCAAAAAAGGGTGGAAAAATCTAGGCCAATTTGGTTGAAGGAATGTGCCGAAAGTTACCCCAAAGGATTTATGGTGGCATGCGGTATATCATATGAAGGAAAATTAAAAATAAGAAAAGTTAAAAGAAATGCCAAAATAATCTCGGAATACTATCAAAACAACATTTTAGAACCTATATTTTTAAATGATATTCCCTCTATCTATGGAAAACAGAGCAACAAAGTCTGGTTTCACCATGATAACGCCACAAGTCATACCTTATCTTCAACCCAAGCTTATTTAGAAGATCTAAGGCAAAGAACAGGAATTAACACTATTCCAAAGAACAGAACCCCTGTAAAATCTCCTGATTCAGCCCCGATGGATTTTTGCATTTTTGGATGCCTTAAAAGAGCACTTGGAAAGAGGCACCCTAGGACAATTGAAGGTCTCTGGAAAGTGGTAAAGAAAGAATGGGATCTTTTGATTATGACCATGATCAGAAAGTGTCTGCTATCGTGGAAATCAGGTGCCGTTCTGTAAATAAACAAAAAGGCTTTCAAATAGAACATTTGAAAAATTTCAAATATGGTGTTAATTTTTAATATTTTATAATAAAACTTGTTTCCTATAAGTGTGAACACCCTCTGTACAGTATACGTCTTGGATTATAATTCTTGGTAGAAGTCTGGCGATGGTGGTCTCCTGGATGATGGCTGTTGTTATTTACAGGAGAGAACAGTGCAGGTCCTGGTTGAATGTCCTCAGTGGAAGTCTGGTGGTCCACTGGATGATGGTTGTTGTTATTTACAGGAGAGAACAGTGCAGGTCCTGGTTGAAAGTCCTCAGTGGAAGTCTGGAGACCTCCTGGATGATGGCTGTTGTTATTTACAGGAGAGAACAGTGCAGGTCCTGGTTGAAGGTCCTCAGTGGAAGTCTGGTGGTCCACTGGATGATGGCTGTTGTTATTTACAGGAGAGAACAGTGCAGATCCTGGTTAAAAGTCCTCAGTGGAAGTCTGGAGACCTCCTGGATGATGGCTGTTGTTATTTACAGGAGAGAACAGTGCAGGTCCTGGTTGAAGGTCCTCAGTGGAAGTCTGGTGGTCTCCTGGATGATGGCTGTTGTTATTTACAGGAGAGAACAGTGCAGGTCCTGGTTGAAGGTCCTCAGTGGAAGTCTGGTGGTCTCCTGGATGATGGCTATTGTTATTTACAGGAGAGAACAGTGCAGGTCCTTGTTGAAGGTCCTCAGTGGAAGTCTGGTGGTCTCCTGGATGATGGCTGTTGTTATTTACAGGAGAGAACAGTGCAGGTCCTGGTTGAAGGTCCTCAGTGGAAGTCTGGTGGTCTCCTGGATGATGGCAGTTGTTATTTACAGGAGATAACAGTGCAGGTCCTGGTTGAAGGTCCTCAGTGGAAGTCTGGAGACCTCCTGGATGATGGCTGTTGTTATTTACTGTAGAGAACAGCGCAGGTCCTGGTTGAAGGTCCTCAGTGGAAGTCTGGTGGTCTCCTGGATGATGGCTGTTGTTATTTACAGGAGAGAACAGTGCAGGTCCTGGTTGAAGGTCGTCAGTGGAAGTCTGGTGTTATCCTGGATGATGGCTGTTGTTATTTACAGGAGAGAACAGTGCAGGTCCTGGTTGAAGGTCCTCAGTGGAAGTCTGGTGGTCTCCTGGATGATGGCTGTTGTTATTTACAGGAGAGAACAGTGCAGGTCCTGGTTGAAGGTCCTCAGTGGAAGTCTGGTGGTCTCCTGGATGATGGCAGTTGTTATTTACAGGAGAGAACAGTGCAGGTCCTGGTTGAAGGTCCTCAGTGGAAGTCTGGTGGTCTCCTGGATGGTGGCTGTTGTTATTCACAGTAGAGAACAGTGCAGGTCCTAGTTGAAGGTCCTCAGTGGAAGTCTGGTGGTCTCCTGGATGGTGGCTGTTGTTATTTACAGGAGAGAACAGTGCAGGTCCTGATTGAAGGTCCTCAGTGGAAGTCTGGTGGTCTCCTGGATGGTAGCTGTTGTCATTTACAGGAGAGAACAGTGCAGGTCCTGGTTGAAGGTCCTCAGTGGAAGTCTGGTGGTCTCCTGGATGATGGCTCTTTTTATTTACAGGAGAGAACAGTGCAGAACCTGGTTGAAGGTCCTCAGTGGAAGTCTGGTGGTCTCCTGGATGGTGGCAGTTGTTATTTACAGGAGAGAACAGTGCAGAACCTGGTTGAAGGTCCTCAGTGGAAGGCTGGTGGTCTCCTGGATGGTGGCTGTTGTTATTTACAGGAGAGAACAGTGCAGAACCTGGTTGAAGGTTCTCAGTAGAAGTCTGGTGGTCTCCTGGATGTTGGCTGTTGTTATTTACAGGAGATAACAGTGCAGGTCCTGGTTGAAGGTCCTCAGTGGAAGTCTGGTGGTCTCCTGGATGATGGCTGTTGTATATATATATTGCGTATGATATTGTTTTTTACAGCACAATACAACAATGTTGGCAAGTTTCTCTAGAGTGGAATGTCGAGGTGACGAATCCACTCCAGGGCCTCCTCTGTGCACCGGTGGATATCCCCAAGTGTTCCCTGGAAGAATCTTCGAGGACAGTCCCTTAGGATATGGTGCATTGTTTGTATTTGTCCACAGTCGCAGTTCTGGTCTGGACTCATGTTCCACTTATTTAGTAGGTAGTTGCATCTACCAGTAGAGGTCCTGATTCTATTGAGGGTTGACCAGGTCCTCCTAGGTAGGTTGTAGCCGGGAGGTTTGGTGTTAGGGTCCTCCACCAGGTCTTTGTTGGCGATGGCAAGATTGCTCCATCGGTTTCTCCACTCTTCTTTAAGATCTACATTTTCATCGGCCACCCATGCAGGATTCCTTGATATTAGTCGAGTTGGGGGAGGAATTTCGAGAACAGTGTTGATTGGAAGCTTAGTGTTAGCTTTAATTTTACTGAGAAGGTATGGCTGTTGTTATTTACAGGAAAGAACAGTGCAGGTCCTGGTTGAAGGTCCTCAGCGGAAGTCTGGTGGTCTCCTGGATGTTGGCTGTTGTTATTTACAGGAGATAACAGTGCAGGTCCTGGTTGAAGGTCCTCAGTGGAAGTCTGGTGGTCTCCTGGATCGTGGCTGTTGTTATTTACAGGAGAGAACAGTGCAGGTCCTGGTTGAAGGTCCTCAGTGGAAGACTGGTGGTCTCCTGGATGATAGCTGTTGTTATTTGCAGGAGAGAACAGTGCAGGTCCTGGTTGAAGGTCCTCAGTGGAAGTCTGGTGGTCTCCTGGATGATGGCTGTTGTTATTTACAGGAGAGAACAGCGCAGGTCCTGGCTGAAGGTCCTCAGTGGAAGTCTGGTGGTCTCCTGGATCGTGGCTGTTGTTATTTACAGGAGAGAACAGTGCAGAACCTGGTTGAAGGTCCTCAGTGAAAGTCTGGTGGTCTCCTGGATGTTGTTATTTACAGGAGAGAACAGTGCAGAACCTGGTTGAAGGTCCTCAGTGAAAGTCTGGTGGTCTCCTGGATGTTGTTATTTACAGGAGAGAACAGTGCAGGTCCTGGTTGAATGTCCTCAGTGGAAGTCTGGTGGTCTCCTGGACGTTGTTATTTACAGGAGAGAACAGTGCAGGTCCTGGTTGAATGTCCTCAGTGGAAGTCTGGTGGTCTCCTGGACGTTGTTATTTACAGGAGAGAACAGTGCAGGTCCTGGTTGAAGGTCCTCAGTGGAAGACTTGTGGTCTCCTGGATGGTGACTGTTGTTATTTACAGGAGAGAACAGTGCAGGTCCTGGTTGAAGGTCCTCAGTGGAAGACTTGTGGTCTCCTGGATGATGGCTGTTGTTATTTACAGGAGAGAACAGTGCAGGTCCTGGTTGAA
The DNA here is from genome assembly GCA_030710605.1 of Cordylochernes scorpioides. NCBI lineage: Eukaryota > Metazoa > Arthropoda > Arachnida > Pseudoscorpiones > Chernetidae > Cordylochernes > Cordylochernes scorpioides. Next base: position 80,620,630 of record CP092877.1, read on the forward strand.
GGTCCTCAGTGAAGTCTCGTGATTATGGTCTCCTGGATGATGGCTGTTGTTATTTACAGTAGAAAACAGCGCAGGTCCTGGTTGAAGGTCCTCAGTGGAAGTCTGGTGGTCTCCTGGATGATGGCTGTTGTTATTTACAGGAGAGAAGAGTGCAGGTCCTGGTTGAAGGTCCTCAGTGGAAGTCTGGTGGTCTCCTGGATGTTGTTATTTACAGGAGAAAAAGTGCAGGTCCTTGTTGAAGGTCCTCAGTAGAAGTCTGGTGTGATGGTGGACTCCTCGATAACATCTTTGATGCATATAAATGGAGAAAACGCTAGAATAATGTTTGGAATTTCATCAAGTATTTATTTTTCTATATTGAATGTTTTCGAGCCTAATCAGACTTCATATCATCCTACGTGAGGAATTGTGAAATCTCTTGAATCTGCCTTAAAGACATTTTAGCTAGTGTAGACTACATCCCGAAACCTAGTTGGCTTTTCCTTCGAATTTTCTAAAAGCTGTTATTGTGATAAACCTCTTGTTCTGAATCCGCGCGATTGGCGCAGGGAAGATCAGGATCAGGGAATTGATACGTTTCAACAGGATATGTGCCATCCTTTTTGCAAATGTATACATTCCTCTCGTCATTGGTTGAGCATGCATTAGACTAATTAATAGTTCGTCTTTTATAAATGAAGTCTAAATTCTTGCACAGTTTTGTTCTTATATACAATATTTACCCATTGATGATTCAGTCCCTCCCACTATTGGGGTCTATTAGGTACTGTAGAAATTTGTTTTTAATCGAAAATATGCTGATATCTGTTTTCAATTTATCACTATATAATAAAATGGATCCTATAAAGACAAAGATGTCGAAAGACGTTTTCAGCTTTTTAAATGAAACCTTTCATCCTCACCATGACACTCATCAAGAAATAATTTAAAAAACTACAAAAAAGCAACAAAGATGTTCATTTCTGAGCAACACTACAAGGAGAGGTGAAGCCATTGAGAATTTTCTCCACTAAGAAGTGGGTCAAGCGAGCCTTTTTCTCTCACTTCAAGTTATGCAAATCTGGCGCGGGTCCTAAAGTAAAAAAACATCGCAATAACAAGAGACCAATTATAGCAGTGGGGGTGGAGGTGTTTGAATACATACACACCCCCTTTTGGGATGCGCCTCGCAGACAAAAAGGCAATTTTTGCGAGGAAAATTAAAACGCCGGCGTTCGTTTTATAATTGAAACATTAAAAGGAACCAATTATCTTTCGTTGTTCAGAAGTAATCTCCACCCCAGCGTCTTTTGTAATTGAATTTGAAGGCGCCCTCGCAAACCGGAACACGTAGACTAGTGCCTGGCTCATCTCACCGCTCGGTCGGTATTAGCATTGCGGAGAGGAAACCGGAATTGTGTTTTTTCTCTATATGGATGAATCTAGTTTAGACTGATTATTGTTTAACCTTTGTTGCTGTTTGTTCCTCGGGGTTATTGTGCGTATGGCGCTGATTTGTTATGGAAATGTGAAATGTTAATTCTCTGTTTTGATCAATTTAGTTTGCTCTTGGCTCTTTGTTGTCCTGAAGTAGACTTCGGCATCCATCGGTGTTGTCCTGAATTTGCATCCTCAAAGGCATAGAAGAGAAGAACCTTAGATCTATATGACATTGGTACTTAACGATTCTTATAAGGATGTCTTTGTGGTGTCTTCCAAGCAGATTGCTCCCTACTCTTCTTCCTTGGTGATGTGGTCCAGATGCGAAAATTTTCCAGCACAATATTCTGTACCATTTTATCCCAAGATCAAGAATTCTATTCAAATAGCTAGGTGTTTGATCGCGGTGATTATGGTTGCAAGTTCTGCTCTAAAAACGGAGCAGTTTCCCTGAGATATCAATAGTACATCCGTTAAACGTCTCACGCGTCAATCGTCCAAGTAAGAGAATCAATCCTTCAAAATAGATTCTTACCCATCGGATTATAATTCCTTAGAATTTGAACCTCATTTGAATCAATCAATTCCAATTTTTTTTTAAATAGCTAATTCATTTATTGTAACCTTTTTAAAAAAGCTTTCAAGAGATTCTTCTTCTAATTTTTGTTCATAATCAATCAAACACGAGAGATAGAAAGGATTAATGGAGCCATTATACTTTTCAGTTTGTTATTTATACAAATACTAGCGGATGTGTACCCGGCTTCACCCGGGTTTTATCCGAGTGAAAGTTTGCCTAACGAATATTATATATTATGAAGTATAATAAACAATGTTAAAGATTAGTTTTAATTATTAATCAAGATTGTGTGTGAATATGTGAGAAAGATGTAATATCGTTGTTGTTTTCTTGGCCGACTGTTTTACATATGGTGTTATCTTAAAATTGCTTGTTTTGAATATTTTTTTAGATTGAGTTGAATGAATTGCTGAATTTTTTTTGTATTTATATATAAATAAAATTAACTCTGTTGATTTTTTTTGTATTTAATCGATAACAGCGAAGTTACGCATGTTAAAGTTAGGAAAAATATTTTGATGTTAAGCAAAACCTGCTCCATCTCGTTTCACATAAATGTTGAAAATTTGGTCGAAATTGATGCATTGTAACGAAAGTTTTTAGCGAACACCACTTATGAAATTTCCATTTTATTAATATAGATTGGAAGATCATTTGTTGGTTGGAAGTTTAGTTAACAAAAATATGGCTACATCAACCGATTTTTTAAATCAATTTCTCACGTTTTAAATGACTCTTTGTCACTCTTCTCGGTGGAAGAAATAATCCTTAAGGAGAATGACAGCGAAATACTGAAATGTCGGAAATTGGATAAATAATTGGCTGATGTAGCTGTATATTTTTCCAAATAAATATATTTGAGACATATTTACATATATTATATTTTAAAAGTGGTTTATATTGTTGCATCATGGCTAATGCACCTATTTCATTTTAATTTGTAATATTATTTTTGATATATTTTAAATTCAAATTTATATTTTACTAGCCGAATGACCCGGGCAACGCCCGGGTTTTTCCCGATTAAATGTTTTTATTCAAATAATATTCGTTACAATTATAAATTGGCACCGTGGATGTCACTTTTGTGAAGCGTCCCTCTCTAAACTTTGTGTCTGAGAAGCGATATTTTTATAGAAAGATGATCTGGCTTTTGTTTTCTGCTCGAATGAATGTTTTTCTGTTAGAATTTTATTCCTGCGTACAAAATAATGAACTGGTTTCACCCGTGGTCTCTGCTTTTTGGAATTTTCCCCGATATAACTATGTATCTAATAATCAAACATGATACAGCAATATCGTCATCATCATTTTCTGACTAAAAATATATAGTTTTAATAATTGATTTATATATTTTTTAAAATAGCCTATCGTCTTCCCCGTATTTTTTTACCTATGTATGGAAATTTTGGTTTGAATTAGTGAACTACTGCGAATTTGTATACCGGACATACAAACAGACAGACATACAAACATTCATTTTTATATATATAGAGATATTTATTTATTTTATTAAACGTAATATATATATATATATATTATAAACAGATTTATGTATTATAAAATCACCATTTGTATTTTGGTACACTGTGTGACTTCACTGCTCTCTTTGATGTGAGAAATAAATAAATTATTCTGGAAGCTACTTAAAGTTATATCCACTTATATAAATTTGTTGGATGGTTGAAACACGCTCTGGTAAGATACAAGACCCAGCACAGGAGAGAATCAAGGTTGAAGAGTCTGCCAAGCTGCAACCTGGTGCAACAATATATATGAATAATTTTCTAACTATTTTAAGCTAAATGTTTCTGAATGTTAGTAGACAGTCATGTTGACATCAACAACAAGGAAAATATATAATTTCACTAAGAGAAGTAATCGCAGATAAATAATTGCAACATTTTACAGTTTTAGTAAAAAAATATTGTTTTGCTCTTTCTCTCAACAAGAAGATTACAATAAAAGAAATAAAAACATAAAGAGAGAGATATCATAATGATAAACTTTAGTAAATAAACATTGTTAAATAATAGAACATTTTTATATGCAAATTTTATCTTTAGATTGAAAAATGATATGAATCAAAAGCTTCAAAAAAAAAAATTAAAAAGACATTGCGGTTGTATTTATTCCTACACAAGACCATATTGTATCCAACACACCTATAAAAAGAACATTTGTTCCATAAAAAAACGGAAAAGGTACCGAGGTCATCCCCATGTTACAAATGAGTAAAATCCAGCCAATCAGCGCACGTTCCCTTACACCAACATTTTTTACTCCCAACGGAAGGGACAAATGGATGACAATACCGGTCTGACAAGAATACCAATCAGAGCATTCCATGGTCAAATTGTTTTCTTTTTATATTCCTCCCTTATCATTGATTTTGTATTTTCCAAGAGAGTATTTAATTATTAATATCCTTGCTACCCGAGCAGCTTACTAGAGAAAAAATAGTTTAATCTTTCTTCTCGAGGTTGCCAGATTATTTGATAGTTTTTTTTTTGTCTTTGTAGGAATTAGGTCGGTGATCGATGTGGCCAGATATTGTTTACTAATGTCATTGAAATAATTGGCTTTTTGAATAGGGAAAATAGAGTAAAAGATATATTTATAGAGGAACAATATTTGTATATGGCACTATTGAATTAATTAGGTTTTTTAAAACAACATTGACGTTATTATTAGTCCCAATCCTTTACCCACCATGGCCTGGTACTACATGTGTACATGTGGTGTACTTACAGTAAAAGCTGTCACTACACACCATGGCCTGGTACTACATGTGTAGACATGTGATGTACTTACAGTAAAAGCTGTCACTACCCACCATGGCCTGGTACTACATGTGTAGACATGTGATGTACTTACAGTACAAGCTGTCACTACCCACCATGGCCTGGTACTACATGTGTAGACATGTGATGTACTTACAGTACAAGCTGTCACTACCCACCATGGCCTGGTACTACATGTGTAGACATGTGATGTACTTACAGTACAAGCTGTCACTACCCACCATGGCCTGGTACTACATGTGTAGACATGTGATGTACTTACAGTACAAGCTGTCACTACCCACCATGGCCTGGTACTACATGTGTAGACATGTGGTGTTCTTACAGTACAAGCTGTCACTACCCACCATGGCCTGGTACTACATGTGTAGACATATGGTGTACTTACAGTACAATCTGTCACTACTCACCATGGCCTGGTACTACATGTGTAGACATGTAGTATACTTACATTATCATAGCCCCATACTAATTATATTATTTTGGTGAACATTCATGCTAAGGCCAAAAAATCACTACTTAAGAAACTGTATAGGACGCAATAATCAAAAATAAACCAAACCGAAATGGCTAAGATAAAATATTGGTGTTTAAACCTTTTGGAAAGAGACTGTAAAATGCTTAGAATATATATTTGTTATGACAAACCTTTCGAGAATTGTCATTTTGCCAAGCAATCAACAAAGAGGTAAGATGGTACCATCAACAATAGCTAGGTATAACGGAATGAATCAGTGGGAAGGAGGTAACCTGCGTGTAAATCACAGAGATAACAATGTTGGCATTAATTCTCCACTCGAATAATTGGAGAATCAATGAATTCTTCTTCTTCCTTTGTGGCTGCTCTTTTTCCTCCATCATAAATTTGAAGTTTTCAACAGTCGTTGATGACTTACCCATTTTTCCTTGTTTTGTGGTTTATAAATAATACTTTTTGTTTATCGAAAGAATTAATATTTTGAGTAAATAAGATTGATAACGTATTTCAGACGGTCATGTTAGAAAGTTTGCCATCGGTATGTCACGCATTGTTTGGTTTTAATACTCTAGAAATGACCATCATGATTTATTTTAATAGTACACCTATCCCCCGATTTACACGGTAGATACGTTCCTGAGAAAAACGTGTAAATCGGGGGATAGGTGTACATAGAAATAAAATGCATTGACAGGTTAAAATATGTAGTCAGCACATAAGCTCGGGATTCCTCGTGAGATGTGTACACAGCGCATGTGTTCAATCACAGTAGCATTTAGTATAGTGCGATAAAAACAGAAAAAAAAACTTATTTGGAAAACCGTGTAAAAGCGAAAACGTGTAAAACAAGTACCGTGTAAATCGGGGATAGGTGTATATTTAAATGGAGAAACTACACTCATGGACAAAACTTAAGAAAGTGGAATGTCTTTTAGTCACAGATCATCTATTTTTTTTTGTTTGGAGACAGAGGCAACTTCGTTCACACTTGATTATCTCGTGTGTCTTCAATAAAGGTCACTGTAATATCTTTCAGAGTTATTGTCTGAATCCTGATATACATGGTAAAAGGTACAACTTCCTTAAGTTTTATCTACGAGTGTATTTACACTTCTAGAAATAAATCTCTTGAGACTTGGTTTGAATAAAGATTGTTTCTTAAACTATCTTTGTACTGTAGATTGGGTTGTGAGCTGCTGAGATGTACGAGTTATGGTTGATGTATTGCCAGTATTGGGGTGTTTGGTTTTTGGCACTTTTGGAGTACTAAATTGCAAGACATATACTCTTTTTTTAAAATATAATTTTTAATAATTTCTCCTCATTTAACGATTCCAATCTGTAGTTGACATTCATACTTTATTCCAGAGAATAATCCATTCTTAAGACCGATATTTTTGGATACAAAAAAAAAACAACAACAACAGAAGTAGGAATGAGTTTAACTGACAGATTTAATAGAAATACAAACGGCTGCCAAAGACTATTCCGTACATTTAGAAACAGTGATATTGACTCTAACTAACCTAAATCTCCCTCTATATCGTATCAAAGCTTCTCTCAGCATCATACGGCAAAATATATTTTAAAAACGTATACGGAAAAGGTGAAATATGTCAAATTTGCATATCCCGAGGGTGAATCTATATTATTGACTCTTTTTACAGACCTAATTATGTATGTTATCAGAATATTTCATAGTGATAGGTAAAATATTGTGGAAATATATGCAGAACAAATAGAATATGCAAATTATCCCCGTTAATGGACTAATTTACATATCCCGAGGTTGAATTTATGTCAGCGATTCCTTTCCCATACCTAAATATATAGAATGTCAGAGTTTTATAGAGATAAAGTCAAATATTGTGCAAGTCCATGTAGAATAAACCTTTCGTCTTTATTTACTCTGATATATCTACAAGTAGAAAGATGTAGATAATATTTCAAATTCCTTTATTGAATAGACATTTGGCAAGAAATCAGCATATAAAGCAATCCGACCAACTCTGTAGCGGTTGATTGGGAAAGATTCTGAAAGAGGGACAATTGACAAATAACATAGTTGTATTGACATCCCGTCAAAATATAGGCAAAAGTGCACAGTCCACACTATTTAAGTAGAGATGAAAAATTTACAATGATGATGATTATTATAATAAATAAAATATATGCTATGCACAATGAAAAAGAGAGATTGAATATACTTTTATTAATCGTACATATAAAATTATATAGGGTTAATATATAACCTTCTGGAGATGTAGCAACCCACTGAAGACGCTGAGAACTATTTCAGAAAAGATAAATATAGCAATAGAACTCTATAATTTCTACAGGGATCAATTATAAATAGATTCACACACAAAATAGGTAGTGAGGAAAGGTTTTGAACAGATGTGTAAATAAATCCCTTTTCAAACAAAGGCTCATGTGCACATGGGGAAAGGGAGAAAAATTACTGTATTATTTTGTTATTGTATGGCGAATCCATACAGGGCAATGGGCCCTAATAAAAGCTTTTTTGTTGTTGTTTTGTTGTTGGGTTAATATATATTTTAAAAAGAGAAAGTAAGTAAAAAGAGATAAGAAAACTGTTGGTTTAACAAATAGCGCCATTTTTTGCAAAGACGGAAGTGAGCTGAGACGTAAAGATGGATGAACAAGTTTTTTGGGCAGGAATTCCTTATTCTGCAAGAACGGAGAGACAAAAGAGCAGGTGGGATGCAACAATAATTGGATAATTTCTTAATTGATTAGGTTACCCCGAGGCTTGGTTGGTAGATGAAGGTCAGACGTGTAGGTCTTTAATAAAATAATTACCTTGGTTGTTGGTGGTGGTGGTATTGGAATCTCTACCTCATTTAAGTGTCACACCATTTCATTTGTTATATTGTCAATGCCAATATCTGTGGGATTCACACGCACACAAAAGCCTTTATTAGGGACTTGCCTCATACAGATTCTCCCAATTGAGTAAGGTAATAATCATCTTGTGTTATTTACATAGGTAGTAAGATAGAACTGGCTTTACTCTTCGTCTTAAAGTCATTCAATTGTTGACTGGTCCTTACATAATGATGATCTAAAAAATTTATAGTAAGCTATTGTCTTAGATTTGTTTGCTGATATTTTTGAAAGCAATACGTAGGGTGAAGAGTGTTGGTACATTCAATTTGTTGATATAGGGCCTTCCTTTCTTCATCAAGGACTGTACAATTAAGCAGGTAATGGGGGATTTCTTCAGTAATTTCATTATCACACAGTGTACATATTAGGTTTTTTGGCCTCAAACATCAGAACGTATTTTTTTTTAAGACTATATCTGTGGGATAATTCCAGGTATCAAATCTTTGTGATTGAAAAAGTAATTTTTTTGCCTCAAACTACCTAATTTTTTTAGCTTTTCGTAGAAATAACTGAAAGGGAAAAAACAGAACAATTAGAATAGTTATAGTGTAATATATTTCTTATACTATCACAAGATTGGTAGAAATACTAGATCTTACACTGCTATAGAGAGCTATTGATTAAGATACACTCATTGACAAAACTTAAGGAAGTGGAAAGTCTTTGATATCACCGCTCGTCTTTATTTCTTTCTTTTTTTTTGAAGGAGACAGAGGCAATTTTTTTGTTCACACTTAGTTATTTCGTATGTCTCAATAAAGGTCACTGTAACTAAAATCGTCTCTGTCTCCTTTAATATTATTTTATATATATAAAAAAAAGAATTTCTTGTTTGAAAGAATATTTTTATTTCTAATAACGTTTCGATTTTAGATTTCTCGTCAAAATTAAATAGACGGTACAAGGTTGCTGATGGCTTGCTTCATCTGTCGGAATAAATATAAACGAACGTTGATTTTTTAAAATTATTATTCCAGAATGGGTCAAATACCGTTTCTCGTTTAATCAAGAAAGGGTATTTGACCAATTATGGGATAATTAAAAAAACAACAAATAGTTGATATATATACCGACAGATGGCGCAAGCCATCAGCAACTTTTAGTTACACAATCAAAAGATTCCTTTATATACCTGATCTCAGTACAATTTCAGTTTTTGTCCTATTTTTCACAAATAATTTCTTTATGAGTTTAAAATGGCAAGATTTCAAGTGTTATAAAGTGAACGAATTTTTAAAGATATAAATACAGTGGTACCTCGACATACGAGCGCCCCAACATACGAGTTTTTCGAGATACGAGCCGACGAGCAAGTGATTTTTTGCTTGAGTTACGAGCGAAATTCGAGATACGAGTTCGGTTCGGCAGTGTTGAAGATATTAATCTGTGATTTTAAATGTTTCTTTTTGACCAGTACTTTTATTTGTTTTTGCTTTTCCTAAAATGTTTATTTCTTCTTCTTCATTATTATTTGTTCTATATTCAAAGCTTTGTTTTTTGAGACTTGAATAAACAAAATCAAGAGAGAGCCTACAGGTGAAAGCGAGAAAAATGTAGCGAAAAAGGCAAAGACCAGTGAGGATATCTAATTTATTTCTTTACATTCTCTTTTTGGTTTTTGTGCAATAAATATTTGATATTTATAAATACGTTTTTATTATTTAAAACCACGTAACAAAAATAACTGGGGTGACATTTTGGAGGTTGGAACGGATTAATGGTAGTTCAATTGTTTTGTATGGGGAAATTTGCTTCGAGATACGAGTAATTCAAGATACGAGCAAGGTTGCGGAACGAATTAAACTCGTATGTCGAGGTACCACTGTATTTAGATTATAGAGCGCTAAACATTTTTAAATATGTAAATTTCTTCTAAAACTCCTCCCGATCCCACTACAATTTCACACTTTTTGTGCTATTTTTCATAATTTATTTTGTTCCTTTTTTCAAACTTATAGTGCAGTAGGTCGCAAAAGCCACATAATCTTTACGGTATAGAAGGAAGTTAACTCCATGCATACAAATGAATATGTTGAGAGAAGATATAATACGTCCATATATGCATATAGGCAAGATTTACGTCCCAGATACGGACGAAGCCCAGTACGGGGATACAGAGAAATGTCAAATAATTGCTGATAGAAACCACCTGGTCGTAAAAAGTCCCCAAAGATTGACGAGAGGGTCAATGGTCAAAATGAATTGCTGCCTTGCACGCCACCCGATAACACTGAAACTATACGTCGTATAAGGATATATAGCCTACATACACGTCGTGTAGAAAGATTTGGAACACCACGAATATATATTTACATATCTCCCTCTCTCTTGTCATCTACCCATAGTCCTGTATGTAAGACCAGAGTTGTTCAGATGAAAATTTTCTCACTAAATGTTGTTGTCTTGGGGGGTGTGTATGTTATCTTTAGTTCCATTAGAGATGAGTCCGTCCATATCTTGATATTGTTCATATTACAATCCCTTCGGTATAATTATAAATATAAAATGAAAGGATTTAAAAGCACGAATGTTTCTTCTATACATAATACAAACTTCTACTGTCCTTACTGCGATGAAAAATATATTGGGAGGGCTTGGCTCATCAGTGATGAACCCTCCCAGACAATATAAGCTTTCGGGCGTAACAGCCTTTCGACAGGTATAACTACGATATTAAAACTTAGAAAATAAACAAATCTCCATATATACATATGCATACAAAGAATTAGGAAGTATGAGAGATGGATGAAATATGAAAGATAACAATTTCAAGGTATTGGTTCTAGTCATCACAGGACAACTTCGTTTCAACGCAGTATAACAACGGACTTGGCCTATATATTCTTTGGTCAGATAGCATTGGCATCGTGAGTAAGCCAGGTTGATGCCTGAAATATTGATTGAATTTCAGGCCGACATGTGTGTTTTTGTGTGTGTGTGTGTGTGTGTGTGTGTGTGTGTGTGTGTGTGTGTGTGTGTGTGTGTGTGTGTGTGTGTGTGTGTGTGACAATTGACAATTTAAACTGATTTTATTGACATACCAGTCAATCTTTACATTCAAGAGTTAATAGATATTTACATTTACAAGAGTAGTTGCAAGAAAACAAGAGTCAAGAAATATTTACAGTAATCTTGGAAGTATGGAGCCCTTCCCGAAGGGACGTTTTGGTCCCAGTCGGTAGCTACAGAGCTGACTTGAATTTTAACAGTCCGTCCAGAGTAGTCTGGTCGCCACCCCGGGCGCGCCGTATGACGCTGTCCAAGAAGCCCGAAAGAATCCTCCTTTGGTCTCGCGGTACGTTATGATAGCTGTTCCAAGCCTTCTCGTAGCACAGGACCGAGTTAATGAGAGTATTATCATCGCTCCACACCATTATGGGTCTTAAGATGGCTCTGTAATTCAGATCCTTGAAAGTGTCAAGGAGCCATCTTTTACGGTCTTCGTCGGTCTTGACAGGCAGTGTAGGCGGAGAGGCCACTTTAGTTGGGGCTGATTCTTTCCCGTGGGGAACAGGCGGCGTCGGCCTAGCAGGCTGAGGCGTAGGCAGTGGGGGTGTTGAAACTGCGGATGGTGGGGGAGCAGAGGGCTCCTCAGTGGTGGTCATGTCTACATCCGGTGTGTGGGTCGCAGGTCCGAGGGTCCCCTGCGCAGGCAGAGGGCCACACGGGGCAGTGAAGTCCGGCCGGGCGGGAGGCGTCGGCTCAGTCGTCGCCGAGCGAGGGCCCGCGGGGTGCTCGGGTGTAGGGGCCTCTGGTGGAGGGGCAGGAGCCGCCACGTGCACAGATGAGGCCGGAGGCGCTGGTGCAGTCGGCCGGGGCGCCGCAGATGGTGGGGACACAGCTTGGGCATCTGGTTGAGCGCCGGAAGGCCCGAGAGCTGGACTGGGAGGCGCTGGCGCAGAAGGCGCGGCCGAAGACTGCCTAGGCAGCCCAGGCGCGGTCGATGGTGGAAGGCCGGTGGTAGAGGGCGGTGAGGCTCGACTGGAGGTGGTGGACTGCCCATAGAGCAGAGGGCAGCTGGCTCTCCTGTGTCCCTGTCCGTGGCATCTTGAGCATTTGATGCCATATGAGATGTAAGCGGGCCAGGTCTCACCCTTGATCTTGATCTCGAAGCGGGTGGGCAGCTTGTCGACGGTTATGCCGTCATGGAGGAGGATAAAGGCCTCCCGGCGGCCGTCGGTGAATTCGAATTCGCCCGCTTTAAGTTGTTTGGGGGCTATGGAGGTCACACGCCCAAAGCGTGCAAGGGCGTCAATCACAACGGCGTCCCGCACGAAGAAGGGCAGGTTCCCAATTGTGATTCTGGTTGCACTTTTCCTGAAGGGGAAGGTCCTCAGGAGGGTTCCCTCAATTTCAAGGCCTTCACGGATTAGTTGTTCCGCCATGGATCTGCTGGTGAGGCCCACCAGGTACTGGCCGTTCACTTTGGAGAATTGAACGATGTTTTTTTGTTCCTCCAATAATACCTCCAATAGCCCTGAGGTATTGGTAAGTCTCGTAGCTAGGGCAGTACTCCAAGAAGAAGCACTGCTCCTCGGTGCAGTTCGCCTGGCGAGCCCTGGCCTCCGCGATGTGCGTCCTCGTGGTCCTGATCTCTTGGACTCGAGGAATGAGTGCAGGCGAGGATCTTTGTCGCCTGGCTGCCGATCCAGCACTGTTGGGCTGTGCGGTCATGTCGCGCGGTGCTGTTGTGTCACGGCGTTTTCTTTTATTTTGAACGATGGTAAAATCGCCTTCAGTTACAGGATTTAGATCCATAGGTAAGTTATCCCGGTTCTGCTGACCAAGAAATACGCCAGATGAAGGCAACCTAGTTGCAGATTCGCGCGTAGAGGCGGAATTTGCATGTCTTTGGCCAATAGGCAAATTTGCATAGCTGGCCATTTCTTGCGTTTCTTCCGAGTTTTGCAACTGGAAATTGTTATTTGCAGATAACTCTGCTGAGGTTTGTGGTATTAGGCCGTACCTTGCAGGTAATTCATCGGCGTTGAATGGGCTGTCCGCCCATACCAAATTAGTCGCTTCCAGCGACAAATTTAGGCTATTAAAGGGCGAAAACGGCGGAGCTCGAAAAAGCGCGGCCGCACGCCCGAGTGTGTGTGTGTGTGGGAAAATTCTTTCCCATCTCTCAATATACCAGCCAGTATTCCACTTTGTATGACTCTTTTCTAGTTGAGTTAACCAAAGATTTGCATAGTCATGATTACCTTCATTTTTCCAAATAGAGAGAATTAAAGTACACTTATGAGGACAAAACCTAGGAAAATAGAAAGTCTTTGATGTAGCCGGTCGTCAGTGTTTTTTTTATGGAGACAGAATAGACAGATTTAAAAAAGATAATTATAATGCCTCAAACTACCCAATTTCTTTATCTTTTCCGTAAAAATAACTGGAAAAAGAAAAAAACAACAACTTGAACACTGGACATACAGAAATACAATTCTCATACCAACACAGAGTTAATGGAAATACCAACTCTTACACTGCTATGGAGAGCTGTTGATATAGATACATTCATGGATAAAACTTAAGTGGAAAGTTTTTGATGTCGACGGTCGTCTATTTTTTTTTTTTATATATCAAGGAGACCGAGGCAAATTTGTTCACACTTGGTTATCTCGTGTGTCTCTTAAATAAAGGTCACTGTAATATCTTTCAGAGTTATTGTCTGAATACCGATATACATGGTAAATTGTACAACTTCCTTAAGTTTTGTCCATGAGTGTATTTTGTTAACACTTGGTTATCTCGTGTCTCTTCAATAAAGGTCACTGTAATATCTTTCAGAGTTATTGTCTCAATCCCGATAATACATGGTAAAAGGTACAACTTCCTTAAGTTTTGTCCACGAGTGTATTTTGTTAACACTTGGTTATCTCGTGTTTCTTCAATAAAGGTCACTGTAATATCTTTCAGAGTTATTGTCTGAATACCGATATACATGTTAAAAGGTAAAATTTCCTTAAGTTTTGTCCATGAGTGTATTTTGTTAACACTTGGTTATCTCGTGTTTCTTCAATAAAAGTCACTTTAATATCTTTCAGAGTTATTGTCTGAATCCCGATATACATGTTAAAAGGTATAACTTCTTTAAGTTTTGTCCATGAGTGTATATGGAAACCTCATTTGTATTAAATCCGTAATGGAAAATATTAAAAAATTAAACACAAAAGTGGCACATACAATATTATGAATTTTTTTTTTACCTTCTCGCAAGATAAATATTTTCAGTTGTACGATTAGGAGATGCCTTAATTAATATTCATCAATATATATATATTAGATAATAAAAGGCATATATTGGATTTTATAAAATATTTATTTTGCCAATATTTCGGCTGGCTGAACGCCAACCTTTATCGAGGCATTGCATTTTTGTATACACAAACTCAGCGCCGCATAGTGTTATAATATCACAGTTGAAATCAATTAAAATACAGAGTAGGTGGGAGAAATTTGTGCATGAAAAAAATATTATAAAAAATGCAATCAAAAATGTAAAATATCTTAAAATATATATATATATGTCATAATTTGTATAGTTAATTCCAAGAGATATAATTTATTTTCGTCAAAATGAGTATGTAAATATGTAACGCTTGTGTTAAAATGTAAATATGTAAATTCATCCATATATAAACGCTGGACAAAAAATAAAGGTGGCAGACATCGCGGGTGTGCTGTTCGCTAGGCATAACGGCTGCGCCTCTTCATTTAGCTACGACATATATATATATAGAGGAATTCTCAGATACTTAAGAAAACTTGGCAAATATACCGGAAAAAAGTAATAATTTAAATGCTAATTTAGTGTTTTATTGAATCAGTAAAAACAACAAGATACCAGAAATACATATAAAACGGAATATTGTAAATAGAGAAAATAATTTTAAATACTTTAAGTTTTTGATTATTTAATAAATGGAAATATAGATTGAAATTAAGTCTTGTATAAGCAAAACAGTGGAAAATATCTTAGCGTGTATTTTGAAGGCCGACAATAAAAATTCTCAATAATATCAAATATCTGTTTAAATAATCAAAATTCGCCACTTGTATATCTCGAATGCCTTGTAATAAGCTTGATATATTTTAACATTTATTTTTTTGCAAATATTTGTATTCGGAATGGTAAAGTTCTCTGCAATACATATAGATAATAAACAAAACGGTTTTCGAGGGTAAGTTTCTTGCTTTATTGTATATTCTTCTCAAGATTTCGGGTATTTCAAACCTTTCTACAGGAGTATTTGATTCTTATATTCCTGGGTTTGTAATATGCGAAAGTTTGAGATAAATATACAATAAGACAAGAATATCATCTTTGGAAACAGTTTTGTTTATTTACAAGATAAAGTTGTGGAAGAGTTGTGGCACAACCTCCATTACCACTATAACGTTATGTACTGAGGTAATGAATCGAATTACATTTTCAAATGCATTTTAACGAGGAAGCTTCCTCTCTTTTAGTACATAATTGATTATTGAAATTTTTTCAATTTACACTCATGGACAAAACTTAAGAAAGTGGAAGTCCTTGATGCTACCGGTCTTTTTTTTTTTTTTTTTAAGAAGAAGAATAGAAAGGCAATTTTGTTCATACTTGGTTATAACGTATGTCTTTAATAAAGATCACTGTAATATCTTAAAGAGTATTATATGAATATTATTACATATTTAATGTTATTTATTAATAAAACATTATTATGTATATGGCTACATTTATCAATCGTATTGATATTATGATTTTTTTTTTAAATCTCTGTATTTTTGGAAGGATCTGACGCGTGATTTAGCTATTCAGTTCCGATCCATTTTAATTCTTTATCTATAGTTTTGTTTATTATCTATAAATATTTATACACACAATACCTATCTTATAATCAATGTAAACTATATCAAAAACAAGGTAATAAGACCAAATCCAAATAAATAGTATATGACGTTTCGGTAACAACGTTGATACCATCATCAGACAAAATTACTGAATTAAATACAAATACAAAGATGGTAACAACGCTGTTACCAAAACGTCATACACTATTTATTTATTCCTATTTGGTTTTATTACCTTGAGTTTATAATCTATAATCCAAATTGTACCTTATCACGTAAACTATACCCACCACTTATAAAATAATTTTTAAGAAAGCTATTAACAATTTTTAACTAGTCCTCTACTAATTAAACCAAACGATGAAAAATCACTTTATAATTAGTTATAAATAATAATTATGGTCTATAAGTGATTAGAAGCGAACAAATTTTAAACTCTTCCATCAAAAAGAGTAAACAAACCGCCAATCATCTTAACGAATATTCCAATAAAGATAACCATAAAGAATGAGAATGTGGGGGGAAGACCCCTTTAATTATTATAATTAACCTCTCAATATAATTAACATGTTTAATTAAGCATACGGCAGTCCATTCTGATAATTATACAGTGCCGAGCTAGGGTTAGAAAAGGCGGGACTAATGCTTTTTGTCTAAGAATAAAGGATTTTATGCAACGCCTTGGCAAATTTTGTACGCCCTTAAAAATGCTTTCCACGCCCTTTTTTATACTTAATTTATATGTGGGTGCGTAAATTTTTCATTTTTGTGGTTTCATTGTATGTATCTTGTATGGTTGACCGCTTGACTACTTAAAATGGCGTTTTTGGTTTTCTTTCCAGACGATGAAATTATTCTATGAGTGTATTACTCTGTGAATAATTTTAGTGTTATAAAAAGTGGAGATGTTTTAAAGAAAAGTATTCAAAATAAGTTAATAATAAATAAACTCATGGACAAAACTTAAGAAAATTTTACCTTTCAGCATGTATTTCGGGATTCAGACAATAACTCTGAAAGATATTTGCTACACAGTGATCTTTATTGAAGACATACGTGATAATCAAGGGTGAAAAAAATACACTCATGGACAAAACTTTAGAAAGTTTTACTTTTCAGCATATATTTCGGGATTCAGACAATAACTCTGAAAGATATTTGCTACACAGTGATCTTTATTGAAGACATACGTGATAACCAAGTGTGAACATAATTGCCTCTGTATTCTTCTAAAAAAAAAAGACCGGTAGCATCAAGGACATCCACTTTCTTAAGTTTTGTCCATGAGTGTAAATTGAAAAATTTCAATAATCAATTATGTACTAAAAGAGAGGCAGCTTTCTCGTTAAAAATACATTTGAAAATGTAATTCGATTCATCATCTCAATACATAACGTTATGGTGGTAATGGAGATTGTGCCACAACTCTTCCACAACTTTATCTTGTAAAATCAATTATGAATATGCATACTTTTCAAATTTTAAATAAACCTGAAATCAGAGAATTATATAAAAGAGAATAATATCTAAAATCAGTTGAATTAACCCGAAATCGGTTGATTTTGATTAAATACACTCATGGACAAAACTTAAGGAAGTTGCACCTTTTAGCATGTCGTAAAGATAGAGGCTGTCTGGCTGGCATTCATAGCTCTTAAAATTACTGGCCGAAGTATCTTTATTTTTAAGACCTTTCAGTATGTATATCGGGATTCAGACAATAACTCTGAAAGATATTACAGTGACCTTTATTGAAGACACACGAGATAACATGTGTGAACAAAATTGCCTCTGTCTCCAAAAAAAAAAAAAAATAGATAACCGGCGACATCAGAGACTTTCCATTTCTTTGAGTTTTGTCCATGAGTATATATGCAAATACCTTAATTTGAGCATTTAGGCTGGAAATTCAGCACCTAGTTATTATAGTCTTTATAAAATATATATTAGTTTAAAATATGAATCTTTTATTATATTTCAATTATTAAATTATAAAATTTATGTGTCAAAAGTATATATGGGAAAGCATTTTTAAGCAGTTGAAAAATGGCGTTTTCATTTTAATTTGCAGACGATAATTTTTCTAAGAGCAGAATATTCTGTTAACAATGGAAAAATATTTGGAGAGATTTTTTTTTTCGAAAATTAATATGTTATAATACCTTGATAAAGATTGGCATTCAGCCAACTAAAAATTTGGTAAAATAAATTATATTTTGATCCAATATATGCCTTTTTAATTAAAGATAATCCTATAGAACACACAACATTTCCTATATATGAATAAAGACAGAGTTACCTTTATGACGACAAATTCCTATATTGTTTCAAAACCAAAAGCATTCGGAGAGTATCTATAATTTATGGTGGACTATGGAAAGGTATTTTAACACCATGGTATTTCGCCATAACATGCAATAAATGTAGATAAAGAAGATTTACCGAAAGCTAATCGTTTTTTTTTTGTTTGGAAGCATTAAAAAATTGATGAAATGTATTTCTCTAAACATTATTAGTATAAATTATAGATGTGCATACAAATCTCTAAGAAAAATGATGTTTGGAGGGGAAATTTTGATCTTTTTACACCTTTTTGTGTGTTCTGTCAGTTGATGACTATGGCATGTTCTACTAGAAGTAGGAAGGATCAAAGTTAAAGTATATAGAGTTGACACATAGGTTTTTTTACACGATCTCTTGAAAGATTTAACGACATTTCCGACATGGAAGTTCAACTTTTAAACTTGAGAGGTGTGTACCAGAGGCATACAATGGTTGAACTATAGAAATAAGTAAGTCTTCGTCATTCCACATCATTTCATTTCAAGACATAAGACTTTCTATCTTGATTTTTCATTCTTCTCGGCAATCAGCTTTTATCAGTAAGATAGAAAATCTCTTCTTCTTAGATCTTCTTAGGTCTTTTACCTATTCTGGAAAAAGTCCGGTCTCCATATTGGGATTTGTCTGACCCAATATTTTCTTCTAGGGATTTGATCAGCGCATCTTTCTTTACTTATATTTAATGGAGATTACATATTTCCAATGACCTATGGGATATAAATAGCCAGTCTATGGACCATATAGGATGGTAATGGAGAGAGAGTGAAACGGATCATCTCTCCACATTACTCCACCATAATTAAAGGTATTTATTTACTAATTGGCAGCTAGGCGAAGCATGTTTTAAGGCAATTATAAAAAATTACAAAAAATTAGCATCTATAATTGCCGGCCTCCCTGTGTTAACTTGAAGTACATAATTATAGTATTGCGCTAACGATCTTCCTCACGCCAGGTTTACTTAGGTGCCATGTTCTTGGTCCCCAGGGCTGACGGGAATTGTACCAGACCAGGTTTACTTAGGTGCCATGTTCTTGGTCCCCAGGGCTGACGGGAATTGTACCAGACCAGGTTTACTTAGGTGCCATGTTCTTGGTCCCCAGGGCTGACGGGAATTGTACCAGACCAGGTTTACTTAGGTGCCATGTTCTGACGTCTTGGTCCTCAGGGCTGACGGGAATTGAAGGCGTACATGTAGTACCATGGTAGGTAGAGGGTTGAGAAAACCTGTACTCTAAGTACACCAAATGTCTACACACGTAGTTAAAGGCCACGGGACAGCTCTTAATCTAGTACCCCTAGGTCTACTCATGTTATGCCAGGCCATTGTAGTTATAGTGTTGTGCAGTAAGTACACCATAGGTATACACATGTAGCACCAGGTCAAGTAGATAGAGTATTATAATGTAGGTACACCACAATATTCATATGTAGTACCAAGCCATGATAAGTAAAGGGTTATGACTGATTGTACTGTAAGTACACCACATAGCTTCACATGTAGTACAAGGCCATAATAGAGGGTTGTACTGTAAGTACACCACATAGCTTCACATGTAGTACCATGCCATAATAGAGGGTTGTACTGTAAGTACACCACATAGTTTCACATGTAGTACCAGGCCATAATAGAGGGTTGTACTGTAAGTACACCACATAGCTTCACATGTAGTACCATGCCATAATAGAGGGTTGTACTGTAAGTACACCACATAGCTTCACATGTAGTACAAGGCCATAATAGAGGGTTGTACTGTAAGTACACCACATGTCTACACTGCAGTTTGACTCTTAACACCTACCATATATCAGTTAAGTTATACTCCCCATAAGATAAATACAATGCAAGTGTTTTATTCCAAATATATATATTTATGGAGAGATTCATATTAGAAAATATCACTTAGAAGAATTGCAGGGACTCTTACCAGTAAATTATAAAGATGGACAACACGTGAGGTAAGATAAGTTTATTTTAATTAAGCGAAATGCAAGCTTTCGGGACGAACGCCCTTCTACAGGCAATTATGAATACGCGCAAAGATACAAATGGTAGGTAGGAGCGAATATTGATATATGCTAGTGTTAAACACTAGCATATATCAATATTCGCTCCTACCTACCATTTGTATCTTTGCGCGTATTCATAATTGCCTGTAGAAGGGCGTTCGTCCCGAAAGCTTGCATTTCGCTTAATTAAAAGAAACTTATCTTACCTCACGTGTTGTCCATCTTTATATCTATTTATATCATTAGCCTATTGTATTTGTGATTGAGGAAATCCCAGGGGTTAACTGTTCAAAGTTTCAGTATAACTGTTTCAAAACAAGAAAGTTATAATAAGTTTCAAAAATCATGCTTCTAGGGAAACTTTTCTTTTTATTATTATTTTATTGAAAAAGAAATCAATTATTCGGTTACTCGTAAGAAAAAACATTTGTAGTTAAAGCTAGGAAATTGCTAGAAGTGGGAATTTATATGGAAAAAAGGATGGAGACTATACACCACCCCTTATAAAATTGTGATTAAGTCGGTAATTTAGTGATTGGTACTAAATAGGATCGTGTTTTACCTTCATAAGAACACAACAACAATTTATTTTTCGATATTTTAAAATATAATATCGACTTTATATATTTTAAAATTTACTAAAATTTTTGTCGAATTGAAAAACCCATTCAATCCGTATCCTTATTTCCTGTCTATATCTCTATTTCATTGATAACATCCATAATAAATGACAAAAATCCTATCGTAAAAATAAGAGAAAGATACATTTTATTAATTAAAAGATAGTGATCAATGATTGAATTGGACGGAACGAATGGGCGGGCGTTAAGTGATGGTGTTAAAATTCTGCGCGGGAAGAAATTGGGAATTAAAGGGTTTTCCCACATTAGTATGCTCATAGCGAACTCCTAACTTCCTCTTTGGGAATACTATGATCTTCTTCAAGTACTATTTCAATTGAGGATCAATCTCCAGACTTAGTATTTCTTTTACAGACATTCTTTGATCGTGATATGTGCTATCTCACAGAACTCTTTCTTCTTTTGTTATCCTTCTGGTTCTGAAACATCTTTAATGAGTATCCAGTAATGATCTATTGTGTTATTAATGAGCTGGTGTATATTAACGAGTTTTTACGCTAATGAGGTGTAGGTATTGATTGATTGATGTCGAATGATGTAAATGTATTGTTACTAGATGACGGAGCCATTGTTTCTTGTCATTTTCTCTCTGTGTTGTAGCAGTTTGTATATTAACTACGTGAGTTTCTATCTACTACGTTGTTTTTTTCTAGTGATTTGTGGACTGCGATATTTCCATTCCCTGTTCAGATTTTGGTCTGTTGTCTTTTTAAGCAATTTTTTTTTATTCTACATATATTATAACGCATAAATTACTGTTATACGAATAAAACAAATAAAGAAAAAAAAACGACCATAGAGAATTTGTAAATTTTTATTAAGCTTTCGGAAATATCTTTGTTTAAATTAGAAATTATAAGAATTTAACATGTTTTACATATCTGCTTTTGATAAATATCCCAATTACCTGCCTCTATCCAATTCTGAAACATTAAACGATTTTAAGAGAAAATAATTTACATGAACAAAACTATAGAAGCAATGCGCGCCTCTCTCGTCAAAATGAACGTCAAAAACTGACGCCATCTATTGACCGTCGCCGCAACTAGCGGCCTCGGGTCGGTGACAAAGCCACAACACCAGCTTTGGCAAACTGAGAAGCTGACGTTCATTTTGACGGGAGAGGCGCCCATTGCTTCTATGGATTAATTTCATCCCGGCAAATTTTCCATCTATAAACAAAACTATTTCTAAAGCCTATTTACAAAAAAAAAAAAAAGAGGATTTTTTGAGAAAATTTACATAAATCACAAAATAGTTGGTGATATAACCGAGGCTATTGATGATGATGTGAATTATTTAAATTCTCTCCCTTCCTATTCCCCAGATACCGCCCCATCTTCTATAATATCATAAAACAAGTAGTTTTCTCCGTCTTATAGTGTATCGCTCTGGTGTGTGTGTGTATTGTATCTTATCTCTATTTACATAGGTATGATTATATGTCAGGTAAATATAGTACACCTGTTAGCCTACTCGATATACATGTATTGACTAGATCAAGATAACATAACCTTCCTACATTTGTGGATTGATTGGACAAAGAAAATAAAAACGATCATCTTGACACCATTTGAAGAATAAATCCATTCCAATATTTATCTCTGCTATTTTCTGTTAGTACGATTAGTATTTAGCATCTATCTAAACCGTTGGTTTTCGACCGCTACGACTCGGGTTCGATTCCCGCATTGGACACTTTTTTTTCCTGATAAAAAAAAAAAAATGATCCAAAGGCCCCCGATTCTTTTAAAAGTCCAACCCCACCAGCGAGTGCAAACGGGGCTCTGGCATATTTGTAAGTGCAAATTCGAACGGCTTTTCACATTTGTAGACATGTGGTGCACTTACAGTAAAAGCAGTCGCCTACTTCTACCCACCATTATTATCATGGCCTGTACCACGTGTACTAGGGATAAACAAAAAAAAAAAAAACTATTTGTGCGTCCTTTACCTTTAAAAAGAATCATCTTAAGATATTAATGAACCAAAATTGAAGCAATAGTATTTTGATGATGGCCTGATATACCAACCACTTTCCCAAGGTGAGTACGAGATAACCAATGTCTTGAATTGCAGATTTAAAAGCCCCTGTTATAATATTTCTTTCAAAAGCCGTTCCACACGCATGGTTCTGATAGCAGATGAAAGCTCTATAAATTATTGGGCTTATTTCCTTTCTTTCTTTATCTCTCGTTACATTCTAGGCATACTGAAATGGAAGGAAAATTAGAAATTCGTACATTTTTATGATGTTATTGAAAACAAAACATTATAGACCATCTTTTTAGAGTTCTTCTCATCTGGTGTTGTGGCAAATCTAATCACAAAAATTAGGAATTGAATTTAGAAAATAGAATGTCTATGAGAGGTATGTATAATAGAAGGTTTATTGTATCATTATCGTCGTTTATCCGCAGATGATCAATCCTACCAAACTCTCTCATTTAGCAAGTTTCTCTAGTAAGGTGGACAAGTGGTCTAAACCGAGTTTCTTCAATAAAGGCCACTGTAATATCTTTCAGTTCATGTTCTGAATCCCGATATACATGCTGAAAGGTACAACTTTCTTAAGTTTTATCCATGAGTGAACTTTTCGGATGCTTTCGACATTTTTTTTTTTGCCTTTCCCATTTACCCTGTCCCCGACCCATACAACACTACGCTCCAAAAATCAGAATTATACCAGCTTCCTCGTTAACTCTTGACTACGCTTCGTTCTCAGCATTTTCCGTCTTCTATTAAAAGCTTACTTACCCTCCCCAAATTGCATTTCTAATCCTAATTTATTCTATTCATTTGACATCCACCTATATCAAAGTGTTAGGTACACTTCGCTGGCCTCAGTAATTACTGTTTAAACTTGAGGTAGAGTTGGAGCGCGAGTCTTCCCTATGAATGTAGCAGACCACCCGGGATCTAAACACAACCACCCTATAAGCACTGGTCTTATACAACTAACTTTCGTCGTCTTTGGGTTCCGGGCTAATTGGCCTATCAAGTAAGGTCTTCTAGCCCCAACATGGCTGCAGAACGCGAACTGGTGGCAAGGGATCCTAAGATCTGGCAGTGGAGGTGTCATTGCAGGGGTGGAGGAAGCTGGAGAGGTCAGGGAAACAGCGCCTTGATGCAGTGAGAAGCAGGGATGTAGTCCAGTTGAGGAGACAGGAGGTCCTGGAAGCCTAGAACTTGAGGGCTCTAGACTTCAGGATGGGGCAGCTTGAGGCTCTCGCCTCGTGCTTGTCAGGAAGGCCCTTGGCACAGCAGTTGGCACACTTGGATGTGCGTTGGTCGGCAATGGATGGACAGGCGCGGCCAATACAACTAACTTTATTTTCTAATCACAATATATAGTCAAATTCACACACGTGACCAGATATTATTGGTCATATATATATATATATATATATATACACAGAGCTATTAATATAATAAAAGCTCGAATACAAAGAGATCGTGGATATCTCAACTTGTTGCAAATGGTGCCGTCTCTCTCTAGCATTAGTTTACGATCTATTGGAGGATTATTGACATCACAAAAGCCAATATTTGCTCATCTTCAATATAAACCATCACCGAAAATAAACATACTACTGATATTGACTATATAAATAAACATTGCTAAAAAGAGATACCAAAGTTAAAAAACAACGAGTTTCTTTATTTGAAGAAGTATAAACTTGGTGAGCTTTCATACAATAGCGTACTTCAACACGTTGTAATAAGAAAACAAGAAAGGTTTCCTCTAGTTTCTTATATTCGTTTTACAACCTGTTGAAGAACCTTATTGTCTGAAAGCTCGACTGTCAAACTTAGAGTTAGAACTCTTCCTGTTTAGATAATCAAATAAAGTAAAGCACGAAGGAAGATGAGTTTTTTTTTTAAGGGCAATAGAAAATTGTTTTATTTTAAAAAGAAACATACTCAAGAAACTCATCTTCCTTCGTTCTTTACTTTATTTAACAATAATATGAATACTAATATGCAATAATATATGAATATAATATAAAGTTTGTAATATCAACACCTGACCCACTTTTTTTTTCTATTGTTTTTTTCATGTGTTAAGCGTTTTTACGCAAATTTAGCCTTAAATACCCATTTCTTGGTTTCTCAAGAAGCCTCTGGAACCAAATATTACGGAGCAAGTTAAATAAACGTTAGTTTATTTTTGCTCCACTAGATGGCGCTCTGCCATCTAAAAAGCACATGTGCTTGTGATCAGGATATGCTTTCTTTATTTTTAATAATATTGTAACAAAGTATTTATTAATTTTATTATTTTTATTAACAGAGTGGTCATTTTTTTATGTTTATATTTTGCTTACTCTGTAAATTTACCTCGTGGCTTATCTTTTGTTTACCATTCATAGTTTGTTCTTGCCTGAAATAAATTGTTGTCTCCTCCTGAAGTTTTTGTCTTCCCTAATTTTCCACGTGGCAATATAAAGTGTTGCGGAAGTATGGTATTTATGTACTAAAGGAGAGGCGCATTTCTTCCTTTAATTACCATCACTAGTGAAGTGTTTTACTAGAGTGATGTACATCGTTCTGATCCATAATAAAAGGGAGAGGTGTCTCTTGGGTACATGAATATATGTTTAGAGTATAACAAGTTATATAATTATTAGATATAATACAAGCATTGTCGTAATATTTTAAGATATTTAAACCATTTTTGACTCGTATGTTTCTTTTTAAAATAAATTTCTATTGCCCTTACTGCAATGATAAAATAATGGGAGAGCATGGCTCATAAGTAAACCCTCCTAGCGGGTTTATCATTGCAGTAAGGACAGTATGGAACGCTTCACGATTTTGCGTGTCATCCTTGCGCAGGGGCCATGCTAATCTTCTCTGTATTGTTCCAATTTTAGAATATGTACCGCCGAACAAGCGTGTAAGGACAGTAGAAAATTTTTTTATTTTAAAAAGAAATAAACGCGTCAAAAATAATTTAAATTTCTTAAAATAGATGGCGCGCTAATTCATCAGTCATCTCTGTCACCGTTTGCTTTTTTTTTTTTTTGGAATGGCGCCCTCCTATTGGTCGGCTACGATCACGCCACCTTTGCCCCCCCCCCCCACTCACTTTTTCGTTTTTGTAACCATTGTGTTGGAGCGGGTCGCTCCTTAAATAAATGCATATATTAGTTAATAACCAAATGGAATCCTCTCTTTCTTTTTCCCAGTAAGAGACGCCTACGGAAGCCAACAGTACATAGACAGATAAAGCACATAGGCTATAGTTATTAACTAACATATGCATTTATATAAGGCGCCAATTTATAAGTGTAACAAATAGTGTTTGAATCAAAACATTCAATCGGGTAAAACACGGGCGAGCCCGGGTCATTCGGCTAGTATTTACATATGTTCCCGGTACTCTACGAGGGCTATTAATAGACTTGTAGTGTAAGATTTTGCAGATTATATCTAGAGAATAAATAAAAGTCGACAATCACACAATGCTTGGTTCACTGGCTATATAATTTTGATAGTGTTACAAATTAAGTTATAAAATTATTGGATAAAACAGAGAGGCGATATATCTTTAAATCGCTCAAGAAAGAAGGTTGTCTGGAAGGTATATCCATATTTTGCCCATACTAAGAGCGGTATTAATAAACCTGTAATGTAATATTCCCAATCACAGTTAAGAATTTTTGTAATAAATAAAACTATATATTCATTTCATAATCCACAGGCTATTCTGATAGTGTTACAAATTGAGAGAATAATGCATACGCTAGTATATGGGAAAGATTTTGTGTATATACAGTTGCATTTATACACTCATGGACAAACTTAAGAAAGTTGTACCTTTTACCATGTATATCGGGATTCAGACAATAACTCTGAAAGATATTACAGTGACCTTTATTGAAGACATACGAGATAACCAAGTGTGAACAAAATACACTCATGGACAAAAATTAAGGAAGTTGTACCTTTCAGCATGTATATCGGGATTCATAAAATAACTCTGAAAGATATTTGATACAAAAATGACTTCATTGAAGACACACGAGATAATCAAAGTGTGAACAAAATTGTTTCTGTCTTCTTAAAAAAAAAGTGGACGACCAGTGACATCAAAGAATTTCTACTTTCTTAAGTTTTGTCCATGAGTGTATGTAAAAACCACCTTATGTTATACAAACTATTGAAGTATTTCTACAATTTAAAGATACTTCGGCCAGAGTAAATCATTTTTATTATCTTCACGTTTCGACAAAAATCTTTTGTCCTCGTCAGGAGTGAACATAAATTAAAACATTTGGCAAATTAGGCAGATATATTGAAGTATTGTTCAAAATAGAGTACTACGGATAAAGTAGTATTATTCTTGATTTCTTCAAATTACCATCGATGATAGTAACACACGGAAACCCACAGGTTGTAAATGTGAGATACACAGAGACTTAGGAAATCCTTTATAACAAAACACCACCGCATGGTTACCCAGAGTGTGGAAGAGATTATTGTTGAAGAAAGTGAGAGATTATTCATACTTTCTCCATAGTACGTTGTTGGATAATGGGAGGTGGCGTGAGGGAAATAAAGACGGATGAAGTACTCCGAGAGAGTACTGCCTTTGAAAGAAAGATGGATGAGGAGAGCAATAAGTATTGTTTTTCGGGAGTATGATCGAAAGGCTTTCTTAACCTCCGTGGTGAGGAAAGTAGGTGAAAAAAGATCTACCCTCGAAAGCTTACCAAATCTGAAATTTCTATATGCAAAGAGAATATTTTAATACAACGGAGAAAGTAAAATTTATTACATCATTTCATATATATAAAAATGTATTAATTGTTTTTTTTTTTTGTGTGTGTGTGAGTCGTATGATTGAAAGGATTTCTTAATCTCCGCGATAAAGAAAATAGGTGAAAACTGTGAAAGATTTAACTTCGAAAGCTCCAAATTTCGAATTCTTATATGAAGGGAATATTTTATTATACAACGGAGAGAAGGGGTGAAATTTATCAATGTATTTTTTCTTCTTAAGAAAGTAGGTAAAAACTGAGGAAGATATAACCTCGAAAGCTCCAAATTTCGAATTCCTATATGCAGAGAATATTTTATTATACAACGGAGAGAAGGGGTGAAATTTATAAATGTATTTTTTTTTGGGACGTATGATCGAAAGGCTTTCTTAAGAAAGTAGGTTAAAACTGAGAAAGATATAACCTCGAAAGCTCCAAATTTCGAATTCTTATATGCAGAGAATATTTTATTTTACAACGGAGAGAAGGGGTGAAATTTATCAATGTATTTTTTGGGGCGTATGATCGAAAGGCTTTCTTAAGAAACAAGGTTAACACTGAGAAAGATATAACCTCGAAAGCTCCAAATTTCAAATTCCTATATACAGAGAGAATATTTTTTTTACAACAGATAAGGGGTAGAATTTATTACATCATTTCATATTGTTTTGATAATAAAGCAACCCATGAATAGATCTTTGATTAAAAAGACACATATTGGATAAAAAATAATATCGTATTATTTTTACAGTGAAAAATGTTGGCATTCAACCAACTGAAATATTGATAAAATATTAATTTTGATCCAATATATGTCTTTTCAATTGAAGATCATTTCATATAAAAATAGAAATACATTAATTGAATTTCCAATATGTATTAGTCCAATATTTCGAGGATCAACTTGTAGCTCTTTATCGGGGATGTTTGTGTTATAAATATATAATTTAAAATTCAATAGACGTATTTACATATATTTAGAGTTATTAATAGGGATTGCTAAATCTTCAAAATCACTACCTATATTGAGATTTGGCGGGAAGATTACATTTCTATATAGACACAAAGACATCTCTATCAATAAACAATTCATTTTCTTAATCACATTAGGAAAATGATTGAAAATTCAAAAATGACTGCAGCTTTATAAATATCCAGACATGGTTAACCATGGCTTTCGACTATGACCTTCCTCAATACAAAGACAAATTAGTAGGTGAAGTATTGATATCTGTAGAATCAATTAAAAAGATGTTTTAGTTGATGAAGTAATATGGAAGACTTAAGAAAGAATTATTTGTCATAATTTATACACAGTAGATGATAATTCATATGTAAAAAGGGACGTCTATTTTAGGACCAAAATATTTTACTTATTTTACTTTTTTTACACTCACGGACAAAACTTAAGGAAGTTGTACCTTTTAGCATGTATATCGGGATTTAGACAATAACTCTGAAAGATATTTGATACATAGTGACCTTTATTGAAGACACACGAGATAACCAAGTGTGAACAATATTTCCTCTGTCTTCTAAAAAAAAAAAAGATTAGCGATATCGAAAACTTTCCACATCCTTAAGTTTTGTACATGAGGGTATATAGGAAAACGTCGTTTTTACATATGTATCTGACATGCAAAAAGAGAAACCAATTTCTATTTTTAGATAATCGCAAAACTTTAAAGATAATAAGTAACCTTTTACTAGGCAAATGTCTCTGCTTCGCCCATACTCTGCCTGAATAGGTGTTTGCCCGAACCATATTGTTTTAACAAAAATGTATTATTATAAGTATTTTACTATTATTATTATATTAGGTGTAGTAGTAAAGATGATTTTTTTTCATTAATATATCATTTTCTGACCCCGGATTATGCAAATTAGCATTTGACAAATTAGCATATTTCAGTTGAAACTATGACATACCGATTCCTTCCAAACCTATATTAGAGCCTGTTCTCAAGTTGGAGCAAATATTGGGGGCCATTTCTAATCAATAAATGGAATATGGGAATTCGAGTTGGCTAGAATATTACGGCGTTGTAACTACAAATTATAATCCAATCACTCTATATATACACATGGACAAAACTTATTGAAGTTATACATTTTAACATATATATAGGGACAATAACTCTGAAAGATATTACAGTGACCTTTATTGAAGACACACAAGATAATCAAGTGTGAACAAAATTGTCTCTGTCTCCTTAAAAATACAGACAACCTGGATATCAAAGACTTTCCACTTACTTAAGTTTTGTCCATTTATGTAGTGTCACACTTTCATTTAGATAGAGGTTAACTATTGCTGAAACGTTTAAGGAAAAAATTGAAAATGCAAATTTATATAATATTTGTTATTTAGCTTATTTGCATATTCCAAAGTTCGAAACTATGAGAGTGACTCAGTTACAGACCTAACTAGATCTATATGGCTACAAAGTTTCATCCCGATAGATCAAAAATTGTTAAAAAACACGAATTAAAAAAAACCCAGTAACATATACGCAAATTTATTTTTTATTATATTATTTTTAATTATAATAATTTTAATTTTTTTTATGGGAATTAATTGAACTTTCAAGTAAACAACAGAACCAAAAAATATATATAACAGCTTATGTTTTTGACTAGAAAACCATCTAAAAGTAACGTAATAAAAAAAAATCGATAAAATAGTTCCAGAAGTTGTTAGTAGATGGCGGGCTAGGTAGGGAGGCGGGCGGCTGTGGCGACGCTACACCAGAACTCCGATAACTTCACTAACCTTCCGTGAAAATGACTTTTAAGAATGAAATTTAGAGTTAATATTCCGGAATAATAAAAAAAACAACGATTAGTGTATATTTATTCCTAAAGATGGAGCAATCCATCAACAGTTCTCTTTTGTATGATCATAAGATATATGTTTCTTAATATTTAAACTAAATTTTACAAATTTTTCATTATATAAGCGCACAAACTCATAAATAATTAACGAAGATTTCCTGATTGTTGAATGAAACGTTGTTGATTCCATATCGCCATCTATCGGAATAAATACCAACTTATTATTATTTTTTTAATTTACGGGGAATTATATAATGATAATACCAACTCATAGACACAAGGAAAGTGTACTTTTACCATGTATATCGGGATTCAGACAATAACTCTGAAAATTTATTTGATACACCGTGATCTTTATTGAAGACACATGAGATAATCACGTGTGAACAAAATTGTCTCTGTCTCTTTAAAAAATAATAATACGGACGACCGGCGACATCAAACACTTTCCACTTCCTTAAGTTTTGTCCATGAGTGTATATTGAGTTAACATCATATCTTGAGAGAGAGTTAATAATAAGATCTAAAATCATATACGCCTTCTTCGGACTGTATAATATGCCTCTATGCAGATTTAAAACCGCACATTTGAAATTCTGTAATCAACAATTCAAGCATGCCATAATTGCATACATTCTATAAAGCCTTAAAATTGGATTTGTTTGAATCAAGATGAAGTATAGTGGGTGCATTAACGCGCCATCTTGGTATATCTATGTAAAAATAGAAAATATACATATTAGCGTTATTTTTAAATCTCAATCACAGATGGTATGTAAATGTCTTACAGGTGATTGATGTGTAACAGATTTATTTGTGGAATAACAAAGCCAAACTTGTATATATTTATATTTGTTTCTAAAGTTCCTGTTCATAATTTTCTTTTATACCTCTACCAATATACCCTCATGAACAAAATTTAAGGGAGTGGAGCGTCTTCGATGTCGACGGTCTACTGTTTATTTTGAAGGAGATGGAAGCAATTTTGTTTACACTTGGTTATCTCGTGTTGTCTTCAATAAAGGTCACTGTAATATCTTTCAGAGTTAGTGTCTAAATCCCGATATACATGGTAAAAGGTACAACTTCCTTAAGTTTTGTCCATGAGTGTATATACACTTGGTTATCTCGTATGTCTTCAATAAAGGTCACTGTAATATCTTTCAGAGTTAGTGTCTAAATCCCGATATACATGGTAAAAGGTACAACTTCCTTAAGTTTTGTCCATGAGTGTATTTTGTTCACACTTGGTTATCTCGTATGTCTACAATAAAGGTCACTGTAATATCTTTCAGAGTTATTGTCTGAATCCCGATATACATGGTAATAGGTACGAGTTTGTCCATGAGTGGATAAGAATTGTAACTATTCAGCACCGATTATTTTTCCAAATAAAACAAACATATTAAGTACTTTATAAACAGAATA
Source organism: Cordylochernes scorpioides (assembly GCA_030710605.1). Classification (NCBI taxonomy): domain Eukaryota; kingdom Metazoa; phylum Arthropoda; class Arachnida; order Pseudoscorpiones; family Chernetidae; genus Cordylochernes; species Cordylochernes scorpioides. The sequence continues at coordinate 80,652,681 of CP092877.1, forward strand.
ATTCAATACAATTTTAAAACAGTATGGTAGATTAAACTGGTGTAACCGATAAGAGGGTTCTTCACTGATTAGCCAAGCTCATCGCAAAGGTTTTCATCACAAAAGAACATTAGAAAGTTTGTTTTTGTTTAGAAAGAAGAAGAAAAATTTCAAGCTAAATAGTTTCATTACTTATACCGAAATATTTAGGTTTCAATCTCTCCTTTATATTGTTACAAAGTATTTATTAATTTTATTATTTTTATTAACAGAGTAGTTATTTTTTTACGTTTATATTTTGCTACTCTGTAAATTTCCCTCGTGGCTTATCTTTTGTTTACCATTCATAGTTTGTCCTTGCCTGAAATAAATTGTTGTTTCCTCCTGAAGTTTTTGTCTTCCCTAATTTTCCACGTGGCAATATTTTAAAGAATAAAAAAAGAAGGGGATTACGAAAACCTCAAGTTTAATTTATATTAAAAATTCAAAGATTTGTCTCTCAACTTCTATTCAACTAATCCAGCTCTTGACTCTCATGTATAGATACACTCATGGACAAAAGTTAAAGAAGTTGTACCTTTTATCATGTATATCGGGATTGAGACAATAACTCTGAAAGATATTACAGTGACCTTTATTGAAGACACACGAGATAACCGAGTGTGTATACAATCGTGGACAAAACTTAAGGAAGTTGTACCTTTCAGCATGTATATCGGGATTCAGACAATAACTCTGAAAGATATTACAGTGACCTTTATTAAAGACACACGAGATAACCAAGTGTGTATACACTCATGGACAAAACTTGAGGAAGTTCTACCTTTTAGCATGTATATCGGGATTCAGACAATAACTCTAAAAGATATTATAGTAACCTTTATTAAAGACACACGAGATAACCAAGTGTGTATACACTCATGGACAAAACTTAAGGAAGTTGTACCTTTTAGCATGTATATCGGGATTCAGACAATAACTCTGAAAGATATTACAGTGACCTTTATTGAAGACATACGAGATAACCAAGTGTGTATACACTCATGGACAAAACTTAAGGAAGTTGTACCTTTTAGCATGTATATCGGGATTCAGACAATAACTCTGAGAGATATTACAGTGACCTTTATTGAAGACACACGAGATAACCAAATGTGAACAAAATATACTCATGGACAAAACTTGAGGAAGTTTTATCTTTTAGCATGTATATCGGGATTCAGACAATAACTCTGAAAGATATTACAGTGACCTTTATTGAAGACAACACGAGATAACCAAGTGTGAACAAACTTGCCTCTGTCTCCTTAAAAAAAAAGAACGATCGTAGAAATCAAAATACGAAACTTCCATACGTTCTGTCCATGAGTGTATTTTTAAGTCCCACAATATAATGATAGAGAAAGACATAAAAAGAAGAAGGAAACCATTAAATAAAACAAGTTTGTCCCACATCGCCACTTTAAACGCCCTCTAACAAGTTCTCATAAAACTACATTCCACTTATGTTAATTTCCTCCAAATTAATTTAAACAGGTAAAAAACGCCATTACTTAACTCTTTGACGTAAGCCATGGTGGCATTCAAAATGGCGCCTTTCAACACCCTCCGAAAAAAAAATCGCCAACGTAACCCGATTGTGTTTTTTTTTTCTAGTGTTAAAAAAGCTCGCTCTATAAATATTTTTATTCCCTAATAATATTAATTGGGACAGATATTTTTATTGTCGTAATAAAATATCGTTTGGTAGAAATCTCTGTTGGCGCTAGTCACAAAATTCAACTAATAAATATGATAAGATAAAAAGATATTTATTGATTTTTTTCCTTTTTTTTTTTTTCATAGAGTAAATGAAAGGTTTCATGTAACGATAATTATAAACGTATACCTATATATATATATTTTAAAGATAAATAAATAAAAAAAATTAATCCAACATTTTAAATTAAGTGTTATTGTATTTATAAAACTATTTCCTCCTTTCAAATAATCCTTTCATACTTCATCTCTAAGATTAGAAATAATGTTATTTCTCCTTAAAATAAATTTCGATTTTTCGTTCAAAAGAAACACATGCGGGATAATTTTCAAATGTCGTTCTACAATCATAAGCCGCATTATATTATATTATAAAACTATTTCCATTTTAAAATATGACCTAGATTTTTTTTAAACAAGATTAAGAAAAGGGAATATTTTGTTCATGAAATTTTTCATAATTTATCTACCTGATCCCTGTACAAGTTCACTTTAACTTCCGACGTTTCAGTGATTTGACAGGGACTAAAGAAAACGACGGGAGTTAAACTATTGGTTGATGGGTTTTTCTCTGAATCAACTTACAACCAACAAATAATATTTAGAAAAAAAATCACTTTTGTACTATTTTCTCACAAGCTTTTTACCATTTTGTATGGTATTAAGGTGTTTGATGAAAATGCCATTTAAACATGAAGTTTGGATTTTAGATGGAGGTTGTTTGTTGTTGTTTCTTATCCCCTTGTGTAAATATTACACGAATTACATGATTCGATGGAGGTTGTTTGTTGTTGTTTCTTATCCCCTTGTGTAAAGATTACACGCATTCCATGATTCGATGGAGGTTGTTTGTTGTTGTTTCTTATCCCCTTGTGTAAAGATTACACGAATTCCATGATTTGATGGGGGTTGTTTGTTGTTGTTTCTTATCCCCTTGTGTAAAGATTACACGAATTCCATGATTCGATGGGGGTTGTTTGTTGTTGTTTCTTATCCCCTTGTGTAAAGATTACACGAATTCCATGATTCGATGGAGGTTGTTTATTGTTGTTTCTTATCCCCTTGTGTAAAGATTACACGAATTGCATGATTCGATGGAGGTTGTTTGTTGTTGTTTCTTATCCCCTTGTGTAAAGATTACACGAATTCCATGATTCGATGGAGGTTGTTTGTTGTTGTTTCTTATCCCCTTGTGTAAATATTACACGAATTCCATGATTCGATGGAAGTTGTTTGTTGTTGTTTCTTATCCCCTTGTGTAAAGATTACACGAATTCCATGATTCGATGGAGGTTGTTTGTTGTTGTTTCTTATCCCCTTGTGTAAATATTACACGAATTCCATGATTCGATGGAGGTTGTTTGTTTTTGTTTCTTATCCCCTTGTGTAAATATTACACGAATTCCAGAATTCGATGGAGGTTGTTTGTTGTTGTTTCTTATCCCTTTGTGTAAAGATTACACGAATTCCATGATTCGATGGAGGTTGTTTGTTGTTGTTTCTTATCCCTTTGTGTAAAGATTACACGAATTCCATGATTCGATGGAGGTTGTTGTTTCTTATCCCCTTGTGTAAATATTACACGAATTCCATAATTCGATGGAGGCTGTTTGTTGTTGTTTCTTATCCCCTTGTGTAAAGATTAGACGAATTCCATGATTCGATGGAGGTTGTTTGTTGTTGCTTCTTATCCGCTTGTGTAAAGATTACACGAATTCCATGATTCGATGGAGGTTGTTTGTTGTTGTTTTTTATCCCCTTGTGTAAAGATTACACGAATTCCATGATTCGATGGAGGTTGTTTGTTGTTGTTTCTTATCCGCTTGTGTAAATATTACACGAATTCCATAATTCGATGGAGGTTGTTTGTTGTTGTTTCTTATCCCCTTGTGTATAGATTACACGAATTCCATGATTCGATGGAGGTTGTTTGTTGTTGTTTCTTATCCCCTTGTGTAAAGATTACACGAATTCCATGATTCGATGGAGGTTGTTTGTTGTTGTTTCTTATCCCATTGTGTAAAGATTACACAAATTCCATGATTCGATGGAGGTTGTTTGTTGTTGTTTCTTATCCCCTTGTGTAAATATTACACGAATTCCATGATTCGATGGAGGTTGTTTGTTGTTGTTTCTTATCCCCTTGTGTAAATATCACACGAAACCATCATTCGATGGAGGTTGTTTGTTGTTGTTTCTTATCCCCTTGTGTAAATATTACACGAATTCTATGAATCGATGGAGGTTGTTTGTTGTTGTTTCTTATCCCCTTGTGTATATATTACACAAATTCCATGATTCGATGGAGGTTGTTTGATGTTGTTTCTTATCCCCTTGTGTAAAGATTACACGAATTCCATGATTCGATGGAGGTTGTTGTTTCTTATCCCCTTGTGTAAATATTACACGAATTCTCCATGATTCGATGGAGGTTGTTGTTGTTGTTTCTTATCCCCTTGTGTAAAGATTACACGAATTCCATGATTCGATGGAGGTTGTTTGTTGTTGTTTCTTATCCCCTTGTGTAAAGATTACACGAATTCCATGATTCGATGGAGGTTGTTGTTGTTGTTTCTTATCCCCTTGTGTAAAGATTACACGAATTACATGATTCGATGGAGGTTGTTTGTTGTTGTTTCTTATCCCATTGTGTAAAGATTACACGAATTCCATGATTCGATGGAGGTTGTTTGTTGTTGTTTCTTATCCCCTTGTGTAAATATTACACGAATTCCATGATTCGATGGAGGTTGTTTGTTGTTGTTTCTTATCCCCTTGTGTAAATATTACACGAATTCCATGATTCGATGGAGGTTGTTTGTTGTTGTTTTTTATCCCCTTGTATAAAGATTACATGAATTCTATGATTCGATGGAGGTTGTTTGTTGTTGTTTCTTATCCCCTTGTGTAAAGATTATACGAATTCCTTGATCCGATGGAGGTAAATGATGCAATACTTTTGTAAGTGTCTCTCCAAATAAACTTAAAGTTTTTTAGTGAGCTTAATAAATTCATAGAAGCAATATATTTCATATATATATAAATATATTTTTTTGAAATTTGTTTTTTTCAATACTTTATAAGGACAGAAATATCAATCTAGGAGTATTGGATGTTTAGAAAAAGATGGAAAATGTAGTGTATACGAAGACAAGAGTTGGCTGTAAGAGACCTGACTGGAGACATTCTGTGGTGTTGAGATCTTTAGAGATCTACTTTCTTCTATGACATGGCAATTGTCTTCTAACTTGTGTGGAATTACAATATGTGTGTTACAATATCTTTGTGTCGACTTGATAAATTGAAGTTTACTTTTAAATATTCTCTTAAAAATGTTTAGTTTAGCACAATTACCTGATATTATTTGGTTGTATGTAAAAATAAAAACATATTTGAGCAATCTTTTATTTTTAGTAGTTGGAAAATTTGCAATGGTGATTTCATTTTAATCGAATAATTAAGCTTGTATTTAATTTGATTTACATAACGTGCATCGGCGTTACGTTTCTACCCACCAAATTATTTTTATAAATTAAATAGTTTTCTTTTATCAAGAAAGTTTGTCGAAATTTTTTTTTTTTTTTTTAGTTTTCCAATTTTGGTATATTGCGATATTTTCTAGATAATACGGGAGAAGCTTTCGGAATACAGCTCTTCTTCAATTTATAGAAGAACAATTTAAACGACGAAGAGAGATTATCGATTGAAGAGATTGTTGCTCTGTCTTCTCAAATCATCCATAATTCCAGACTCGACCTCAGCATAGGGGTTTCTAGTTAACGGGTTCTGGTCAACAATCCACTCAGGAGACAGTGATTAAAAGGGCTTAGCACTAGTACATACTGGTGAGCTGGACAGCCCAGGTAGTTGGCGTTCTGCGCTCCTGGAACTAGGGTTATAAATATCTCTCTTTCTCTCTGAAATCGTAATTCGTAGAAAATGAGCTGCGGTTCAAAAGCCGTGTATTATAAAATAAAGTTTAAATATACTGATTTCTTTCATTAGCCCTACAACAAAGCTTCAGGAATCCTCGAAGTGAAAAATTAGGAGCCCATCACTTGTCATTCAGTTTGAGGTATTCAATGCGAAAATAAATGCATCGAGGAAAGGAAGCGAAGACAAGAGAACAGAACTAATTACCAGAATGTAATTAACAAAATGCAGGAAGCCGCACAACATCTAATCAACATAATCACGTGGGAGAGAAGACATTTCCTCATGGTGGAAAATTAACCAAAGTTGGCGATACATAAATCAATACTTGGGTCGTGACACAGAGCGTTGTTGTTTTTTTCAATATTCATCTTTATCATCATCGCCACAGGTAGATTTAATTAGGCGGCCCGGGGGAACAATGCAATAAACCTGTTAGCTCTAATTGGCTGGATTCTGACCTCTCTTCTTTCTTTCTAGGTCGACACCCTTCCTTCCATTCTCTTCTTATGATCCACGTTGGGATATCCCGTGGTTGGAACAGTACCAGCCCATGATGGATACAGATTTGTGACTACTTGTACTCTAGGTACAAGCCTACACGTATAGCACCATGCCATGGTAGGTTATGATTTCTTAGAATGAGAGTACACCACATGTCTACACATGTAGTACCAGGCCATGGTTGGTAGAGGGTAGCGACAGCTTTTACAGTGAGTACACTACATGTCTACATATATAGCACCATACCATGTTAGGTTATGATTTCTTAGAATGTAAATACATTACAGGTCTTCACATGTAGTACCAGGTCATGGTTGGTAGAAGGTAGTGAAAGCTTGTACTGTAAGTACATCACATATCTACACCTATAGCACCAGGCTATATGGTGGGCTATGACATTTTTATAGTAGGTACACCACATAACTACACATGTAATACCAGACTCATCAGTAGTGAACCCTCCCATTAGTTTTTGAAGTTGGAAAATTCGACGATAAATATCTCGAGTGACAGCAATTTGTGAGTGCGGTGATAAATCAGATTTAAGTTACCAAAGGGAACAAGGAAATTTATATCAGAGAATGGCTGAAGAAGAGACTTCAACTGTTTAGTAGAAAGCATGATGTTCCCGACCTTGTAATGCCCACTACGTCCGTGATGCATTGAAGTTCCTAGAAACGGAAAATGCCGTTATGTTAAATCGAAGTTGAATCCACCGAACGTGCGCCGTCCAATCAAGCATTATTGGGGAAAAGTCAAAGGAACGATACATATAACAGATAACCAAATGTGAACAAAATTGCCTCTGTCTCCTTAAAAAAATAGATTACTGGCAACATCAAAGACCTTCCACTTTCTTAAGTTTTGTCCATGAGTGTATTTAGCGTTAGCAAAACAACGTTCTACTGACCTTACCGTAATGGTAAAATAATGGAAAGGAGCCGATATTTCATCGCATTAAGCATAGTAGTAAATAATTTCATTTGAAAAAGATATAATCGCACTAAGTAGTTACTTTTCTTACATAAGATGGCGCGCTACTGCCTTATATGTAAATGTTGATTATATTATCAAATATGTAAATAACAAAAGTTTGCATATCGGACTGGACGATTTCCCACTAATGAACCAAACATTCCCAAAATTGTAATTCTTCACATTAATATTTGATTATAATAAACTCATCTTTTTTTTATATATGTAATTATCTATTTTGAAATAGTTAGATTTTTTTCATATTAATAAGCTATGCTAATAATTTATGATAAGATGAAAGAGAATTAACTCCCCATTGAATCAATGTAAGATTTCGACATTACAACATTTCATCTTATAAAAAAATAACCTTTGAAATGAAGCGTTAATAGTTGACAATAATGAATCATCCATTGACCATGTCAACCTGCGTTTCATTAGCGGTGAAGATTTATTGGGACAGAAGATCATCTAGTGGCCCGTTTGGCTTTTTTTATCTCTCTCTCTCTTTCATATCGATGTGGGAATGAGAGGGTCGCGTGAGACGTGGTTGCTGTGTTCTCTTCTGGAACCATGTAGCAACCATGGGATGCTATTATGGAATTCCATTCTCATGGGTAAAATTGAAAGGTTTCTTCTTATCCTGCTAGGGCTCATAGTCTTCCTTGTGATAAGATGATGTAGTATGATGGAGGAGTGGCTTGATTATGATTGGTCGCTTGCTTTATTGCTGATGTCACTTGGTGATATAACGGTTTGTTCTTTAGGTTGTTTTGGTCGGTTAGATTATGGTGGTTTGTGGATTTCTTTGTTGTTTTGGTCGGTTATATTGTGGTGGTTTGTGGATTTCTTTGTTGTTTTGGTCGGTTATATTGTGGCGGTTTATGGATTCCTTTGTTGTTTTGGTCGGTTATATTGTGGTGGTTTGTGGATTTCTTTGTTGTTTTGGTCGGTTATATTGTGGTGGTTTGTGAATTTTTTTGTTGTTTTGGTCGGTTATATTGTGGTGGTTTGTGGATTTCTTTGTTGTTTTGGTCGGTTATATTGTGGTGGTTTGTGGATTTCTTTGTTGTTTTGGGCGGTTATATTGTGGTGGTTTGTGGATTTCTTTGTTGTTTTGGTCGGTTATATTGTGGTGGTTTGTGGATTTTTTTGTTGTTTTGGTCGGTTATATTGTGGTGGTTTGTGGATTTCTTTTTTGTTTTGGGCGGTTATATTGTGGTGGTTTGTGGATTTCTTTGTTGTTTTGGTCGGTTATATTGTGGTGGTTTGTGGATTTTTTTGTTGTTTTGGTCGGTTATATTGTGGTGGTTTGTGGATTTCTTTTTTGTTTTGGGCGGTTATATTGTGGTGGTTTGTGGATTTCTTTGTTGTTTTGGTCGGTTATATTGTGGTGGTTTGTGGATTTTTTTGTTGTTTTGGTCGGTTATATTGTGGTGGTTTGTGAATTTCTTTGTTGTTTTGGGCGGTTATATTGTGGTGGTTTGTGGATTTCTTGGTTGTTTTGGGCGGTTATATTGTGGTGGTTTGTGGATTTCTTTGTTGTTTTGGTCGGTTATATTGTGGTGGTTTGTGGATTTTTTTGTTGTTTCGGTCGGTTATTTTGTGGTGGTTTGTGGATTTCTTTGTTGCGGTTGTTTGGGGGTAGATCTATTGGTAAAAAACAATTGAACGTTTGAATTATATTTTCAGTAAACTAACCAATATAATTTCTTGGATATAATTCACTATTCAGTTGATTTTTTTTTTCTTTTACCGATATTGCATGATCAGGGGGTATCATTTTCTTCAATTTAACACACCTTTATCTACTTTTATATATTCAGTTAATAGGAGTTTTTCCATTGCATTGCGCATCTAAAAAGTATGATGACTGAAAGATATGTTTTTCAACAAAAATAAAAAATCAACATGTAAAAACTAATTGCAACGTTAATCAGTAAAGTGACATCTAAACGAGGGATCATAAAATAAATATGGCGCACCTGCTACCAGACGAATAAAAAGTATCTTAACCAAACGATGTTTGGAGATAATTTCATTTCTATATTGCAATTAGGTTGTGTATGGTACACGTGGGAATTTGAGGGGTGGGGAAATGGGCGAAAGGGGGATTGTTTACTATGGGAAACCTCTATGGGGGGGAACATTGGTCTTAATAATAAAGTCAGAAACGGCTGCGGCTAATCTAATCTGTGAGTTTTTACCTTATTGATTATTAACAGAAATGGCTTCATGCAATGACATGGTTTATAAATGAGTGTGTACAGATAATTTCCTCTCCCTCTTTTTTTTTTTTAATCTCTTCAAATAATTTTAATCATTGAATTTTTTTTTGAAAATTTTCTTTGATGGTTGAAATATTCTGTATTCAAAATTCGATTTTTTATAGATGTTCAGATTGCGATTTTATTTAAATGTTTCGAATATGTGTATGTGTTGTAATGTTATATATAATTTTATTCTATAGATTAATTTTTAAAATGTTGCTTTTTTGTATAACTTGTGAATATTTTAATTTTATAAAGAGGGTTTGTTTCAATCTTTAAATTTTATTTTTTTAGAATAACTTCATTTTTTCGATATTTCTCATAGCCAGATTTTTGGGTTAAGTTTTGGCTAAGAGTGTATCTAACATGATTATCATGACGGGAACCATGTATAAATGAGATAATTAAAAAAAAAAAAAAGATAGGAACAGATGGAAATTACAGATAAATGGAAATTTTGGTTCTAAAATTAGCCTATTTACTTTACCAGCTAAATACCTCTTCGATAAATTCTGATGATAACCTAAGTCCCTTGTGAATTTCCTCAAATCGAAGCCTACCATGAACTGACGAAGACCATATCCAGAAACCATAGTCTTGACGCAAACGTTTGCCGACAAACCTAATGTTATCAACAACAACAACAAAACAACTTTATTAGGGCGTCTTGCCCTGTACAGATTCGCCGTGGAATTACAGACAATATTCAACACAAGAGAAAAGGGAGAGATAGAGTATTTACAATTAAGGTATGGTAAACAGGGTGACTTTTTTATTGTGCCCCTGTTCTTCTCTCTTCCACGAGTGCAATTTTATTTACAACCGCTTTTTGATAGTTGAACAGTTCTATTGCCCAACTTTTCTTATCTGAAACAGTTTTTATTATCTTTATTGAGTTAAAATGCGGTCTAGGAAGACTTTTCAGGATACCTAATGTTATCTCTTTCTCACAAGTCTGCGAAGTTGCATGGTCTTTCAATAAATGGTTCATAGTCTATCATAGTTCATTGACATTGACAATGGTTCATTGTCTATTTTGACAAAAATTATAACCTTTTTTTAAAAGAAGATGTTAGATCAAGTTTGAGTTGTTCTTTATTTGATCTTTAATTTTTACTCAAAAGATATGAAACGATTTTATAAAATAAATGAAGCTTCTAGGGTTAAGTTTCTTGTGCAACTTTTTATTTTCAAGCTTTCGGACTTGCCAATCCTTCAACAGGATTATCACATAAGAAACGATAAATGTGAAATTGTACTGTGATAAGGTTGATGAATTACATAAAAAGTATCTCATGATCTGAAAATTTGCTAATAGCTTGTGCTAGTTATCGGAATAAACTAATTGCACAACTAAACTAGTAGTTGACATTTATTCCGATAGATGGAGCAAGGTATTATCAACTCTTAGTTGTATGATCAGGAGATGTCCTTTTCCTAATTACCCCAAATGTTGATAATTTTAGTTTGTTTTTTTTTGTCCCAAAACTATAAATACACACACACACACACACACACACAAAAAACCTTTATTAAGACACACAGGTCTTACAGAGGATTCTCCTTGGGGTTACAAGACGGAGAAACCTATGAAAGTGGGAAATATACAAAGGGGTAAAAATAGAGAAAGATATATACACATGGTAAATATATAAAACTATAAATATAGAAACTCATCTATCTTCTAGATTTACCAGAATGTTACTGAATGCATATAATTTAGAGAATAGAATTGTTTAACGCTATTCGTTTATATATATATATTAATAAAGGATGAATTTCTACCATACGTGAACTGAAGGTATAAAAGATTTAGGAAGGTGTGTCTAATCAGTAGTGAACCTTTTCAGCAATCCCACCAATTCAACCCACCAGATAGTTCTAACTGTTGTACGTTTTTTTTTTATGCCTAAAATACCACGTTGTAACAGTCACCTTATTGCTGTGTTCATAGCCAATCAACATGTTTTATCTTACCAACATTTCCTCTCATTGGCTGTTTTTTTTTTAAACAAGTGTAATTGGAGATTCAACAAACTATAAACATACACTCATGGATAAAACTCTAGGAAGTGGAAATTCTTTAATGTCGCCTGTCGTCTGTTTATTTATTTATTTTTTAAGAAGACAAAGGCAATTTTGTTCACACTTGGTTATCTCGTGAGTCTTCAATAAAGGTCACTGTGTATAAAATATCTTTTAGAGTTATTGTCTGAATCCCGATATACATGGTAAAAGGTACAACTTCCTTAAGTTTTGTCTATGAGTGTATCTTTCAGAGTTATTGTCTGAATCCCGATATACATACTAAAAGGTACAACTTCCTTAAGTTTTGTCTATGAGTGTATCTTTCAGAGTTATTGTCTGAATCCCGATATACATACAAAAAGGTACAACTTCCTTAAGTTTTGTCCATGAGTGTATTTATGATGCTTATGGTTATTTTTAATAAAACAATTTTCTATTTCTCTTACTACATTAATAAAAATAATTGGAATTGCCTGGCTCATCAGTGGCGAACCCTCTAAGCGGTTTGTCCAGTTTATAATCTACCATCCCCCTCTATTACAAAAAAAAAAAAAAAATTACCTACGGCTCATAAATAGTTCGAATTTAGTATAAAAGATGGCGCTCTAATACATATTTTTATATTAAGAATAAGCAATCATAATATTCTATATTTAGTTAGATTAAGACAGTAGGTACATGAAAAAATAGGCTATAATTTGTTATAGGTTCGTAATATGACAATATGTCATCGATATATATCGAAGTTCTACTGTTTACAACACAGTGATATAGAGAGGATATATGTAAATAAGATTGTATAGATAAGAGCTCAGCCAATATGCAACTATATAGCTAGTGGTGTTGAAATGTAGGCCATGTGTTGGCAATAATTGGTTACAAGCTATTGATTATCCTTCCAAGTTCTACACAGTTTGTTTTGAAATGGGTTTCCACGGCAACCAGCAACCAATGGGCACCTCTTATAAAATGTATGATAATGTTAATTAGAGTGGAAGAAGTTGCTTGTGATTGATGCGGCCCTGGTCACGGAACGCTTTTTCGGAGAACTACGCCCATTTTTACTTTTTGTTTAGGCTTCTATTTATCTATTAAATATATTATTTACATATACGACGGAGGTATATTTGAAGATATCAGTTGAATCAAACTTTTTTTGAAGTATCCATATTTAAATTTATAAAAATGTATCACTATTTGAAAAAAGAACTCGAAAAAACGGTTGAATTTAAAACTGGAAACAGTTAGGATTGGGAACTTTATAAGTTTTGGAATGTAGTCGTGTTTGTTTTTTCATAAGTTCCACACAATATTTGACCGTAAGAAATTTGGTAGGAAACAGAGTAAGTTATATCTGGAAATGTCACAGTCCTATTTTCAATCCTGTAACATGCAAACTACTCTGAAAACGTGCTAATTTGCATACTTCATTTGCATACTTCCCTGCGTATGTTTTGACCCTATTTGACACTTATCTAGAAGAAAATTTAATCTGGCATATAGATCTCTGAACAGAGTTACTATCATACAGTTTCATCCCTGGGCTAATTATCTGATAAGTCCAATTTGCATATGATGGAGTCGGAGTGAAAGTGATCAGAATAATAATAATTTTAATGAAATTGTATTTTCACAACCACACACATTATCGCTACTACTACAAATAATACTTAACACCATTATTATTTTGAAAATAGAGCAATCCATAGATAAATCTTTAATTAAAAAGGCATATATTGGATCAAAATATCATTTATTTTACCAATATTTCAGTTGGCTGAACGCCAACCTTTATCAAGGTGTTATAACATAAAAACTTAATGCTGTTGACGTTATGTGGCGCTGAGTTTGTTGTTGACACACTTTAAAATGTTATAACACCTTGATAAAGGTTGGCGTTCAGCCAACTGAAATATTGGTAGAATAAATGATATTTTGATCCAATATATGCCTTTTTAATTAAACCATTATTATTAAATACACAAAATTTTGGCCGTTCCTGACCGCTCGCATGAACATTTTAGATGGTATAGCGTCATCTAGTGGAACAAAAATCAACTAAACGTTGATTTAGTTTGTTCCAAAGATATTTGGCCCCAAAGAGATAATTATCAATAAACAATTATTACGAACAAATAATTACTCGGGAAGAACCCGGGTTATTCGTCTAGCACAGAAATCTAATAGACGACATTATATAAAATAATGATTGAAGATAGATTTTTTAAAGATGGACAAAACTTAAGGAAGTGGAAAGTCTTTGTTGCTACCGGAGACAGAGGCAATTTTGTTTACACTTGATTATCTCGTGTGTCTTCAATAAAGATGACTGTAATATCTTTCAGAGTTATTGTCTGAATCCCGATATACATGTTAAAAGGTACAACTTCCTTAAGTTTTGTCCATGAGTGTATTTTATTCACACTTGGTTATCTCGTGTGTCTTCAATAAAGGTCACTGTAATATCTTTCAGAGTTATTGTCTGAATCCCGATATACATGGTGAAAGGTACAACTTCCTTAAGTTTTGTCCATGAGTATAATTACCCTGATTGTCATTTTAGCTAGAATGATCTTTATAGATAACCCTGGTTCCTGGAGCGCAGAACTATGCCCAGAAACCTTTCGTTTGTCTTAAAACCTTGAAATGAAGAGTGCGTTGATTTAAAGTATACAGGGTATAAAGATAAATAAATAAGATATAGCGATGTAAATGCTAAAAGATACAACTACCTTAAGTTTGGTGTGTTTTGTGTGTCCATAAGTGTATTTTTTACTTATATAAATACACCTTGTTCTCTAATTATAACATATGTTTTATATACAACGGGTAAAATTTTATAGGTACCCTTTATTAAATAAAAATCAAATATTAACAATTTTATTTTTTATAATTATTTTTGTGATAGAGATCTCTTCTCACAAACTACCAACAAAAAAAGAAAGAAACAAAGAAGCTATAAATTATTATTTGAAAAAAAAAAATCGAAACTAATAACAGCAAGATATTTTATACCAAAAGACATAAATTTATCGTCTGCAGACAAAAGAAAGAAAAAATCTCACCAAACGAAAAGTTCCCGCCAAGATTGTATCAAGCGAAAGTTTCACTTTAATAAAAACATCTGATGTGTGGCTTAGATAAGACATAAAAAAACGGCAGAAGAAAGGAAGAAAAGAACATCTGCAACTGTCTAAATCAATTACTGACTCTAGTCGTAACAGAGCTCCGCCATTAAAAGGAGCGATCCCTCTTATTTGTTTTATTTCTCCACAGGGAGCTAATTAGCCAATTAGCGCGGAGGTTGAGACAATAATCTGCCAATCAAAGGGAAGCACAATTATGGACCAGACGAATCCTCCTCTTCCATTATGATTATTATCATCATGGGGAGTGTGTGTGTGCCTTTCTCCTCCTTAATTCTATCTTTCTTTCTTATTTCATAATACAGAACTTACCCCACCTTTCCTGCAATTTTCATTTTGAAAAATAGGCTTAACTTATTTTTTTTGTTCGTCTGCTCACTTTTTTTTTTATTTGCTCGTCTGCTCGTATATTATTTGTTCGTCTGATTTATTTTAGATTATCGTTTGGTTTTTATTTATTTTAAATAAAAATATCAGTAGTTTTTTTTTTATTGTGAGAAAATTGCATATATATTTTCTATACATATCACTTACTTCTTAGAATCAATATTTTATAAATTAATTTATAAATTTTCAGAGGATTATATACATATATATATATATCAATTGGTGTTGAGGTCTTTCATATATGTTTCTTTTTGAAACTATAGTTCTAGGGAGTATATTGATTAAGGAATTTCATTTGATATTAAAAGAGTAATATTTCTAAAAATTCTAAAAGCAACAAAGAATGTATCTATAGCGGATCCCTGTTGAAAATCAAAGGATACACAGTTTTGTGTTTATTATTTTATAAATTCAAATAATCTTAATTCAAGTTGAAGACTTCATCAACCTTTTTATAAAAGTTTTATTGTCCTTTTGACGTTACGGTGAACCACTGTCGTCTTTAAAAAAAAAAAGATTGATGAAGTTTCCATACACACAACTTGAATAAATCAAAATTAAACTCTATCTCTCCTACAATTAGGGTATTCTCCAAATACTCTGTGAAAAAATAGTACAAATGTGATATTGTACTGGGATAAGGTGCATAAATTAAGAAAAAAGGCATCTCCTTATCGTGCAACTGAAAGTTGCTGATGGCTTGCGCCATCTATCGGAATAAATATCAACTATTCTCGTTGATTTCTAATTATTCCTGAATTGGCCAAATACCCATTCTTGATTAATCAAGAAAACCTAACCACGTGGTTAGGTTTTCTTCTCTAAATACTCTGTTTGATATTTATCGATGAATAATACTCTGTATTATATAAATCAACACACTCCTCATTTCAAGGCTTTAATACTACCAATAAGTTCAAAGGTAGTTCTGCCATCAGAGATATGCCTAGCTCTAGCCATAATGATATTCATTCTAATTAATCGATCTTCTGAGTTCTGCTGCATCTTGCTTCCCGACTTGGTAGGTTAAACTCTACGAGAGAATCTAACTTAACTCTAACATATCTTTAGACATAAAAAAATTCGATAACGGATGTGTGGAGGGGGGAAATGATTTTAACCAATATGTAAAATTGAACATAGATTTATAAATTTATCGAATTTAAGTTTATGCGAGAAAAAACCTACTTCTTTATTTATAAATACATAGAGGAACAATACATTTTATTCATTTTGTATTCTAAGTGTAATAGAACATGAATTTAAATATACATTATGTATATACGAAAAAAAGCAAATAATTTTTATATAAAAATGCATAGAAACAATACATTTATTATATATAATAGAGCATGTGATCTTTCTATATTTATAGAATGTAATTTTATATGAAAAAAAATTATATTTCTTTATAAATACATAGAAAAAAAAAATACATTTTTATTCATCTTGCTCAAATCTTACAGATTCAGAACTTTATAAATTTGACCTAACAATGGATTTTGACAAATTCAGACAGCTTGGACATTATAGTTTCGGCTATAGCCTTCATTAAAACATGCGTTCCTTATGTAAATTGTAAAATTTATTGGGCTATATGTATTTTTATATAAACATGAAATATGTAATCATAATTATCTTTTTTTTTTTTATTTTGAAAATAGAGCAATCCATATTTAATTCATTAGATAATAAAAAGGCATATATTAGATTTGATAAGAGATTTATTTTTCTAATATTTCGGCTGGCTGAACGCCAACCTTTATCGAGGCATTACATTTTTGCATACACTGTGATATTATAACACTATGCGGCGCTGAGTTTGTGTATACAAAAATGTAATGCCTCGATAAAGGTTGGCGTTCAGCCAGCCGAAATATTGGCAAAATAAATATTTTATTAAATCCAATATATGCCTTTTTATTATCTAATAATTATCTATATATTTTTTATATGCTTAAACTCTAAAAATATTTTCGAATAATAAAAAAGAAAAATTATATTGCAATTATTAACTTTCCCGTTTCTTTCAGTAAGAATTTAACAAATAAGTTATCGTATTGAAAATTGTTTCGACTGCCATCTATCGACTGTTTCATGAACTAATTAATTCACAGAATGGTCGCTAGATGGCGATAGTTTATCAAAATGGCCGCTAGATGGCGATAGTTTATCAAAATGGCCGCTAGATGGCGATAGTTTATCAAAATTGCCGCTAGATGGCGATAGTTTATCAAAATGGTCGCTAGATGGCGATAGTTTATCAAAATGGCCGCTAGATGGCGATAGTTTATCAAAATGGTCGCTAGATGGCGATAGTTTATCAAAATGGCCGCTAGATGGCGATAGTTTATCAAAATGGCCGCTAGATGGCGATAGTTTATCAAAATGGCCGCTAGATGGGGATAGTTTATCAAAATGGCCGCTAGATGGTGATAGTTTATCAAAATGGCCGCTAGATGGCGATAGTTGATCAAAATGGCCGCTAGATGGCGATAGTTTATCAAAATGGTCGCTAGATGGCGATAGTTTATCAAAATGGCCGCTAGATGGGGATAGTTTATCAAAATGGTCACTAGATGGTGATAGTTTATCAAAATGGCCGCTAGATGGCGATAGTTGATCAAAATGGCCGCTAGAGGGCGATAGTTTATCAAAATGGTCGCTAGATGGCGATAGTTTATCAAAATGGCCGCTAGATGGCGATAGTTTAACAAAATGGTCGCTAGATGGCGATAGTTTATCAAAATGGCCGCTAGATGGCGATAGTTTATCAAAATGGCCGCTAGATGGCGATAGTTTATCAAAATGGCCGCTAGATGGCTATAGTTTATCAAAATGGTCGCAAGATGGCGATAGTTTATCAAAATGGTCGCTAGATGGCGATAGTTTATTAAAATGGCCGCTAGATGGCGATAGTTTATCAAAATGGCCGCTAGATGGCGATAGTTTATCAAAATGAAAAATCGTCATTAGTTTCGTTAACGTATTACCACCACGCCATCTATACAATAAAATTAAAAGTTTTTGAAGATCATTTGTTGGTTGAAAGTTTGTTAGGAAAAATTATGTTTACGTCAAACAATTTGTTTTAGTAACAATAAACAATTTTATTTAGTAATTAACTTTTTAAGTATTGTTTTAACTGAATAATTCTCTAATATCTAGCATATTTTCATTATAAAATATTCCTTAAAACTTTTTTTTTAATCTGTAAATTGCTTTTCTCGAATAAACACAATACTTTACAATTTGATTTCATTTAACTAAATTTGCATACCAACCCTTTGTACATATATCAATTGTGTTGATATATATATTTTTTATCTTTTCTTCTAACTAACTTGCATAGAAAGAGGGAATCATATATCGCCGCAACTCTTTTTTATTGACGCGATTAAGGAAGCTTTCGGGCAAGTCCTTCTTCAGCTAACTATAGTGTACACTATAATTAGCTGAAGAAGGGCTTGACCGAAAGCTTCCTTAATCGCTTTAATAAAAAGAGTTGCGAGAATATATGATTCCCTCTTTCTAAATTGTCGAAATCCGCAATCCGTTTACCATGAATAACTTGCATACTAATTTTTGTACATATTTAAAATATCTTTCTTTCTCTTCTTTAAACATTTTGTTTATGTTTAAAGTGCAAGTGTCCCTAAGGGGACCTAGCGCTCTAAGTCTAAATAAAGAAAATTTGTACATAGTTTCCGACATTTCAGTAACTCACTCTCACTTTGCTCAGAGGAATGATTGTTTATGTTTAAAGTGCAAGTGTCCCTAGGGGGACATAGCGCTCTAAGTCTAAATAAAGGAAATTTGTACGTAGTTGCCAACGCGTTTCAGTAACTCACTCTCACTTTGCTCAGAGGAATGCTTATTTCTGAATCCTATCTTCTAATTTATATTCAAGATAAACATTCCCATGAGTGATAGAAAGTCTATCAAACACCGTTGGGAACTACATACAAATTGTTTGATGTGTTGACATAATTTTTTCAATAAGTTTTCGTTGTTGTTTTAACACATTTTATATTTCTTTACTGTAGGATTTTCTTTAAGACTGTTAATAAAAAAGAGTGAAATATTTACAAATTAATTTATAATACAATATAATATAATGCGGCCCGTGATTGTAAAACGACATTTGAAATACTATCCCACATGTGTTTCTTTTCAATGAAAAATCAAAATTTATTTCAAGGAGAAATAACGATCATTTCTAACCTTTTGGATGAGGTATGAAAGGATGAATTGTGAAGAGTAACCCTGGACACTTTTATTTTTCCGTTTATCATTACTCTTCACAATTCACCCTTTCATACCTTATCCAAAAGGTTTGATTTTTCATTGAAAAGAAATACATGCGGGATAGTATTTCAAATGTCGTTTTACAAATTAATTTATATTTTGAACAGAATTGATGACATCAGTAAGGTTTATAGAGATCATATTTGAGAAAATATTGTCAGAAATTATTGTTACAAAAAGAATCCTAATTAATAGAAAATTAAACTATTTTTGGCGTGTATGGGGAGAAAGGGGGGGGGGGGGATTTGAAAATTAAAAATAAAACAATTTCCTACCGCCATTACTGCAATACTAAATTAATGAATTCTAAGAATATTCAAATAAAGTAATTTCGTTTAAGTTAAAGATAAAACATATAGGAAGACAGAGAGAGAGATTGAAGCTACTTTTATTGTATCGTTTATATAAGATTATATATATATGGTTTGTTATAAATAAATAAATATACATAAATAAATAAGATTAAATAAGGATATATATATACACACACACACAAAAGCCTTTATTAAGACACACTGGTCTTATAGAGGATTCTCCCCGAGATTACAAGAGAGATAGGCCTGTAAAAGTGGGGAATATGTAAGTATGTAAGTACATAGATTATGTAAGTATGATATATACATACATATATACAACATAACAAAAGCCCCCATTAAGACCCAAAGTCTTACAAAAGACTCGACTGCAGGATCCAAGAAGCAAAGTAAGAAAGAGATAAAGAAGTGAACAACAAAAACATTTTTTTTAAATAATATATAATAAGGATATATATAGATTAATAAATTTTAAAAATAGAGCAATCCATAAATAAATCTTTAATTAAAAAGGCATATATTGGATCAAAATATCATTTATTTTACCAATATTTCAGTTGGGCTGAACGCCAGGCTAATATGTGTCAACAACAAACTCAGCGCTACATAACGTCTCCCCATTGAATATAAGAAAAAATATTTTTAAAACTTAATTCTGTTGACGTTATGTGGCGCAGAGTTTGTTGTTGACACACATTAAATATGTTATAACACCTTGATAAAGGTTGGCGTTCAGCTAACTGAAATATTGGTAAAATAAAATGATATTTTGATCCAAAATATATGCCTTTTTAATTAAAGATTTATTTATTTATTTCCTCTCAAATTTACAGTGTACCATTCGAGCATAAAGCTCACGAGTCACTTTGTCGTGGATGTTAGGCATCAAGAATTTCTAAAAAATGGCCTTCAGAACTGACTGGAAGGTCACAGTTCAGGTAGAGTGAAGTCCAGGTCTTTTATGTCTTGGATTGAGGTCTCCATCAAATTGGAACAATTCTTTTATAACTGGATTTTGGGAAGTAGAGAGTTTTAGATATAATTTCGAGGATATGTATATTTCTTCTATATTAGGCTGGTTTAAGTCCTGCTTTAAAATTGCATTTGATAGATTAAATGGGGCATTTACAGTACTTCTTAAACAAATTCTCATGAATGCATCTATTCTTTTCCTATCAGTCAAGGTTATGTATTTAAACCATACAGGCAATGCGTATGTTACTATAGGGAGAATACAGCTTCTGTATAAAGTAAATTTTTGGTTAACAGATAAACCACTTTTTGAACTGAACATGTTGGATAATGTGGCTTTGGCTATTTTAGATTTTCTTATTATATCCTTCACGTGGCTGGTGAATTTCAGTTTAGAATCGAAAGTGACTCCCAAATATTTGACCTGCTGGGTCCAATTTATGGGAGATGAGTAAATTATAAGATTTGTCCTGGGTGTGAACTTGAAGCTATTTTGTGGAGGAAAGATAATTGCTTGAGATTTCTTTGGATTCAGAATGAGTTTCCATTTATCACACCAATTGCAAATGATTTCAAGATAGTTTTGTAGGCGGGAAATTAAAATATCTGGGGAACGCGAGCTGGATAACAGGGCAGTATCATCAGCGAAAAGAGCTAGTCGGCATTGTGGGATATGTGGAATATCATTGATGTATAAATTGAAAAGTATAGGACTCAATATTGAGCCTTGAGGAACACCAGATTCTATTTGCCGAGGACTTGATATATATGTTCCAAATTTTACGGAGAACGTTCTATCCTGAAGATAATTCTCAAGGAACTTGATGAATTTCTGAGGAAAGTTATAAGAAGTTAATTTAATGATGAGGCCTCTGTGCCAAACCATATCGAAAGCTTTTTTTAAGTCTAAAAGCACTACTCCAACAGCTTCGTTAAGGGATTTGCGAGTTTGTATGAAATCAATAACTGTAATCAATTGGTGAGTTGTTGAATGATTTGCTCTAAACCCAAATTGCTGAGGAATTAGAACATTTCTTGTATCTATATAGGTCTGGAGTCTTTTAAGGATGATCCGCTCAAATATTTTTCCAAATATTGGCAAGAGACTAATTGGCCTAAAATCATCCAGGGATTTAGATAGTTGCTTTTTTGGTATGGGAATAACTATAGCATGCTTCCATATCTTTGGAAAGTAGCAAAGATTAATAGATGCATTGAAGATGCTAGTTAAAAATACAACCCATTTTATAGGTAGGTTTTTGATTAATTTGGTAGTTATTTCATCGTGACCAGGCGCCTTGTTTGCAGAAAGTTTTGTTATTTCTTGTTTTACTTCTTGTGGTGATGTAAGTTTCAAAATATTTTCGTTGTTATCAAGAGTCATTCGAGTTTCATTTAAGGTTGGATGATTTGTTAGGACTTCTTTTGAAACTATGGAAAAGTGTTTTGAGAAATTAAATGCCAAAGCCTTGCCAATTTCTTCATCTGAATGTAGAATATCACCATCTACATTAATATTTTTAATTTCCGATTTTTTTCGAGTTGACTTCACTAGTCTCCAGAAGGTATTTGGAGTATTTATCGCGCTGTTGATAAGATCATTTTGACTTTGCTGATTGTACTTTTTTAATATAATATTCACTTTCTTTTGAAAATGTAGATAAATTTCTCTGTGTCTGGGGTCCCATGTTGACTGCCATTTCTTTCTAGCTTTATTCTTTTCTCTGATAATGTTTTTAATAAAAATAGGCACATGCGGTTTAACTATGGGAGAAACTATTGTATTTTTAGAATAAGTATTAAGAATGGTTTTGTTGAGGGTTCCAATTTCAAGATCAATATTTATAGTAGAATTTAAAGGGGATCTGGGAGGTGGATTATTGATTAAATCTTGCTGAAAATATATCCAGTTTGTGTTCTTATTTACCTTCATAGAAAAATCATATTTAGGACATGCCAGCCTTAAAACCACAGGTAAGTGATCAGAAGATAATGCATCTACTGTGGTAATTTCAAAATTCCACGGCACATTTTTGAAAACCGCAAAGTCCAAGAAGTCAGGATGACCAATATGACTGTAGTGAGTAGCCAAGGAAGGAGCTATTATGTCCAACCCTGCAGATTCCGAAAACTCATGGAGAACCATTCCACTCGGATTACTTTTACTAGAGCCCCATAATGGATGTTTGGAGTTCCAGTCTCCTGCAGCGATGACAAGATTATTTTGAAATAATTTACTCAAATCCTCACATTTCAATAGTTGATCTGGTTTGCGATAAACAGAAGAAATTTGCAGGCTGGTTTTTCCATCAGGTTTAAATACTATAGTAGTATTTTCCAAATAATCAGTCTTAACAATAATCTTTCTATACTTGAAGAAATTTCTGAGGATAATAGCCGTTCCTCCTCCTCTCCCAATAAGACGGTCCATCCTAATAACGTCGTAATTTCTAAGATTAAGAGTTTTAGAATTTTTCAAATGAGTTTCTGAGATTAGTGCTATATCGATTTCATTATATTCCAAAAAATAGAGTAGTTCATCTTTTTTAGTTAAAATTCCATTGGCATTCCAGATTACTAATTTTAAAATCATATTTGTATTCATTTTAGAACTTCGCCAATAATGCTTAATAGCTTTTCGCAAAGAGTTTTAATATTTTGATTCGCAAAGTTTTGTTTCGATACACTTGCATAACTAGGCTTAAAGGTACTTTCCTGCACTGCGCTGTTGTCTTTGGTAATTAAAGATTAATAAGTATAAATTAATAAAATGGATATATATATGAGGAAACAATAAAAAAATATTTAATATATATATGATATATATAGAATGTCGTCATTGGTGGCGCCTACCGCGGGAAAGACTCCGCCACCGATGGACTGCGAGAGTTCTTTCCCACAGAGTGGGTGAGAGATTAGAGATTTAAAAACGTTTTATTGCCATCATACACAAGTCAATGGTAGTATTATAACATAAAAAAGATAAAAGAGTAAACTATATGCAGTTATGTAAAATCCAGGAGACTCCCCCAACGACAAGAGAGATTGAGATTGAAACTGATTTATTATAACGTCCATATAAGATTATATAAGGTTAAATACATAAAATGAATAAATAAGATTAATAATGATAGATATATGAATAAATAGATAAAATAATTGATAAATATACACATATATATATTAAAAATAAAAAAGCATCTCCTGACCACAAGCACATGTGCTTTTTAGATGGCAGAGCGCCATCTAGTGGAGCAAAAATAAACTGACTTGTGGTCAGGAGATGCCTTTTTTATTTTTAATATCAACACCTGACCCACTTATCTTATATTTTTTCTATTATTTTTTTCACATATATATATAAATATATATAAGGTCTTCATTGGTGGCGCCCACCGCGAGAAAGACTCCGCCACCGATGGACTGCGAGAGTTCTTTCCCACAGAGTGCGCAGGTCGAGGTGATGGCTGGTGTTACCCAACTCAAGACCAAGATGGTACCAAGAGAGAAAGAAGAGATTGAAACTGATTTATTACAATGTTCATATAAGATTATATAAGGTTAAATACAGAATTTAATATATACGAATATAAATAAGATTATATAATTGATAAATATAGGAATAAATAGATAAAAATAATTGATAAATATACATATATATATATAAAAATATATATACAAGGTCTTTATTGGTGGCGCCCACCGCGGGACTGACTCCGCCACCGAAGAGAAAGAGAAAATGGAGGACATATTTAAGTTGAGACAGGAGAGATCAAACTGTTGCATTTTTCACGAAGGTTATCCAGTTTCAAAAAATGTTTCTTGGCCATTTCGGAGAATTTAATCCTGTTAGGGAGAGAAATGGCTGCCTTTTATTGAGAGCTCTCTTCCTTTGAAATGGAGGAGAAGCTTTCGTTTAAATATCTTCTTCAACTTGTTCCATCTTTTATAAATTGGTAGGGGAACAAATAGGATTTTATGAAGGGAGTTTCTCTTAATCGAATAATATGAATAGATTCTTTGAAAGAAAAAAACACTTCGACCAGAAAAAGTTTTATTTCCTTGACGTTTCTACAAAAATTATTTTTGTCTTCGACAGGAAAAAATTAAAAATAAAGCATTTTTGGAAAGGCGTTTTACACATTTTTCCTAACAAGGATAAGAGAATTTTGTCGAAAAGTAAAGAAAATAAAACCTTTTTGATCGAGAGAGAGATAAGGGTCTCTTATTTTTAAGAACTATGAATGTCAGCCAGTCAATCTCTATCGTCAAGATACACTCATGGACAAATTTTATGGAATGGAAGGTCTTTGATGTCGCCGATCGTCTTTTTTTTTTTAAGGATACGGAGTCAATTTTGTTCACACATGGTTATCTTATGTGTCTTCAATAAAGGTCACTGTAATAACTTTCAGAGTTATTGTCTGAATCCCGATATACATGCTAAAAGGTACAACTTCCTTGAGTCCATGAGTGTATATTGTTCACACTTGGTTATCTCGTGTGTCTTCAATAAAGGTCACTGTAATATCTTTCAGAGTTATTGTCTGAATCCCGATATACATGCTAAAAGGTACAACTTCCTTAAGTTTTGTCCATGAGTGTATACACACTTGGTTATCTCCTGTGTCTTCAATAAAGGTCACTGTAATATCTTTCATAGTTATTGTCTGAATCCCGATATACATGCTAAAAGGTACAACTTCCTTGAGTCCATGAGTGTATTTTGTTCACACTTGGTTATCTCGTGTGTCTTCAATAAAGGTCACTGTAATATCTTTCAGAGTTATTGTCTAAATCCCGATATATATGCTGAGATGTACAACTTCCTTAAGTTTTGTCCATGACTAAATAGAAAAAATAGAAAGTGTACATGAGTATAGATAACATGGTGTTGGTAGAATTACCTATAGGTATGGATATCAAAGATTCTCTCTGACAAGTGGGCAGAATCATTCAAAGTGGATTTAACAGAATTTTTAGTCTTTGGTTAAGTAGGAGAGGGTCTATTTTTGTAATTTATGATATTTTGAAGAATGCTTTATAATTTTTATAAGATTTGTCTTTCATCACGGAACAAATACATATGTAATATATTTAGAATACACTGAAAAACGATAAAAAGAAATAAGAAGTGAAAAGTTTCTTGGTAATTCTTTATAGCGTTACATATATTTGGTGATTATCTCATTGTTTGAGTTACACTATTCAGGAATAACACAGCACCCTCTAGATGTTGTTGAATTATTACCCCAAAAAATATCGTTTCTTTTAAGAAAGAGAGCAAAATTGTAAGAATATATATTAAAAATTATATTTATTTAATTTTTTTGTCCTCAGTGATCATATGATTTAAGGAATTATAATTTTAAAGATAATTTTGTCATAAAAATGGTGGAACAAACTTTTAGGGTCTTCTACATTGATCAGGTATTGATTGGGAATTAGCAGTTCGATTTTGTTAATATGGGGGTTGGGAAAGTATATTTCTCACCCCAACAACTCTTGAATGAAGGTAAAATTATGATAGGGAATAAAATTAGGACTTTTTTCCATAATGAGTATCTCTTTTTTGTTATTTGTAATACATGCTTTCTCAATCGAAAATCGCTCAAAGAAACATGGACTATTTCCCAAGTATGATGTTTTGTATGTGAAAATGTGTGGTGTGGGTATCTTTTTAACCTAAAAGATATTTACATTTATTTCAAATAAGGTTGCGAACAAATACACTCATGAACAAAACTTGAGGAAGTTGTACCTTTTATAACATATATATCAGAATTCAGACAATAATTTTGAAAGATATTACAGTGACCTTTATTGAAGACATACGAGATAACCAAGTGTGAACAGTCTCTGTCTACTACAAAAAAAAATATATAAATAAAATAAATGAATAAATAGACGACCGGCAAAATCAAAGACTTCCACCTCCTCAAATTTTGTCGATGAATGATTATTGGGACATAGTCAATGTTTATTTGAACGATTTCCCCTTCAAAGCTTGAATACAAATAAAAAATAACCTCATTGTAAAAAAATAAATATATTTTTTGTATTCATTTGCTTCACACACACATCAGAAGATATATTTTAGAATATTATATCGAAATGTGTAAAATATTTAAATAAATTTTTCAATTATACAAACAAAAATAGAAATAATATCTTATTTTCATAAATCATTATCTGAGGAAAAGGGAAAACGTTGCTTATGATATCAATTATTGTGATATTAGAAACCTCTCTAGAAATGTATCAATCATATTTAATAGTTGAAAACGATCATTCAGAACACACGAAGAAATATATCCTGATTCGTTTGGTAATTAATTCTTTTCCATAAATGACCAATAATTGGTCAAAAACGATTTTTTAAAAAATATATATTTAAATATAATTCACTGATTACTACTCTGTGTGAATCTTCTTCCTTTCTTTTTTTTTTAAATCCCTTAGGCTTCCAATAGAATTAAACACCAAAAAATAAGGAAGTTAAAAGATCAAAAAGAAAAAAATTAAAGGAAGGCAGACGATGACCATGCCAGGATTAAAGATGGCGCCGTGAGGTAGCTATTAATATAATTGAAGCGAGGTAATTTTTCAAGAGCTCCGCTCCAGGAAGAAATGGCTGTAAGACAACAGGGAAATAATAGGATATATTTTTTTAATTTTAAAATTTGAATAATTGATGTCGCTTGGCTAGTTATCTTGACGAATAAATATGTTAATCCAATGAAAGACATTATCTCTTTCTTTTCGATAGATTGATTAGCTTGGTTTATCAACAACTTTACATAGCAAAATTTTTAATGCGAGGCTATATGCAAATTTTTAAAGGAATATAATTATATATTTATATATTTCTTTTCAAAACAAAATTAGTTTCTATAAAAAAAGACTTATTTTGTTAGAATAACACATAAATTAACTTGTTTAATTTATAAAATATTGTTTTTTTTTGTTTTAAAGGTTTTAAACTTTTTAGTCTTTAAATATATTGGAAATATGTCAATAGATATTGATGTTTTTACAAAGAATAAATATTGAGTACATTTAGTTTTTCTCATAATTTTGAAAAAGTCGCTTTTCTTAAATCAAGAAAGCATTGTACACGTTTCGAGTTGTCAGAGTAATGAAGGCTGTATCAATAACTTTTGTGACTTTCAAATATGAGTGAAATGTATTCAATTCCAACACAGGTATCTGTTCATGATAAAATTGTGAAAAAAGTTTTAAAATTACAAAATATTTTCTCACAATGAGTTTCTTTTTTTATTACAAAACAGTTATAAATATCCATCGTATGTTTTTGTAAATATTTCTTGTAGGATATAGTCGATGTTCCAGCATCCCTAGAAAATCTCCCAAGAAAGAAATCTGCCTGGCGACACCTCATGAATTGGACTTCCACTGGCATTGTATATAAATCCAAGAAGACTTAGGTCAGAAGGACATCCCGGGTAGTTGGCGACTTCTGTACGCTCCAGGAACCTGGGTTACTTAAATAAATATATAGTCGATGTTTTATTAAGCCCGTTGAAGAGCGATTATCACTTAAAAGCTAGCGTTTTGTAATAAAAAGAAACTCATTGTGAGAAAATATTTTGTAATTTTAAAAGGTGTCTGTATAGAAATGATATCCACTTTCCAATTTCTACATTCACAACCCAGGATTGAAACAATAAAGGCCAACCTAGGGAATGGAAATGTGAAATTACTGTAAATGTTCACAAAGGAGGGATGTAGATTGGCTATATCTCAACAATTCAGCAGCAAGGACAGTAGAAATGAATAATGGCACCGTAGATTGGTAAGTGTAATTGACTCGATGTTCCCTACATTAACCTAGAAAATTAGAAGACAAGGTTATTTGAATGTAGTGAGAGTTGACAGTCAGAAAGACCTAACTAGAGACATTCTGTGGTGTTGAGGTTAAGTATGAAACAGCTCTTCTATGGCATTTATATTCTATGGGGCATATATTAAAAACAGAAACAGTTATAAACATATTATACAAAAAAAAAGTAATCGAAATAAAAAGAGAAACAATAATATATATTAGGAACCTGAGCCTTTCAGTTTTGAAAGAAAATCATAAATATATTTACAAAAATAGTTAAACTTATGATAATTCTTTCTGATATTTACAAATTGATATAGATATACAACATTATTTATTGTCTGTTGTCTAGCGGTGAAGAAGAGTGGGCATTCCAGCAGTAGGTGTCTCGAGTTCTGGAATTCGTTGCCACAATGACAGCTAGAGTCTTCAATCGCGCCAATTTTTTTTAATGAAAATTCATGACATGGTAACTGTCTTCTAACTTGTTGGCAATTGTTTACGACATCTTTTTGTAAACTTGATATATATGGACTTAGTCAAGTTTGGACTCAGCGACGACTGAAGTTACCGTCCGTAGACTTACCATAGAAACTGACATCACTCGGTGGATCTAACTGTACGGTAGCTCTGGTGGTGGGGAGTAGATGGAATGGTTCTAACAACACTTGACTCTACTTAGCGACGACTGAAGTTACCGTCCGTAGACTTACCATAGAAACTGACATCACTCGGTGGATCTAACTGTACGGTAGCTCTGGTGGTGGGGAGTAGATGGAATGGTTCTAACAACACTTGACTCTACTTAGCGACGACTGAAGTTACCATCCGTAGACTTACCATAGAAACTGACATCACTCGGTGGATCTAACTGTACGGTAGCTCTGGTGGTGGGGAGTAGATGGAATGGTTCTAACAACACTTGACTCTACTTAGCGACGACTGAAGTTACCGTCCGTAGACTTACCATAGAAACTGACATCACTCGGTGGATCTAACTGTACGGTAGCTCTGGTGGTGGGGAGTAGATGGAATGGTTCTAACAACACTTGACTCTACTTAGCGACGACTGAAGTTACCGTCCGTAGACTTACCATAGAAACTGACATCACTCGGTGGATCTAACTGTACGGTAGCTCTGGCGGTGGGGAGTAGATGGAATGGTTCTAACAACACTTGACTCTACTTAGCGACGACTGAAGTTACCGTCCGTAGACTTACCATAGAAACTGACATCACTCGGTGGATCTAACTGTACGGTAGCTCTGGTGGTGGGGAGTAGATGGAATGGTTCTAACAACACTTGACTCTACTTAGCGACGACTGAAGTTACCGTCCGTAGACTTACCATAGAAACTGACATCACTCGGTGGATCTAACTGTACGGTAGTTCTGGTGGTGGGGAGTAGATGGAATGGTTCTAACAACACTTGACTCTACTTAGCGACGACTGAAGTTACCGGCCGTAGATTTACCATAGAAACTGACATCACTCAGTCGGTATAAACGTACGGCTATTATGGTGAAAGATTTGATTAAATCTTACAAAGATCCTACAACCGTTCACTAAATATTATTCAAAAAGGATTCAAATGATAAGCAATAATATATATTTTGTTATATTCAGTGCGAATTTAAATCAAAATGTAAGTTTCCATCCTAAATATGGAATAAACAATGAAATGTATGTAGGCTGTATATAAAATGCTACCGGGGGAAGTAGAGATTTCCCATCGTGATTCCATCACCATTTATCTTCATGCACGTGGGGGGAGCAAATTGGGGTAAGAGATTAGTTACAAAGATTATCGGTAGAGGGCAGCGCAGTTCTAATCTCATCTCACGCTTTATCTACACCGCTCTTTTAATTCACGTTTTAGGAACGATTTAATTATGAAGTCATTTATGATAGATTGACATTAAACAATTTTACATATTCGATAAACGGAAGATGAAATACACTCTCATGGACAAAACTTAAGGAAATTTCATATTTTGATGTCGCAGTTCGTCTGTTTTTTGAAGGAGACAGAGGCAATTTTGTTCACACTTGGTTATCTCGTGTGTCTTCAATAAAGGTCACTGTAATATCTTTCAGAGTTATTGTCTCAATCCTGATATACATGCTAAAAGGTACAACTTCCTTAAGTTTTGTCCATGAGTGTATATTGTTCACACTTGGTTTTCTCGTGTGTCTTCAATAAAGGTCACTGTAATATCTTTCAGAGTTATTGTCTGAATCCTGATATACATGCTAAAAGGTACAACTTCCTTAAGTTTTGTCCATGAGTGTATATTGTTCACACTTGGTTTTCTCGTGTGTCTTCAATAAAGGTCACTGTAATATCTTTCAGAGTTATTGTCTGAATCCCGATATACATGCTAAAAGGTACAACTTCCTTAAGTTTTGTCCATGAGTGTATACACACTTGGTTATCTCGTGTGTCTTCAATAAAGGTCACTGTAATATCTTTCAGAGTTATTGTCTGAATCCCGATATACATGCTAAAAGGTACAACTTCCTTAAGTTTTGTCCATGAGTGTACAGCACAATTTTGAACTTTTCCAAATAAAAACGGGCTTACTACTGTTCTTATCTCATTAGAAAAATATTGGGAAGGCCTGGCTCATCAGTGGGGAACCCTCACAGCGGTTTCGCCAGTTTAATTAACCATACTGCTATGATATTTCATGCATCTACTACTGTATTGGGTTATTCTGCTTCTATTTTCGGCTCTTGGAAGGAATTCCTGGTTAAGGTGTTTAATTAATCCATTGACAATGGTTAGAAGACATTAAAACTATTTATAAATAGTTGTATCCAGATTTTCCCATTGCAATCGGGACAGTAAGAAGCGTTTTATTTGTAAAAGAAAAAAAAAGAGTGAAATAAATAGTATAATTTTTTATATATAGATGGCGCGCTAGTAGGTATCTTACGTTTATATTTACACTAAGGTTTTAAAATTAATTTGGCGAAACCGCTGAGAGGATTTCTTTGATGGGCCAATCATTATAAACTAATATTTGTTGATTATAGTGAGGGATGTGTCGACGTAATTTTGATTTATAAATAAAATTAGCGCCAAAATGTGGTTTCACGACTTTCTATCGAATATTTCTAGCGTAAATTATAGCAATAAGATGAATGTGGAATTTTACAAAATAAATCCCCGATGTCTCTCCCAGGGCAATAAAGGGACGGTATAGAAAGGGGTAATTTATATGGTTGTTAGAATGGAGAAAGATTTATAATAGAGTTGTTTATTTATTTAAATGGGTCTCTCGAGATGTGACCAGCTTGTCGTAAATTACCAAAAGATCACTATAAATTGGTTTACAACAAAGATGGATGTGCGCTTTTTGTCTTGGAATATTTCTCCTTTATTTATTGATTCTTTTTTTTATTTTATTCTAAATAGGCGGAAATGTTGGTATGACAAATATGTAGCGTGTTGAATTTGAAGGAAAACCATAAATATTTTCAAATAATTCTTTTTGTTGTTAATTAAGCGAAAAAAACATGGTGAAAGAAGACGAGTTTCTTTTATTGATGCATAGGTGCAAGCTTTAGGGTAAAAACCCTTCAACAGGCGAGCAATGAAGCGCGCTTCATTTCTCACCTGTTGAAGGGTTTTTACCCGAAAGCTTGCACCTATGCATCAATAAAAGAAACTCGTCTTTCTTCACCATGTTTTTTCGTTTAATTTCAAATCAGGAAGAATTCTTTATCTATATCTTTTTGTTGTATTGAAGAAGGAGGTTGGTTGATTGGCTTTCACACTCTCTAATGGAATGTTATTTCGACTAAGTCAAATTCTTTATTTTTCCAGACGTTTAGGGTGATCATCATTTTTCCATATTGTAATTTAGAAAGTTAGGCTAAAACATTACTTTTTTAAAATTATCTGTAAAAATAAAAAAAATCTTGTAATACCTTTTTTTTTTCATAATTATAATAATTTATTGAAATTATAGACTGAATATTAAACTTTTAAAAGGGCCTGGTTAATCAATGGTGAACCTTCCTAGGAGTTTAGTAACTTTGAACTCTTTCTGCCAGACCTTTATTATATTGTGTGTTCATTCTCTATTTAGTCTAATTAGTCATGGACAAAACTTAAGGAAGTTGTACATCTCAGCATGTATATCGGGATTCAGACAATAACTCTGAAAGATATTACAGTGACCTTTATTGAAGACATACGAGATAATCAAGTGTGAACTAAATTGTCTCTGTCTCCTTAAAAAATTGACGACAGATCAAATACTTTCCACTGACTTGACTCTCTGTAAGTATCGTATAGTTTGTAATGCTTGAAGATTTCTCTTCTGAGTGTCAGGTAGAACCCTGTTGCTCTTTAATAAGTGTAAAGAGAAACTTCGCTGATAGATTTAGATATTATGCTGCGAAAAAATCGATAATAACGAAATATTCAAAAGAGCGAAGGAAAAATGAGTATTCAGATTGAGTAGATTCTATCGTTATAATAAAATAAACATTTCTCCCCTTTGCTCTCAAACGTTTAGTTATCTATCTATAGGGAGAGTTTTAATTGGTAATTAATTAATTGTTAATTAAATAGAAGCTATATAAGTATAATTATCTATATTAATAAAATGCAAATTTCATAAGTGTACATCACTAAAAACTTTCGTTACAATGCATCAATTTCAACCAAATTTTCAACATTTATGTAAAACGAGATGGAGCAGGTTTTGCTTAACATCAAAATATTTTTCCCTAACATTAACATGCGTAACTTCGCTGTTATCGATTAAATACAAAAAAAAATCAACAGAGTTAATTTTATTTATATATAAATACAAAATTAAATTTCAACAGAGTTAATTTTTTTACATACTAGCTAATAATCTCAATCTAAAAAAATATTCAAAACAAGCAATTTTAAGATAACACCATATGTAAAACAGTCGGCCAAGAAAACAAATAACGTGTAATATATATATAATATAATATATATAATAAAATCTTAAATATTATTTATCAAAAGTAAGATTATCTCAGGATGACACGGCAATTTATTTGAGATAAGAATAATGATACAATTCCAAGGCGAAGATACTATTCCTTTAACTTCCAATTACCGAGGGAACCAATTAATATTGATTTTATTCAACTTATCGAGTATTTTTCAAGGGACCGGAAAAAAATGTTCACTAGATAAAACGATGATTTTGTAATGTAGAAAATTAGGAAAGACAAAATTCAGGATGACACGGCACACAGGGACCGGGAAAAAATGTTCACTTTATCGAGAGATTCAAATTTACAAGTTTCAAATTATCAAAATATATCTTCTTTTTTAAATAAGTTTATAGAGAATTGTTTTAACAAATGTTCGTTAGACAAACCTTTACTCGGGTAAAAACCCGGGCGAAGCCGGGCACATCCGCTAGTATTTTATAAACCCCATTATACATATATTTTAACATACGTTTTATAGTGTAGCGCCATTCCTACTTTGTTATGTAACAGTATGTAACAGTCAAAGAAAAACAGGGTAACGTGGTAAGATTCTTTTAAAAGAATCTTACCACGTTACCCTGTTTTTCTTTGAATATTACAGCGTGGCGATATGAAGTATGTAACAGTAGACTTGGATTGAAACAATTATTTAGTTCTCCAATATTGGGCGAATTCGAGTGCTAAGCAAACTACTACAAAACAACTTTGTTCCTCGAACAACATGTTCTCATACGGCATATAGTGGTATGATAAATTATTTCGATATCTCTCTAGTGAGAATTTAAAACAATGTTGTAACTGCAATACATGTATATATTGGGTTAGTTAGAAATCTTGTGCAATATGTAAATACAGACACATGTGTAGAATTCTACGGGAATATGATGAGAAGGTGAAATATAGATAAGTAAGGTGATAGACTATCTAGTGAATATATCAATAGTCACGTTTATGTTGGGTTAGTCAGAAATCCTGTGCAATATGCAAATATATGTGAAGACGTTCTATGTGAATATGATGAGAAGATTAATATATAGATAAGTAATGTGTGAGACACTAGTGAATTTAACAAGAGGCACGTATAGTTGGGTTAGTCAGAAATCCCGTGTAATATGCAAATATATGTGAAGACGTTCTATGTGAATATGATGAGAAGATTAAAATATATAGATAAGTAATGTGACACACTATCTAGTGAATATATCTAGAGGCACGTCTATGTTGGATTAATTCAGAATTCCTGTGCAATATGCAAATTAAAACATGTGAAGACGATCTTCGGGAATATTCTTAGAGGCTAAAAATATAAATGAGTAATGTGAGAAACACTATCTAGTGAATTTAACAAGAGACACGTATATGTTGGGTTAATTCAGAAATCCTGTGCAATATTCAAATACACGAGAAGACGTTCTCCGGTAACACGATGACAGGATGAATGGCTACGAAGAAGAGACATGGAAGACTCACACCAATTATTTCCACCATTCACCATGATAATATATAACGACATATCTGATGATAAGGATGTCGTAAAAAAGGTTAGGTAATGGTTAACTTGCTTTGGTGAAAGGACCTTTGTCTTCATGTCTAGTTGAACATCTTGATCTGGTATTTCCTTCCTTTAGAACGTCTCTCTCTGGTCTTTGAGCAAATTTGCATATGGGTCCAACAATACTTTTCATAGGTCGATTTCAGTAGATAGACCTAGTGTTTGAAATCAAACTTACATAACTTTCACAAATAAAATATTTTCATATGTACTAGAATAATTGATTTGCATATTTCACAGTAATGAATTTACATAAATTTCCAACGGAGCACACAAATGTAAAACCGTATTTACAATATGGTTTTATCACGGTCTTGTACTACATATGTAGATTAGTTATCAACCTACAGTACAAGCAATCACAATACTCTAACTCCATGGCTTGGTACTACATGTGTAGACATGTGGTGTACTTACAGTACAAACTGTCACTACCCACCATGGCCTGGTACTACATGTGTAGACATGTGACAATTTGACAATTAAAAATTTTTTATTGACTGTTAGTCAATGTTACAACTCAACCAGGAGGGTGAAAAGAAATATTTACATTTATAAGTTGTCAGGAATCAAGGCATCGCCGCCTAAGTCTGGCCATATCGGTGCCAACATCGTGATGGTAGCTCCGAGCCAGTTCTATGGCCGCGCCGAGGAATTCAGCGAGGACCCCCTTCAGCGCAGGTGAAAGTTTCGTCATGAGGGACGCTCTGTCTTCGGTGAATAAAATGGCGTCCTTAAGGTCAATAACATCGATCCCTGTATCATATAAGGGCCTTAGGCAGGTCATGTGCTTCAGTTTTCTGAAGATTTTAAAAATCATGACATCCTCTTGCTCTTCTGTCATCTGCTCCTCGTGGGGAACGGGCGGTGTCGGCCCAGTAGGCCGAGGCGCAGGCAGTGGGGGTGTAGGTGCTGCGGCTGGTGTTTTCGTTAGCTCAGCTCTAACTTGACCAAGGACCTTATATAAATTAGAGGTGTGTCCGGGCTTCAGGTCCAGAATTTGACCGATCAGGCCGACGAGGGCGTCGCACTGCGGAGGCGACAGGAGGGGTCCATTCCTCTGGGCCTTGGTCCTCGAGGAGAGGAGGTCCAGGACCTCCTCCCGCCCAAGACCAAGGGCGTCCGTCCTAGCAAAGGACACGCTGGGGTTTCCTTCTATGAACGCCACGAGGTCATCCCCCGTTGCGTTTCTTGTTGATGACGCGGAGGACGCAGTGGTCTCCTCCACGATGGACATCTCCACGTCCTGTGTTGGGGCTGCAGGCCCGAGGGTCTCCTGGATGGGCGGAGGGCCACGCGGGGCAGCGAAGTCAGGTCGAGCGGGAGGCGTCGGCTCTGGATGACGCGGCGTCGCCGAGCGAGGGTCCACGGGATTCTTGGGTACCTGCAGGGACGGAGCAGGGATCACAGGTGGAGGGGCAGAAGGCGTCTCCTCCATAGGTAAGGCTGGGGCCGCTGGTGGAGATGGCCGAGGTGCGGATGGATGGAGCACAGCTCGGGCCATGGGAGGAGCGCTGCAAACCTCCATGGCTAGATTGGAGGGAGCTGGCGCAGGAGGCTGGGCTGCTGACCGCTGAGGCGGTGCAGAGGTGGTCGGTGGTGGGACGCCAGCAGGAGTGGTTGGTGGGGCCATTCTGGTGTTGTTGGCCAGCCCTGCAAGCAGGGGGCAGATGGCCCTCCGATGCCCTTGTCCGTGGCACCTGGAACACCTGATGCCCGAGGATAGGTATGCAGGCCAGGCTTGGCCTTTGATGTTGATGTCAAGGCGGGTTGGAAGCCTCTCGATGGTGATCCCCTCATGTAGGGTGATGAAGACGTCACGCCGGCCATCGACGTAGACGTAGGGGCCCGCCTTCATCTGCTTAGGGGCGATGGACGTAACCCGCCCATATGGAGAGAGGGCGGTGATGACAGCAGAGTCCGCGACAAAGAAGGGGAGGTTACCCACTGTAATCCTTTCCGCTTTTTTGCGGAAAGGGAATGCCCTGAGGAGTGTTCCCTCAACCTCGAGGCCCTCACTTATGAGGCGCTCGGCCAGGCCTCTGTTGGTTAGTCCCAGTAGCTGGTGGCCGTTCACCTTGGTGATCTGGATGACTCCGGCGGTTCCTCCGAGTTTCCTATCCAAAGCCCTAAGGTAGTGGAAGGGCTCAAGTTCGGGGCTGTGTTCGATGTACACACAGTGTTCCTCGGAAGAGGACGCCTGCCGCGCCCTGGCATCCGCGATGTGAGCCCTGGTGGCCCTGATTTCTTGGGCTCGGGGTACTGATCCCGCCGATGATTGAGGTCGGCGAATGGTCCTGGAAGCTCCGGCATTGGAGGAGGGTGCAGCCGTCGTAGGTGAATTCCCCGAGCCACGGCGCCTCTTCCTACCCTGGGCGAGGGTAAATCCTTCCTCAGCTCCAGGATTCACCTCTTCTGTGATGTCAGCCCAGTTTCTCCGGACTTGAGCAGCGGCGTTAGAAGTTGGAATAGCCGCAAGAGAGAGAGAGAGAGAGAGAGGTCGACCGGCGCGGCAGAATTTGCATCCTGGCCGCCGGCGGGCGGATTTACATAGTTTTGATTTTTCCTCAAAACTATTGGAATTTCGTTCTGCAAATCTTGATTTGCGGATAATTCTGCACATGGATGTGCTAGTGAGCCGTGCCTTACAGGCTTTTGCTCGGCTTTTGATGGGCTTTCAGCCCGTATAAAATTTGTCGCCATCCGCGACACTTTTCGCCCGCCAGAGGCGAAAAACTCAGGAGCTCGCGCGACGCGTGGCCGCACGGCCGAGTGTAGACATGTGGTGTACTTACAGTACAAGCTGTCACTACCCACCATGGCCTGGTACTACATGTGTAGACATGTGGTGTACTTACAGTACAAGCTGTCACTACCCACCATGGCCTGGTACTACATGTATAGACATGTGGTGTACTTACAGTACAAGCTGTCACTACCCACCATGGCCTGGTACTACATATGTGTAGACATGTGGTGTACTTACAGTACAAGCTGTCACTACCCACCATGGCCTGGTACTACATGTATAGACATGTGGTGTACTTACAGTACAAGCTGTCACTACCCACCATGGCCTGGTACTACATATGTGTAGACATGTGGTGTACTTACAGTACAAGCTGTCACTACCTACCATGGTCTGGTACTACATGTGTAGACATGTGGTGTACTTACAGTACAAGCTGTCACTACTCACCATGGCCTGGTACTACATATGTGTAGACATGTGATATCCACACAGTATAAGCTGGTATAACCCTCTATTCACCATGGCCTGGTAATACATGTGGTAGATACAGTATAAACAGTTACACTTCACCATGGCTTATTGCTAATACACACTATAATAATGCCATTTATGTATGTGAAAGAGATAGAGAAAAAGAAAAACATCATTTTAGGTGAAGTTTCTTTCAAATAAACATTTAATTAGCTCAAGCTTTGGGGCCCTTCTACGGAAGTAAGGCTTTTACATTCATGAAAAAAAACTTGAGAAAATTGAAAGTCTTTGATGTCGCCGGTCATCTGTTTTATTTATTTATTTATTATTTAGAGACAGAGGCAATTTTGTTCAAATTTAGTTATATCATGTGTCTTCAATAAAGGTCACTGTAATATCTTTCAGAGTTATTGTCTGAATCCCGATATACATGTTAAAAGGTACAACTTCCTTAAGTTTTGTCCATGAGTGTAGTTAACCTTACTCCTGTAGAAGGGTTCCAAGATCCCAAAGATTTAATCATATTCATTAAACAAATGCTACAGGTGTCTGGAGATGGGTTCCTTTATCTTTTTTAAAAGTTTTTTCAAGCTTTCAGACATCTCTGCCCATTTAAAGGAGTACATAGAAACATATAAACTTTTATATGTTACTATGTACTCATGTAGGAGAGCAGAGATGTCTGAAAGCTCTTTAGAGATTACGTTTAATAAAGATGAA
This sequence comes from Cordylochernes scorpioides, assembly GCA_030710605.1. Taxonomy (NCBI): domain Eukaryota; kingdom Metazoa; phylum Arthropoda; class Arachnida; order Pseudoscorpiones; family Chernetidae; genus Cordylochernes; species Cordylochernes scorpioides. The sequence continues at coordinate 80,691,586 of CP092877.1, forward strand.
GAAACTCATCTCCAGAAACCTGGACAAGCTGTCAGAGAAGGCCTAGTGTTTGAACTCAAACTTACATATCTTTCACAAAGAGAATATTTTCATATGTACAAGAATAATTGATTTGCATATTTCACAGTGATGAATTTACATAAATTTCCAACGGAACACACAAATGTAAAACCGTATTTACAATATGGTTTTATCACGGTATTTTACTACACATGTAGATGACAAATATAGTATTTGTTTAATAAATATCCAGGAGACATAAACCAATTGATATTCATAAAATTTATATTAAAAAAACTCTTTTTTCCCTGGATAAATTATATTTCTCAAATAAGAGAGATAGGATGCCTTAATGACCAATTTTTTGGTCGTTGAGGTACAGCTTACACCACGCTGATGAGGGCCAACAGCCCGAAACGCGTCCGTGGTTAGCTTTTCTTGATTAATCAAGAATGGGTATTTGGCCAATTCTGGAATAATTAGAAATCAACGAGAATAGTTGATATTTATTCCGATAGATGGCGCAAGCCATCAGCAACTTTCAGTTAATCAAGAATGGGTATTTGGCCAATTCTGGAATAATTAGAAATCAACGAGAATAGTTGATATTTATTCCGATAGATGGTGCAAGCCATCAGCAACTTTCAGTTGCACGATAAGGAGATGCCTTTTTCTTAATGAATCAATGAATTATAATTTTAAAACCATTATAAAGAAGAATAACCAGAGTTATGAAGAGATGGATACATTATTGTGTTTAATGGTGTATTAATAGCGTGGGTTACCACGATGTGGGAACTCGGTACATGGAGGCTGTCATGTACATCACCTTATCTTGGAACATATTTCTTGAGCCAATTGGAGGGAAGGTGCTCAGCAGGCTATGACCAAGATGTCCAGCACGCGAGTGGACAGATTCTCGCATTTTAAATATTTCCTCCAACTCCTATTGGTCAACTTGTGATGTCACGTGGTACAACGCCCATCTTTCCTTGATAAATAAAGAGGATATTTTATCGCAATTTTTCAAATAAAGAATTTATCGCGGGAATCAAAACAAAACGTATTTACAACACTATAATAACACACATAAGTCTTAATTATTACAATTTAAAAAAATTACTACGATGTTTTGGGGGTCTGTGGAAGACTGGTTAAACCGTTTGGTTTTCGACCACTACGACCCGGGTTCGATTCCCGCATTGGACACTTTTTTCTGTTAAAAAAATGCTCCAATGGCCCCCGATTCTTGCAAAAGTCCAACCCCACCAGCGAGTGCAAGTAACCAAACGGGGCTCTGGCACATTTGTAAGTACAAAGTCGAACTGCTTTTCACATGTGTAGACATGTGGTGCGCTTACAGTAAATGCAGTCGCCTACTTCTACCCACCATGATTATCATGGCCTGTACCACGTGTACTAGGGATAAGCAAGAAAAAAAAACTACGATGTTTTCAAAGTGAAAATAATTTTACTTACTGTACTTGGTTCATTACTAATTAGCCATTTTAATATACAATAGAACTACCTACTGGTAAAGGACAACACCTAATTGCGGAGCCAAAGTGTACTTTAGGTAGAGGTGTGCTCTTACCTGAAAGCCTTTTATTAGTAAAAATGGTAATTTTGGCGATAAAATTATCCTTTATATAGATGTGTCCTCTAGAGGGAGTGTCTTCTCATGTAGACATTCATCCCTGCATGATAAAACAACAAATCCTCAGGAAATCCAATAGAAATGTAAGACCTATTCTATGTATAGGACGGGATAAGTCTAAAACTTTTTATTAATATGGAAACAGCGCTCTCATACTCCTGGAAACTGCTTCTAAAGTGGACAATTCACAATTTCATTATTGGAAGATAGAATTCCCTGTAATAATTAAATTGTAAAAACACACTGAGCATGAGTAAAAATGACAATTTTGCAAATGAAAACTGTCCTTTGTAGAGAGGTGTCCGCTCAAGGGAGGTTGTACTGTATATATTTGCATACTCCTGTAGAAGGTAATACCCGAAAGCTTGAGAAATGGTTTAAATAAAGCAAGAAACATGTCCTCGATGTTAAACGAAAAAACATGGAAGACTCGTCTTCCTTCACCATGTTTTTTCGTTTAATTTCAAATCAGGAAGAATTCTTCATCTATATCCTCGATGTGTTGTTACATTTTTTTTTTTTGCTTATCCCTAGTACACGTGGTACAGGCCATGATAATCATGGTGGGTAGTTAGCGACTGCTTTTTTTTACTGTAAGCGCACCACATGTCTACACATGTGTAGCAGTTCGACTTTGCACTTACAAATGTGCCTGAGCCCCGTTTGGTTACTTGCACTCGCTGGTGGGGTTGGACTTTTGCAAGAATCGGGGGGCCATTGGAGCATTTTTTTTTTTTTAAACAGAAAAAAGTGTCCAATGCGGGGATCGAACCCGGGTCGTAGTGGTCGTAAACCAAACGGTTTAACCAGCCTTCCACCGACCCCCCGTTGTTACATTTAATATTTTACTGTTGCAATAGCGATTATAATAAATTTCTATAATAAAACGGATACAAAAATACTTCAATTTTTCAATCAATATTAGCTATGTTTTGAAAATTTAAAATATTTTAACGATACTACTCTTTGGAGATATATAAATAAAAGATTTATTCTACAGACTTTACATTGCAATGAAAGCTAGAGAGGGCGATGATATTCATTATCTATTTTTTTTTTTTTTAATGTGTTTTCGATATTATATATATCAAAATTAGAAACTATTTTAAAGGCGTAAGATTCTTTTTGAAATTAAATAATTTCTACTGCCCTTACTGCAATGGAAAAATTAATGGGAGGGCCTGGCTCATCAGTGGTGAACCCTCCCAGCGGTTTCGCCAGTTTAATCTACCACACCGCTGTTATATTGCATTTTTGGAACTTCCTTTTATAGTGATACTGTTGGTAGACTCTTGGAATGGATATTTTAGATGAACTATGGATATGAGCTTTGAGAACAGTAGAATTACATACAATTATAAATATATAATATGCTTCGAGCAATCGCTCTTCCGCAAATATCAACAGTATCACTATAAACCTTTAAAATAGTTTCGAATTTTGATAACAGATGGCGCGCTAGTGCATTATATATATATACATTAAAAATATTAAAAACAAATAAGGCATACCCTGACCACTAAAATGAGCGTTTTCTTTTTAATGAAAATATATGTTTAGAAAAAAAAAAGAATATTCATAAAAATAAAATAAAAATGTCTATATAATAAACAATATTAAATATTGGATTATATAAAATTGTGTTTTATAACAACAACAACAACAACAAAAACCTTTATTAAGACACTTTTATCTTACAAGAGGATTCCCCTAAAAGGTTATATATGTACATGAGTGAGGAGGAAAAGCAATTTAGAGGGGAGGGGGAGCAATCAGCCGTTGTCTGTGGAGTTGAGCACTTATTCTCTCATTTTATCAATCGCCTTGAAAAATTTAAAATATTTATAAACAAATGTTTTATCCAGCAGGAGAGCAGTGAAGATTTTATATACATGTTGTTCATTGTAGTGAGTTAGCTCCGAAATTTCGCTAATTTCCAGTCTCTTTTCATGTTGGAATGGGCAATGGAATAGATAGTGGACCAAATTGTCTTGGATGCCAACATTGCAGAAGTAGCAATTTAAAGGGTCGCTGTTCCAAAATCCCGTGATATCCTCGCGGAAAAGTAGCCATAGAATCCTTTGACGGGTTATAAATCGTTTAATTTTCAAAGGGAGGTTTGATAGTAAGTAGTCCTCCGAATTGTGTTTTATATTTAATTCTAAATATCGATTGACTGTAGACTTTATCAAGTTACAACAACACAACATTACTTGCCAAAAGTACAAAAACGTGAAAAGTTTCTTGTAAGGTTTTTTATTAAGCCGAGCTTTCGGGTATTTCTCACCTTCTACAGGAGTGAAAATGAGCTCATTTTTTGCTCAGTTTGGAATGGAGACGTATTAAGGAATAGAATTGACATTGTAATAAACTGATGGCATTATGTGAAATTGTTAATGTTTATTATGATGTCTAGTTAGATATTATAGTGATATTTTCTCTAATATGTGTATGCAAATTTCTTAATATCAATTTAGAAAACATATATATATGTGAAAAAATAGTACAAATGTAATATTGTACTGGGATAAGGTGCATAAATTATGAAAAAGGCATCTACCTATCGTGCAACTGAAAGTTGCTAATGGCTTGCGCCATCTATCGGAATAAATATCAACTATTCTCGTTGATTTTTAATTATTCCAGAATTGGCCAAATACCCATTCTTGATTAATCAAGAGGTACAGCTTGCACCACGCTGATGAGGGCCAACAGCCCGAAACGCGTCCGTGGTTAGCTTTTCTTGATTAATCAAGAATGGGTATTTGGCCAATTCTGGAATAATTAAAAATCAACGAGAATAGTTGATATTTATTCCGATAGATGGCGCAAGCCATTAGCAACTTTCAGTTGCACGGTAAGAAGATGCCCTTTTCTTAATATATATATATATATTTTTGTTTTCTAATATATATATATATAGGTAACAAAAAGGGCACCTTTCCTTTTAATTATGCATCAGGATGATGGCACTATGCATCAACCTAGTAAAAAACTTTGAAGACGAAAAATGAACCACAACAACAGTTTGAACAAATTCAGACAAAAAGACAACTTGTATATATATATATATGTTATATAAAGGTATTATTTAAAATGTTATATTAAAATATTTTATTTAAAATATTATATAATTTCATAGATACAAATACTCTGTTTAAATCGACCGCCAGAGGTCACGCTTTCTCTATAAATACTCATTGTTGTTGTTCCCCGTTGGCCGGTTAAAACCTTTGTACATTATGTAAATAATCTTTTGTTTTCCTTGTTCTACTCGCCTTAAGCCAGGCATTACTTTTATCAAATTATGTTTTTCATGTATTCCTTTAGCGCAATTAAAGCTATTTTTAATAACTAATTTCATTATAATCTCTTCCACGACTGCATACCAAAATCAAGCAAATGACCAATAATTCCTCTACAAGTAATTAATATCAAAATACAACAGAAATCTCATTCATCTCTTTCTTTTTATAAGATATATATATATATGTGTGAAAAAATAGTACAAATGTAATATTGTACTGGGATAAGGTGCATAAATTAAGAAAAAGGCTTCTCCTTATCGTGCAACTGAAAGTTGCTGATAGCTTGCGCCATCTATCGGAATAAATATCAACTATTCTCGTTGATTTTTAATTATTCCAGAATTGGCCAAATACCCATTCTTGATTATTCAAGAGGTACAGCTTGCACCACGCTGATGAGGGCCAACAGCCCGAAACGCGTCCTTGGTTAGCTTTTCTTGATTAATCAAGAATGGGTATTTGGCCAATTCTGGAATAATTAAAAATCAACGTGAATAGTTGATATTTATTCCGATAGATGGCGCAAGCCATTAGCAACTTTCAGTTGCACGGTAAGAAGATGCCCTTTTCTTAATATATATATATATGTATTTTTGTTTTTAATATATATATATATAGGTAACAAAAAGGGCACCTTTCCTTTTAATTATGCATCAGGATGATGGCACTATGCATCAACCTAGTAAAAAACTTTGAAGACGAAAAATGAACCACAACAACAGTTTGAACAAATTCAGACAAAAAGACAACTTGTATATATATATATATGTTATATAAAGGTATTATTTAAAATGTTATATTAAAATATTTTATTTAAAATATTATATAATTTCATAGATACAAATACTCTGTTTAAATCGACCGCCAGAGGTCACGCTTTCTCTATAAATACTCATTGTTGTTGTTCCCCGTTGGCCGGCTAAAACCTTTGTACATTATGTAAATAATCTTTTGTTTTCCTTGTTCTACTCGCCTTAAGCCAGGCAATACTTTTATCCAATTATGTTTTTATATTTCTTAGCTCAATTAAAACAATCTCTTATCAAAACTATTTTTAGTAATCATACTTTCAAGATTCAACCACGACTGCATTTACATTACCATAATCCTCAACATGATCCAAAATACAAGCAGAATATCTCTTTTCTTTATTTATAATATATATATATCCGAAGCAGTTTAAAAACAAGAAACGCCCTGATGAAGTTAGGCGTATAGCCTATTGAAATATTGGCATTTTATATTAAATAAAATGTTTGTTTTAATTCAGATCCAAAATATGCCCTTTAATTAATATATATATATATATACAAGTTACATAGTTGTATATTAGCGAAAACTATTTTTAAATTTCCAATGTAAATTTGTTGAAAATGTTTTTTTCCCCTTCCTTGAGTAGTATGAAATCACATTATTATGGCGTGAATATTTGTCAGATAAAACTTTTTTAAAGAATGCGTTGTTAGCTGGTGTCTATATATATATTTTTAGTTTTTTATCTTTACCTTACAGTCACGACAGCAATAAAAATGTCGCCGAACTTGACAAATATGCGACTTTTTATATATACCCACCGTCGTGATCTATAAAATTTTCCTCTCTATAAACATTCCTAAATTGATATCTTTTAAATGGCTGTGGAGTATTTTTTTTTTTACTTTTTTAAAAAAACTTGAGTTATGACGGGTTGAATCAACTCTCTAGGAGACCTCCAGGTTTGAAATCTTCACATTATGGTGTGTGAATCAGGTTCATAAACAAATCCATATAAGGCTTATATATAGAGAGAAATGTTGTGTGTGTGGATAAAACTTTGCTATGATGTTGAGTTTGGTCTGAAAGTTATATACATTGATGGACAAAACTTAAGGAAGTTGTACCTTTTACCATGTATATCGGTATTCAGACAATAACTCTGAAAGATATTACAGTGACCTTTGATGAAGACACACGAGATAACCAAGTGTGAATAAAATTGCCTCTGTCTCCTAAAAAAAAAAAAAAAAAACAGACGACCGTAACATCAAAGACCTTTTATTTTTAAAAATGTTGTCTATGAGTGTATTATATACTACTAGACCATGGTGGTAGAGGGTTGGGACTGCTTGTACTGTAGGTTCATAACTCTTCTATACTCGTATATATATATATATATAGTACAAGTCCCTCCCGTGATAAAAAAAAGCATGTAGTAAATATGGTTGTACACTTGTGTATATCCATTGGAAATATATGTATATTCTTCTTGTTCATATTAAAATATATTTTTTAAAGATATGAAATTTGAATTAAAAACACTAGGCATATCTATTACTATCGGCATATTTAAAGTATTGTTGTATCTACGTGCAAATTTGCTCCAAGACCAGAAAGAGACGTTATAAAGGAATCGACAGATCGAGATGTCCAACTGTCCTTGTAATCATTTCAAACCCGAAATAAGCAAATACGTCAGGTGACAGAATGATTTGCATAATCCCCTAGAAGGCGTCCTGTCATCTACAATGTTCATGTGAGCAGTCAGGATATGTCTTTTTTTTTTGTTTGTTTTTTAATATCGACCCCTGACCTTTTGAAAAAGATTTCCCTTATTTTTTCATAATTTACTATGATCATTACTATTTCCCATAATCATCACTATTATTATTATTATTATTATTATTATCAGGTCATGGTGGTAGAAGATTGTGACTGTTTGTACTGTAGGTTCCTAACTCAATTACATATGTACTAAAAACTGGTGAAATGTTGTGAATATGGTTGAACACTTGTGTGTCCCGTTAGAAAAATATGTGAATTATTCATTGTGAAATATGCAAATTAGTTATCTTTTACATATAAAAATATTCTCTTTGTGAAAGGCATGCAAATTTGATTTGTAATGATTAATAATAAACAGAGTGGTTACAAAAGAAATACTAGTTAAGCTAACAACCCCTAATTCGACAGAACCTGGGCGAAACCTGGTTATTTACCCCCTTATCTTTATTTAAAAAAAAAAAAATCGTATACCAATATAGAGGCACCTTTCCCTTTAAAAATACATTAAATCAATGTATTTTATTTATCAGTCCAGTACTAAACATAATTGTGGTGTTAAATAATGAGCTACAACACCAAATTTGGCATATAAACGTCAACAAGCTGTATATTGTAAAACAACGTTTGACAAGTTTTACCGCAAATGTTTCTTTTGAACGAAAAATCATAATTTACAGAGAATCCCATCGCTGGACACTTTTATCATTACTCTTTACAATTCATCCTTTCATACTTCATCCCTTAGGATAGGAATAGTCGTTATTTCTCCTTAAAATAAATTACGATATTTTGCTCAAAAGTGGCATTTGCGGTAAAAACTTGTCAAACGTCATTTTACAATCATAAGCCGCATTATATTGTATTATAAATTCACCTGTATATTATACTTTAGGGCTATGGCCTTCTCATCAGTACAGGGGATTCTTTCGATATCAACATTGTGTTTAGTAATGGGGTAATAAACAAAATGATCTTCAATGCATTTTAAAAGGGAGATGTACCTCTTAAAATACAAGAATACCATCCTACACCGCAACTTTTGATTGAATAAATATTTGAATTTTGTGTACACAACGCTACCTTTCTTATAAAATACACGCGTGGACAAACCTTAAGGAAGTTGTACAACTGCTTTTACTGTAAGTGCACCACATGTCTACACATGTGAAAAACAGTTCGACTTTTGGCACTTACAAATGTGCAAGAGCCCCGTGATAGAATGTATAAACATTATTAGTGATAGGGTTTACCAATGATGTGAGCCAGGTGTTTCTATATTTCCATATTTCATCTAAAGAAAGGTGTAGGGCTATAAGTAGTGTTGCGAAGTGATGATCCAGCCTAGTGTAAGGATGACAAACGGGAGCTAATGACTTGGGAGCTGCGGAGGAAACCATCGTCAGGTGTGATTGACGGCCTACACTCACGCAGCCATGCTCCTGCCAGAATCTCAATGACCATGCTTACTACATCGTTGTTGAACAAGGGAAGCTCCTCGAAAGCCTACATTCAAACCTGAAAACTGCCCATAATCATTCCGCCCATTCCTCTCTATTTATCCTTTGTAAAATGTCTTTTTCTTCATTCTGAAAGGTCAGTTTACTGCTGAGCTTTTTCTTTGTTTACCCCATTCTTCTCTCTTCTTTTTTTCACCATTCTCTTTCTTTTATATGATAAATTAAAAATTATTAATTGTTTGGATCTTCAAGAGAGTATTTAATTTATTAATAAAAATTTTATTTTATAAAAATAGATAAGTTGAAAAAAAAAGGAGAAGAAGATGTCATGGCAGTCAAAATAAGTGAAAAAAAAACTTTAACCGCTCCAATAAGCATTTTGAATGCCGAAATTTCATATTTTGAAATAAATATCAACTAAACATTGCTATTTGGTGTCTATATATTCAACTAATATATATAAGTCCATTTTTTCTTGATAAATCAAGAAAGGCCAACCACGTACGCGTTTCGGGTTATTGGCCCTTCTCGTCAGCGTGGCTCAATGAACGACAAAGATGGTCAAATAGGTATTCCGAACAATTAATAAATAGATATTTCAGGCCAAGATCGCGTGAGTACGTTAAATATGTTAAAAGAGAAGTAAAAAAAAAACCAACACAGTAATAGTTTAAAAACAAATGGATACAGCTCCGTGCATGATTACTCTCTCGAAGGACGAATACCCAATATAATGTTTTGCCTTTCACTCATGGACATAACCTAAGAAAGTGGAAGGTATTTGATGTCGCCGGTCATCAATTTTTTTCTTAGGAGACTGAGGCAAATTTGTTCACACTTAGTTATCAATAAAGGTGTCACTGTAATATCTTACAGAGTTATTGTCTGAATCCCGATATATATGCTAATAGATACAGCTTCCTTAAGTTTTGTCAATGAGTGTATATATAAGAAAATTTTAATATTTCGAAAAAGGGATATTCTCCGAAAGCTTAATTTAAAAAAATAGAACAATAAACCAAGTCTCAAAATATATTCTATTATATTTGCTTCCTTTAAACTTACAAGACATCATATGGATACATACTTTTCATTAAAATAAAAAGAAGTATTTTTTTATATTTTCTAAACAGAAGAAGATTAAGCGAATCAATCAAGTTTTCAATTGATTAAATGATTATCATGCGAGGTCGCAAGGTCGATCGTGCAATGGCTACCAGAATATTGGCGAAGGACTCCAATGGCCATCAACAAGATGGATATCCCAGGATATCCTTCCATCTTTTGATCCCCTCTTCTTCCTTAACAAATTCCCAGTAAGAAAGAGATGCAATAAGGAAAAATCTCTCGTACATAATTAGAAATATAACCTTTGTGATCTTTGTTGGACTCAAAATCGTGGTTATTAACGTTTTTTTAAATATCTTTAATTTGTGACCTTTTTTTGAATCATAAGGAAGTTAATTTTTTTATGCATTTTTTTTACGGTTTATAAATTAAGTACTTAAATGAGTATATTATGATATATAAATGATACTACATTTAGAGGTAATTTTGAGTAGTAATCCAATCTCTCTGAATAGATGGATTCTTCTTGGAGAGATAGAGGTTGTCGGCATTTATTGTCCTTGTAGTAAGAGACATTTCGACCAGTAGAGATTTTATTTTTACCTTTTTTATATAAAATGAAATATTATATATATAAAATATAATAAAAATTATAAAAAACCAATGGTTGCCTGTAAAGTCGGTTTTACGGGCGAAGATTTTACGTGACAACGGTAGAATATTTATTGATATGAATATAATTAAATTGCACAATAGGAACAAGGAATTGAATGAAAATAAGAATTGCACAAATTTTAACTATAGAAATATATTTTGTTTACTAAAACATTGTACATGTAAACTTAAACTTAACTAATTCCTATTTGAGTGATTTTGTTGAGGATAGGACGATGATAGGAGAAATATGAAATGAAAGGAAGTGTTTCTGCTGTAATGTGTCTTGCGAAAGTCAAGTCGATAGTTGTTCCTTTTAACGTAGTTGACTTAGAAACGTTTGATACGCAATCAAGATTATACGTATTTTTCATGAATTTAAGAAACGAGTTGTCAGGCTTTACGTTTTTGTTAAAATCACCACACAGAAGAATCGGTATACTAGAATCAACTTGCACGAACGGTGGCACGTACTGGCTGTTGTGAATGTACGGACCGAGTCCTTGCCATAGTAACATTCCAATATCCTGCATACTAGCTCCTGGATCAATATATACAGCACCGAGTATAAACTTGAAGCTAGTATTAGCGGCGAAGCAAGTAACTTCAGTCATGCACATGTCACCCTTGGTTTTAATGACACGAATTACGTCTGTAATCGCAACTTGGAACACTTCCGCCGTAGATGTCGATGATAATTTACGATAGATCGCCACTCCACCAGCCGCGTTGGTATTTGAAAATCAAAACACTTATTCAGATCGAAGGTTCAAATTTTTCCTAAATAAATTTGAAATTAAATAAAATTTGTAATTGTAAATGATGAAGTTGAAAATTAAAACATTTACTTAAATTAGATGTTAAAATTCTTGCTCAACACAGTTTAAATAAAGTTTTCTTATATCTGCCACTTTTTCTTAATATTTGTAATTTTAAAGAATCAATTCGAAAATCAAAACATTTATTCAGATCGAAGGTTCAAATTTTTGCTAAATAAATTTGAAACTATTTAAAATTTGTAAAATAATAATTAATTAATTAATTAATTTTAAACTAATAATTTACTTAACACTATCAACATTTATCAAGAGTATGACATAACCTATAAACTCAGTTTCTCAACTTTTGTGTCAATCTAACAATTAATCAATCAATCATAGTTTACGATAATGAAATATCAGTGTACAATTATTTACCTTTATTGTTGTAATTGTTGTAAATGACGAATCTAAGCACTCCACATTTTCACTACAGACACAGCTGACGATACTTTAACCACACGTGTGAACTTGTATTATGACGCTTTCTTGTTTTTCCAACGCCAAGAACGTTCGAGAAAGACAAAGACAGAGACAAGCATGCGCCGATTCAATGCGCCTAATTCTCTAGCGCTGCGCGCGCAGCTGCGCGCGCAGCACTCTCGTTCGATGACTCATCGTAACGTTACCGGGCGTTACACTTTTTCATAAGTGACTCCCAGCCGCAACCTAATTTAAGACGTTGTCACGTCAATATAATATTAACACAAAGCAATAACGCGCCATCTATACATATAAAAGGAAAGTATTTAAAAGCACGAATGTTTCTTTTAAATCCCAATATATTTTTCATCGCAGTAAGGGCAGTAGAAGTTTGTATTATGTATAAAAGAAACATTTCACGCTTTTAAATCCTTTCCTTTTATAATTATAATATAAAATATTAAAATAAGAACATTAAGCATCCAGGAAAAAGTTTCGTTTAAAAATATTTTTTATATAAAAATCTTTCAAGTTTTCGGGCAAGGAAGCCCCTCTACGGGAGAAAACATTATTAAAACGCCAATAAAATTTAAAATTAAAATTCTTGCCTGAAACCTTGAGAAATTTTTAAATAAAAATTATTTTAAAAAAGAAATTTTCCCTGGAGACTTAATGTTCTTGTTTTAATTTTGACTCAAGGGATTGTTTTATGGAATTGTGAACTCAAGTCATGGAATTTATCACCAAATCAATTTTTATTTAAACCAGATTCACAACAAAATCATTACAATTAGCGAAGTTGAGATGTCATCTGGTTTTCAATCGTTTCTGTGAAGAGGTGAACTTTGTCCCCCCATCCTTAAGAATAAAAGATCCTGGCGAAAAACCCTTTCTCAGCTAAAGTGATAAACTCAATATAGGTTGTTGAGGACACAGTTATTCCAACATTCGATTGTTATCGAAAACAATCAAAGATGCATCACTTCCCGTATTGTACCAGAAAAACAAATGTATTTAAGGAAACCTTTCCCTGGAGACTTCTTATTTCAATACTGATTCATGGGATTGTTTAATCGAATTGCTATAAAGTATATGAAATTAGAATCTGAAACAATGCTTTTCTTTATTCGTGCAAAGTGCAAGCTTTCGGAAAGGAATTACTACTATTTATATTGTAACAAAGTATTTATTATTTTATTAACAGAGTATCATTTTTTATGTTTATATTTTGTCATTTTGTAAACTTCCCTTCATTGCTTATCTTTTGTTTATCATTCATAGCCTATTCTTAAAATTTTGTACAAATAAATTTACTGGAAATGTGTTTCTTTTAAATATCATCAAATATTATCTCTACAGATCTTACTGCAATGATATGAGTTATTGAATGAGAGGGCCTGGCTCATCAATATTAAACCCTCTCAGCGGTTTCGCCAAATTAATTTGGCGCTGAAGAGGGTTCACTACTGATGAGCCAAGCCCCCTCATTCAATAACATATATCATTGAGTAAGGTCTATAGAGATAATATTTGATGATATTATTTAAAAGAAACACATTTCCAGTAAATTTATTTGTACAGAAATTTAACGATAGATGGCAATTAAATATATAAATTTAATAGTTTTGAAAATAGAGCAATCCATATTTAATTCATTAGATAATAAAAGGCATATATTGGATTTACTAAAATATTTATTTTGCCAATATTTCGGCTGGCTGAACGCCAACCTTTATCGAGGCATTACATTTTTCGAATGTAATGCCTCGATAAAGGTTGGCGTTCAGCCAGCCGAAATATTGGCAAAATAAATATTTTAGTAAATCCAATATATGCCTTTTATTATCTAATAAATTTAATAGTTTGTTCTTGCCTAAAATAAATTGCTGTGTCATCCTGAAGTTTGTCTTTCCTAATTTTATAGGTGGTAATATTCTTATTTCAAACTCTATTGTCCGAAAATAAAAGTGTATCTTACTTTAAAAACAAATAATGTTTCCGGAAATAAATCTTTTTTTATTATAAAAAAAGCTTCTTTTACCGTTAAAAGGAGCTCAAAAACTATCCGTTATTTATTGACAGTTTCTCTTACAGACTGGAGTCACTGACAAAGCCACAATATAAGATCAGACAAACCCAGAAAGCTTAACCTGAAGATCGTGATTTAGGGCGATGACCCTTTGTCAGTTCAGTTCGGCTTTTGGCGTGATCCACAATATATTAATGAATTGGACCAAAGAATTCTTTAGATGATAAATAAGCCAATTCCATGGTTAAAATATTCACGGAATTTTGACAGGAGGATTAATTAAAACACTTCTCTAATTGAAGTAGTTGTTGCATCCATTTTGACACAGGGAAGTTATCATTTTTTTAAATGAGTGGTTTTTGAGATTTGTGTTACAAATGATACTACACCCTAGTGATTTAATTTCAAGTAAGGACACATATATAAAATTTAATTTCCTTTGTAAATAAATTTTGGATTTCATTAAGAAAAATGGTCTTTGATGTAACGATCTCAAGGAAATATTGGACATATTATATGGTTGTAAACAATATATAGGTGTATGCGTGTATATGTGTGTATATATGTATATATTTTTAAATTTAATGATGTAACTGTAAATAAAATTCAAAGAATATCTCTATATGTAAATAATATTTTTGAGTCTTTCTAAGTTACTTTCTGTGTATCTTTCCATGTTGAATATTTTCTTTGTTATATTTGTATGTACATTTAGCGCAAGTGTCCCTAGGGGGACATAGCGTTTTGAATTGAAATAAATGAATAAATAAATAAATACTGAGAATGAGAAATTGAAGTTTTTTATAAGATGACCATTCTTTTATCTAAATCTAGAGTAAATCAGGTGGTTGTAAGGAGATTTTTGGTTTTGTAGAGTTGTTATATAGTTGTTTATATAGTTATATGTTTATATAGTTTATATGTTTATATAGTTGTTATAACACCTTGATAAAGGTTGGCGTTCAGCCAGCTGAAATATTGGTAAAATAAATAATTTTTTGATCCAATATATGCCTTTTTAATTAAATATATATATATATCTATTGATAGTGTTTACAGAGAGAGATAGGGAGATTACAAATACTTTATTACTATACATAATACATAAATAAGATTATGACATATGTGCATAAAAATGAATAGAAATATATAACATAATTTATAAATGTATATATGCAAATATATACACTCATGGACAAAACTTGAGGAAGTGGAAAATATTTGATATCGTCGGCCATCTCTTTTTGAAGGAGTTAGTGAAAATTGTGTACACACTTAGTTATCTCGTGTGTCTTCAATAAAGGTCACTGTAATATCTTTCAGCGTTATTGTCTGAATCCCGATATACATTCTGAAAGGTACAACTTACTTAAGTTTTGTCCATGAGTGTATTTTGTTCACACTTGGTTATCTCGTGTGTCTTCAATAAAGGTCACTGTAATATCTTTCAGAGTTATTGTCTCAATCCCGATATACATGCTAAAAGGTACAACTTCCTTAAGTTTTGTCTATGAGTGTATTTTGTTCACACTTGATTATCTCGTGTGTCATTAATAAAGGTTACTGTAATATCTTTCAGAGTTATTGTCTCAATCCCGATATACATGCTGAAAGATACAACTTCCTTAAGTTTTGTCCATGAGTGTATTTTGTTAACACTTGGTTATCTCGTATGTCTTCAATAAAGGTCACTGTAATATCTTTCAGAGTTATTGTCTGAATCCCGATATACATGGTAAAAGGTACAACTTCCTTAAGTTTTGTCCATGAGTGTATACAGACTTGGTTATCTTTTGTGACTTCAATAAAGGTCACTGTAATATCTTTCAGAGTTATTGTCTGAATCCCGATATACATGGTAAATGGTACAACTTCCTTAAGTTTTGTCCATGAGTGTATTTAGTTCACACTTGGTTATCTCGTGTGTCTTCAATAAAGGTCACTGTAATATCTTTCAGAGTTATTGTCTGAAGCTCGATTTACATGCTGAAAGGTACAACTTCCTTAAGTTTTGTCCATGAGTGTATTTTGTTCACACTTGGTTATCTCGTGTGTCATCAATAAAGGTCACTGTAATATCTTTCAGAGTTATTGTCTGAATCCCGATATACATGCTGTAAGGTACAACTTCCTTAAGTTTTGTCCATGAGTGTATATATGAACTGGGGAGAAAGACATAAACTCTCTTGTGTAGACAGTGTAGATTTATCTATCTACAAAAATATATATAGAGAGATTTTAAAAACCATATTAGAAGACGCTTAGAAGCGAGAGAAGGATATAATGTGTGCGCTGAATTCTTTGGGCAGCTTCTCAAATTTGATCGTCAATTTATCCTTTCATATTTATAATAGCTGTAAACGGGGCAACTTTGTCCTTCATTTCCGGCACTAATTAATGAAATATCAAAGAATAGGTATATAGCGGTGGCGATATTTGGATTCCACAAGACTATATCCCGGAAAAAGGCCACACAGTGTTCTCCCCATCCATTGTGAACTGGCGAATCCTGTATAGGGCGAGAGGCCCTAAATAAAGGCTTTTTGTTGTTGTTGTATAATAGCTGTAGAATTTTGTCTTTTGAATACAACATAAAATAGCACAACTAATTAATATAATTTCCTATTTTCAAAGGGATATATTACTAAATATCAATTTTAAATAATAATCTCATTCGATAATAAAAATATATATATTGGATTGAATACAAAATTTATTTGAAATTATTTCGGTTGACTGAATGCCAACCTTTGTCAAGGCATTACAACGTATTATTCCGCATAAACAAAATAAAATAATATGTTATAATGCCTTGACAAAGGTTGGCGTTCATACAACCGAAATATTGCCAAATAACCTTTTTATTCAATTCAATATATGCCTTTTTATTATCTGAAGATTTTAAAATGGATAGGCTCTATTTAAAAACACAAATAAAGTTATATATAATTAACTAAAATTGCTATAAACTATTATAATATAACTATTTTACATCGTATGGGATATGTATAAAAAATATATATGTATAGATCAATGCTAAAGAAGTTATTTAGAGTTGAAAAGATGGAGAAATTACATAGCTAATAGCTCCTATATTGTTTAATGCGCAGCCGTTGAAACAGTTTTTCACACTATCCAAAAGCATTCAATGAAAACACTAAAGAAAAAATTCAAAAATAAATAAAAACTATATGCGCATTACTTAAAATGTATTAAGAAAACAAATTTTCTAAAACTATTTATTCAATTCTAGAAATATGAATAAATATTTAAAGTTTTCATCAAACGATTTGAGAAAACCAAATTGTTTAAAGAAAAAAAATTCCAAAAATTCATAGAATATTTGTGTTTTTTTTTTTTCTTTTGCTCCATAAAAAAAAAAGAAGCCGGTCCACCTGCCATTCAAAAAGCTGATCAATTCGTCTTCCTAAACAATGCGGACTTTCAATTATCTCACGGATTGGTTTGGCCCCCCTGGAAGCTCCCCAGCAGACATCAGAACCTTCATCGTCTGACACGATACTTTAATTGAGCACCATCGTCTGCCGTCCATTTGGAGGGTTTACTTTGTTCTTCAGAAAAAAGAAGAATTTAAAACTACCTCTTCTATAACTACGTTAAGGAATATAAAATATTTTTGAAAGGCTCTTTGAAATTGAAGATTTTTACAGTGTTATATTGATACATAATTAGTCTAATTGTTTTTAAATATAGAAATAGAATTTTAGGAACATTCTTCTTTATATTAAAAATGGCATATCCTGACCAGGAGCACAAGTGCTTTACAGAAGGCAGAGCGCCATCTGGTGGAACAGAAATCAACTAAACATTGATTTAGCCTGTTCCCTGATATTTGGCCAACCCAATTTCTTGATAAATCAAGAAAAGCCATCCACGAACGCGTTTTGGCGCTCGTCAGCGTGGAGTAGGCTGTACCACTGCGACCAAAAAAAATATATTTTGGTCCCAGTGGCTTCTTGAAAAACCAAGAAATGGGTATTTAAGGCCAAACTTGCGTAAATACGCTTGGCACATGAAAAAACGAAAGAAAAATATTTTTTTTTTTCTTTCGTTTTTTTCATTCTTCTTTATAAATATGGAGAATTACCTTTTTGCATATATTCATATTTCGGGAAATGTTGAATGCACATTCTTATATGAATAATGAGCATGAATATTGCACACTTAAAAAAAATCATTTTCATGTTATACATATTTGAAAATGGTGAAAATAGTTCCTCATTTTGTTCATAGATGGCAATATTATTATCGACTATATACAGATGACAAAAATAAATAAAATACATTGCTACGTTGTACTTTGGAATACCTTTGTGAGTGTGAATAACTTTGTGATGAAAAGTGCCGTATTTATTTATTGCCAGGCTATGAAAATTATGATGAATAAAATATATAAATGTAGTATTAGGCCATGGTGTGTAGTGACAGCTTGTACTGTAAGTACACCACATGTCTACACATGTAGTACCAGGCCATGGTGGGTAGTGACAGCTTGTACTGTAAGTACACTACATGTCTACATATGTAGTACCAGGCCATATATGGTGGGTAGTGACAGCTTGTACTGTAAGTACACCACATGTCTACACATGTAGTACCAGGCCATGGTGGGTAGTGACAGCTTGTACTGTAAGTACACCACATGTCTACACATGTAGTACCAGGCCATGGTGGGTAGTGACAGCTTGTACTGTAAGTACACCACATGTCTACACATGTAGTACCAGGCCATGGTGGGTAGTGACAGCTTGTACTGTAAGTACACCACATGTCTACACTCGGCCGTGCGGCCACGCGTCGCGCGAGCTCCTGAGTGTTTCGCCTCTGGCGGGCGGGGGGTGTCGCGGATGGCGACAAGTTTTATACGGGCTGGGGGCCCGTCGGGGGCCGAGCGGGGGCCTGTAGGGCACGGCTCACTAGCACAACCATGTGCAGAATTGTCCGCAAATCAGGATTTGCAGAACGAAATTCCAATAGTTTTGAGAAAAAATCAAAACTATGTAAATCCGCCCGCCGGCGGCCAGGATGCAAATTCTGCCGCGCCGGTCGACCTCTCTCTTGCGGCTATTCCAACTTCTAACGCCGCTGCTCAAGTCCGGAGAAACTGGGCTGACATCACAGAAGAGGTGAATCCTGGAGCTGAGGAAGGATTTATCCTCGTCCAGGGTAGGAAGAGGCGCCGTGGCTCGGGGAATTCACCTACGGCGGCTACACCCTCCTCCAATGCCGGAGCTTCCAGGACCATTCGCCGACCTCAATCATCGGCGGGATCAGTGCCCCGAGCCCAAGAAATCAGGGCCACCAGGGCTCACATCGCGGATGCCAGGGCGCGGCAGGCGTCCTCTTCCGAGGAACACTGTGTGTATATCGAACACAGCCCCGAACTTGAGCCCTTCCACTACCTTAGGGCTTTGGATAGGAAACTCGGAGGAACCGCCGGAGTCATCCAGATCACCAAGGTGAACGGCCACCAGCTACTGGGACTAACCAACAGAGGCCTGGCCGAGCGCCTCATAAGTGAGGGCCTCGAGGTTGAGGGAACACTCCTCAGGGCATTCCCTTTCCGCAAAAGAGCGGAAAGGATTACAGTGGGTAACCTCCCCTTCTTTGTAGCGGACTCTGCTGTCATCACCGCCCTCTCTCCATTTGGGCGGGTTACGTCCATCGCCCCTAAGCAGATGAAGGCGGGCCCCTACGTCTACGTCGATGGCCGACGTGACGTCTTCATCACCCTACATGAGGGGATCACCATAGAGAGGCTTCCAACCCGCCTCGACATCAACATCAAAGGCCAAGCCTGGCCTGCGTACCTATCCTCGGGCATCAGGTGTTCCAGGTGCCACGGACAAGGGCATCGGAGAGCCATCTGCCCCCTGCTTGCAGGGCTGGCCAACAACACCAGAATGGCCCCACCAACCACTCCTGCTGGCGTCCCACCACCGACCACCTCTGCACCGCCTCAGCGGTCAGCAGCCCAGCCTCCTGCGCCAGCTCCCTCCAATCTAGCCATGGAGGTTTGCAGCGCTCCTCCCATGGCCCGAGCTGTGCTCCATCCATCCGCACCTCGGCCATCTCCACCAGCGGCCCCAGCCTTACCTATGGAGGAGACGCCTTCTGCCCCTCCACCTGTGATCCCTGCTCCGTCCCTGCAGGTACCCAAGAATCCCGTGGACCCTCGCTCGGCGACGCCGCGTCATCCAGAGCCGACGCCTCCCGCTCGACCTGACTTCGCTGCCCCGCGTGGCCCTCCGCCCATCCAGGAGACCCTCGGGCCTGCAGCCCCAACACAGGACGTGGAGATGTCCATCGTGGAGGAGACCATTGCGTCCTCCACGTCATCGGCAAAAAACGCTACGAGAGTCGACCTCGATGCTTTCATCGAGGGGCTCCCCAGCGTGTCATTCGCTAAGACGGACGCCCTTGGTCTTGGGCGGGAGGAGGTCCTGGACCTCCTCTCCTCGAGGACCAAGGCGCAGAGGAAGGGACCCCTCCTGTCGCCTCCGCAGTGCGACGCCCTCGTCGGCCTGATCGGTCAAATTCTGGACCTGAAGCCCGGACACACCTCTAATTTATATAAGGTCCTCGGACAAGTCAAGGCCGAGCTCAGGACAACACCAGCAGTGCCTCCAACACCCACACTGCCTGCGCCTTGGCCTGCTAAGCCAACACCACCCGCTCTCCACGGGGAAAAGACGTCGCCGGACATCGCGACACCTCCACCTCCACTGTCAACCGAATTCATTGATGCCTGCTACGACCAGGCAAATGACATAATTTATGAATTAAGCGATGAGCGCTACTTGGAGACTTTATCCGATATCGGAGTCACTGAGGGTGACATCGTAGAGGCAATTATTTTCCCCGACGATAGGGAACCTCTCCTCAGGCGCCTCTCCACTCAGAAGAGAACCATTCTTGCCGGGATCGTCAGCGCTGCATCTGAGCGCGCTCGGAGCTCGGATCCCTTTGTGCGTGAAGGCCTGCGCATACTCAGCGAAATGCTCCCCCCCCCCCTAATCTGTAAATCCCATTAATTCTTGATTGAATGTAACTATTGACGAGTGTCAATAAAGTATGTTTTAATTGTCAAAATTGTCACATGTCTATACATGTAGTACCAGGCCATGGTGGGTAGTGACAGCTTGTACTGTAAGTACACCACATGTCTACACATGTAGTACAAGGCCATGGTGGGTAGTGACAGCTTGTACTGTAAGTACACCACATGTATACACATGTAGTACCAGGCCATGGTGGGTAGTGACAGCTTGTACTGTAAGTACACCACATGTCTACACATGTAGTACCAGGCCATGGTGGGTAGTGACAGCTTGTACTGTAAGTACACCACATGTCTACACATGTAGTACAAGGCCATGGTGGGTAGTGACAGCTTGTACTGTAAGTACACCACATGTCTACACATGTAGTACCAGGCCATGGTGGGTAGTGACAGCTTGTACTGTAAGTACACCACATGTCTATACATGTAGTACCAGGCCATGGTGGGTAGTGACAGCTTGTACTGTAAGTACACCACATGTATACACATGTAGTACCAGGCCATGGTGGGTAGTGACAGCTTGTACTGTAAGTACACCACATGTATACACATGTAGTACCAGGCCATGGTGGGTAGTGACAGCTTGTACTGTAAGTACACCACATGTCTACACATGTCAATTGTCACATGTCTACACATGTAGTACCAGGCCATGGTGGGTAGTGACAGCTTGTACTGTAAGTACACCACATGTCTATACATGTAGTACCAGGCCATGGTGGGTAGTGACAGCTTGTACTGTAAGTACACCACATGTATACACATGTAGTACCAGGCCATGGTGGGTAGTGACAGCTTGTACTGTAAGTACACCACATGTATACACATGTAGTACCAGGCCATGGTGGGTAGTGACAGCTTGTACTGTAAGTACACCACATGTCTACACATGTCAATTGTCACATGTCTACACATGTAGTACCAGGCCATGGTGGGTAGTGACAGCTTGTACTGTAAGTACACCACATGTCTATACATGTAGTACCAGGCCATGGTGGGTAGTGACAGCTTGTACTGTAAGTACACCACATGTATACACATGTAGTACCAGGCCATGGTGGGTAGTGACAGCTTGTACTGTAAGTACACCACATGTCTACACATGTAGTACCAGGCCATGGTGGGCAGTGACAGCTTGTACTGTAAGTAAACCATGTCATGTAGTACAAGACCAAAATCATTATGACTAGTGGATTATTTCTCATACTTGCCTAATGCTACTTCGCAGAGATTACCTTCCATCACAGTTGTTTATACTTATATATAAAACTCAATATGGAAGCAGTATTTCATTCCTACCGGGATGTCAGAAAGCCGGTCTCGTTCAAAAAGCCGAGGGATGCCCACTTCTATCAACATTTACGTTGGAGCTACTCACTCAACCGCCAGACGGGATGGTGTAAGAGCCCAGTGTGACCTCGAGACCTCTTGATAGCGTAGGGCCATCTATCACCCTAGGGGGAGTGGACACCCAATTTAAACTCCCCCACACATTTAAAAAACGGGGTATGGGAGGGAGGGGGTGGAGTGAGGGGCAATCAGTCATCTTTTGTCAAAAACTTCTCTCGAGGACTGTTATTAGTTCCATGGATGTAGTCGGCAGTGCTTCTTGGGCGTGGACGATGGATTGTGTCTTCTTCTCCCATCGGTACATCCGCGTGTCTAGCGCTCCCATGGCCTGGTTTCTAGGTTGGAAGGGTTACAAACTTTAGTAGCGTATATAAACAAACAACACTTTTATACTTTGTGTAGGTGTTTACTTTCACTTCTTCTATAAGTAGTCTTGTGGTATGCTTAATTGTAACTGCTACTACAAGTGTGGAACTTATAGTGTACTAACATTACAATTAGGCATTACCTTATTGTCACAATGACCTTAATTACATGTGGTACAAGCTGTCATTACACTCTACCCACCTTGGCCTTGTATTACCTGTGTAGACATGAGGTATAATTACAATACAAAAGCTGTCACCACTATCTCTTTAACATGACCTCTGGTACTAAATAGATCTCTTTTTCTTCTTTCTTATCTCCACTCAATCATATTAGGGTATCAAGCTTGTAAAGCTTGACAACCATCATGACTGGGTGAAGTAGAATGCATCTGCCTTTGTCATTAAGACTGGGAGCACTACTCAGTGGCAGGCCGACTTAGCTCCAAAAAAAAAATGGCCGCCTTTGACATGAGGATCAGATGCCATGTGCAGCCGCTTCTAACATGAAGTACAAACACTTCTCATCCTGTATCCCTTGAGCCCTTACAGGGTACTATCAGCCGAGCCAGCTGAACCCAGATTTTTTTAGCGATCTTGTTACTGCTCCCCCTCCTCCTTTTTCATCCGGGCTTGGGACCGGCAAAGGCGACATAGATACCTTTATATAGATATTGCCTGAATAAAAGAGTTGTAAAATGTGTAGCCATAGTTACAGTACAGAAGACATGGAATCACTTTAGTTCCTCACATGTCCCTCCCGTTGTCTATCATATTATGGTTAACATGCCATAGGTGAACTTCCATAGAATGATCGATGTTATCGCTCTTTTACCAAACTCTTTGTCTAAATCACTCTCTGTTATTACATTTCTTCTTCTTTCTTCTTTATTATCCCTAGTGGGGGTAGTAAGTGACAGCTTTTACTGTATGTGCGCCACATGTCTTCACATCTGAAAAGCAGTTCGACTTTTGAACTTACAAATATGCCAGAGTCCCGATTGATTACTTGCACTCACTGGATGTTTGGACTTTTTCAAGATTCAGGAGGATCGACAACTTTTACTGTAAGTACACCACATGTATACACATCTGAAAAGCATTTCGATTTTTGCACTTACAATAGTGCCAGATTACCGATTGGTTATTTACACTCACTGGATAGTTGGACTTTTTCAAGATTCGGGATGCCATTTGAGTATTTTTTTTTAATTAGAAAAAAAAGTGGGCAATGCGGAATTCGAGTCGTAGCGGTCGGAAACCAACGGTTTAGAACCCCGTCGACCTCACTTGACATTTAATTCACTTATTTTTACAATCAGAAATTTATTGGTCTGTTGAAACAATAGATAGGAAAATATAATTATAAAAAAGTCTTGATTTTGGCGATTATAACCAATCCATTGTTGTAGTAAACAAACAGTTCAATCCACAAACAGGTAACCATAAAATTTTGAATCGCTTCTAGTGGATTATTGGGTCATTATCTAGCTCTACCTTTCTGACAATGTTTTCAACAATTGAAGACACAGGAAGTTAGTTCTTGATTATTAGATCCTCGCTAAATCTTTTATCCATCTCGGAGATAGTAGAAAAGAGATTATCAAAGAAAAAATAAAAGAGCAGTATTTGCTATGAATTAAGACAATGGTAATCTCCCTATTCCTTAATAGAATAGATATCATACGACGGGGAGAGAAGAGTTTCTTCCATATATAAACGGTTATACAAGATTGCGGACAAGACGGTTTTCTACCCTTACAATATCAAGAGCAAGTTATATACACTCATTTGTACCTCTTAGCATGTATAATTTGTATTGGGGTTCAGATAATAACTCTGAAAGAATTTTGATTACACAGTGACCTTTATTGAAGACACACTAGATAACCAAGTGTGAACTAAATTATCTCCTGCAAAAGGGTGCCAAAGAACCTTGCCCGACATGAACGGGAGCCGTCCGTTAACGAGGAAGATCCTCCTAATAGCGGATATTGGAGGCAAGTCCATCTAAGTTTACCTAATTATCAATTCC
Source organism: Cordylochernes scorpioides (assembly GCA_030710605.1). Taxonomy (NCBI): domain Eukaryota; kingdom Metazoa; phylum Arthropoda; class Arachnida; order Pseudoscorpiones; family Chernetidae; genus Cordylochernes; species Cordylochernes scorpioides. The sequence continues at coordinate 80,716,375 of CP092877.1, forward strand.
ATTAAAAACCTCTTTTAATAAAATATACCGCACTAAGCTGTATCCACAACGAAAGAGCAAGTTTAAGAACACGGTATTTCGCTAACCATTATTAGAATGAGGGAAAACTTCTGCGTTAGCACAAATTGGCCTCAATTGTCCAAAGAAACCAAGTACCTGCTATACTATAGTACAATTTACTATATAGTACTTGTATATAGCTTTGCGCAGAGGCGATATCGTAGCCCATGAGGATCATCCGAGGCGCTATTATTGCTGGTTGAAAATTTTACTTGTATATAGCTCTTAAAATTAAAGATAATTCGGCCAGTAAATCTTTTTATTATCTCGACGTTTCGACAAAAAAACTTTTGTCTTCGTTAGGAGCGAACAAAAATTAAAACATTTGGCAAAGCGTTAAAAATTATTCTAAGACTGCAAAGCAGCCTCTTTCTTTACGATACTTGTATATATTTTGTTTTGAATTCACGGAGCCCAAACTTTGGTAAAGTCTTTTGCTGATGGATATCAAAGAACCCAGAGAATTTGATGGAATTTTTATAAGGAAACACCAAAACAATACATTGAACACAAAGAGTAATATATATACTTCAGATTCGGATAATTAAAGTTCTTTGAGAAGCACAAGAAATATGAAAATTAGAGGGATCAAAGATTTATTGCTGAAAGCCAACATCTTGTTCCGGAACAGCGTTGACAGGAAAGGTTCATCATGAAGCTTATCATTAATTTGGAAGGTCCACCCACATAGCCTCTCCCTCTCTCGGCATTTTAATTTGCATAATCTACGGCTAAGTAATTTGTCATCTACACCGACGCAATGTAAGACTCATCTTTATCAAATAAAATTTCTCCTTGCAACAATCACTCTCAATAGATGCATATACATAAAAATTGTATATTATATATTATATACAATACTTATGAAAATAAGAAACTGGCCAGGAAACATTATAAGAAGGAAAACTGCTTTCTATATGATTTTATAGAGGATGGAGTGGTGTCTGGAGAATAGGAAGGAGAAGAATCCAAATAATTGACTTTATATCACCAATAATCGGCCATATCACCAAATACAACAATTATCAAATCGCTGTAAACAATGGAGAAACCACTCTGTCCAAAAGACCATCAGTACACTTAAAATATTATCTGATTTTATAATTAAAATGTATAAAAAACTTTAATTATATAGCAAAACGATAAATTTATATATAGTTCTACAATATCCTCGGAAAAAATATGCTTATTCCATAATTTCCTTAAATATCTTCCCCAAGAATTCCTCTAAGTGCTGGCGATATGAGCAGAATAACCCAATAGGATATTAGAACAGAACGGTAGATTAAACTGGCGAAACCGCTGGGAGGGTTCACCACTGATGAGCCAGGACTTTTAAATACTTACTATTGTAGTAAAGATAGTAAGAAGTATGTTTTTATTTTCGATTTAAATGCACGAATAAAGGGAGAGGTGCCTCTTTTGGTGCATATGTATATGAATATTTCATTAAAAAGACATATATTGGATCAAAATATCATTTTACCAATATTTCAGTTGGCTGAACGCTTGACTAATGTGTGTCAACAACAAACTCAGCGCCACATAACGCCTCCCCATTGAATATATAAGCAAAATAATTTTCAAACTTAATTCTGTTGACGTTATGAGACGCTGAATTTGTTGTTGACACACATTAATATGTTATAATACCTTGATAAAGGTTGGCGTTCAGACATCTGCTATTATGGTAAAATAAATGATATTTTGATCCAATATATGCCTTTTCAATTAAAGATGTATTTATGGATTGCTCTATTTTCAAAAATATAATTGAGTATATTTGCAAAACATTTTTACGATATCAAAATAGGCATTCGATTTGTGTGGATATTAATATTTCGAGAAAAAAACGATTTAAATGGATTTTTAAAATATATATACATATTAGATAATAAAAAGGCATATATTGGATTTAATAAAAGATTTATTATGCCAATACTTCGAACGCCAACCTTTGTTGAGGCATTACATTTTTGTAATGCCTCAACAAAGGTTGGCGTTCATCCAGCCGAAATATTGGCAAAATAAATCTTTTATTAAATCCAATATATGCCTCGGGTCGGTGACAAAGCCACAACACCAGCTTTGGCAAACTGATAAGCGTCCACCTAGAGACCATGGTTTCGGGCTAATGGCCCTCGTCAGTCTAGGGCGGACTTTATTCCATGAGATCGACATGAGATCTAATGGAATCTTCACAATCTACCAAAGAGGTGTTTTGCTGGCAAGGTTTTCCATCTATATATATATGTATATTATATAATCTAAAATGCAAATATTTTATTTTTCAAAAACATATATTTTATTTTCATCATTGACTCTTCTACATTTTTGACCATGGATTTAGAATACTTTGAATTTTGTTGTAAATATATATGTATAGTTAACCTACCTATATTTAATTCATGAATATAGAATTCATTTTATAAATTCTATATTACTGTGATAAATAATTTTATGTGTAATTTGCTTCAAGTAATTCAAAATAAAAATTACTTGATAAGTAAATAATTTATTTCCTATTTTCACGACTGCACCTCCAATTCTATCTTTTTCAACAACAAAACAAAATAATAATAACATGTATATATATAATGTATTTTGAGAGGAATGAAATTGATTTATTTCCTCTATTACATCTCACACAAAATAGTGTAAATCATTTGTGCCAGCTTGAAATATCTCTAAAAGAAGGCATGTTGCCAAATACATAAGAACATTATAATGAATAGGTTCTAAATATGACGCCATATTAAATAATAATATACCTTATTGTGAGTATGTTTTATTGCAAATTAAAAATTCATGACTTATTTATGACACTAAGGCTTAAATGAGCAATAAATTCTAACCAAAAGATTAATTTTTAGGCGTCGCAAATATATAAGCAGACGAACAAAAGCAAGTCTTACCATGGCGCCGCCATTTTGCAATAAATCTTACAAATTAACGTTATAAAAGAGACTAGGGAGCGCCCATATAAATTTCAAACAATGCATCGTATGCTTGGTATTTGAGGTCGTATGTTTTTTCATTTTAATTCGAGCTCAAGGACTTACAAAACAATTGTAAAAAAAAAAATCGTTTTTTTTTAAATTTCTTTAGATTAATGTTTTTTTCTTTGTTATCTATGTGTTTTTCAACCAATTAGACTTATGATTTATTTTCTATTTTCACAATCCGGATGTTGAGCTTTTCGTCTGACTTATTAAATGATCGTCTGACTTTAATTGAATGATCGTCTGGTCCGAAAAAAAAATGACCGAACTTCCGCCATCTTGAATGGAGAACCTCATTAGAATTCTTTGTAGTTAGCTTCGTTTTTTATTAATTACGGCATAAATATTAATGAATGTTATAGTAACAATAGGGATAAATTTAATTAAGAGATTGGAATATATTAATTATATCTATTTTAATTGATTAGATACGTTTTAAAAAATATATATTTGCTTTTAAAGTCTTTAAAATGAGAGTTTTTCTTATCTTCTTCAGTTTCTATGCTCTTGTCCTGGTCTCCAGTGGTTTAATACTTCTCTATCTTGAGTTTTTCTCTTTATTTCTTCATAACTTACCATCCAGTCCATCTGTACAATTCTTCTTCAGTTTCACTGCTTTTGTCCTGGTCTTCAGTGTTTCCAAAATTCTCTATCTTTAACTCTTCTCTTTATTTCCCCATAACTTCCCATCCAGTCCATCATTCCAATTCTTCTTCAGTTTCTCTGCTCTTGTTCTGACCTCCAGTGTATCAAACTTCTCAATCTTGAGTTCTTCTCTTTATAACTTCTTCCCATCCATTCGATCTGTCCAATTCTTCGTACCGTTCTATTTCCATTCAATATATCATTCAGAATTTTATCAATCTATTTTCTCCTATATGTCTTATTTAATCCCATTCTTCCTTTTTTTTGCTGTTATCCATCAACAGTTATTCTTTTCTTCCAATCTTCTCAAGACTTCTTTACATTCCTGTAAATTCATTTTCCATTCTCCTCTATATTCAACAACAACAACAACAAAAAGCCTTTATTGAGGACTTCTCGTCCTATAAAGGATTCGCCAGTTTACAGAGTAATTGAAGAGAACTAAGAATACAGAGAGAAACCTATATGTAGTAGGTATAGTATAGTAATTTCTACACTGTGACTATATACAACAACAACAACAAAAGCCTTTATTGAGGACCTCTCATCCTATAAAGGATTCGCCAGTTTACAGAGTAAGAGAAGAGAACTAAGAATACAGAGATATATGTAGTAGGTATAGTATAGTATTTTCTACACTGTGACTATATACAACAGCAGCAACAAGCCTTTTACTGGAATCAAAGTCCCATACAGGATTCGTCATTTTAATCCTGACATAGATTATTTACATATAATTATTTACATCAATTAGATTATGTATATAGCCTCCTCTTCTCTTCAGCCGTCTTCCAGAATTTGAACAACGCAAAAGCTCCAGCTCTGTTTCTCACCACCTCAATTCTCCTCTATATTCAAACATTGAATAAATCTTTTGTTATCCGTCTTTCCTATTGAGTCTTCCCATACGACAGTCTCTTCTTCTTCAATTATTAACTCAATACACATCCAGGTGTACACATTTATATATTTTATAAAAGCTTTTTATTTATTTAATGGCAATATTTTAAAAACTATATTTTTACACATTTAAAAATCAATAAAATTTAATACAATATATTCTGATATAGCACGCTATCCATACGCAATGTTTGAAACTATTTTTAGCTCGGTTTTTATTTTATAAATTAAGAAAAAAACTTTCTACCGCTCTTTCTGCAATAAAATGAAATTTTAACTGACGAAATGGCTGAGAGGGTTTGTCACTGATGATCCAGGTCCTTCTAATAGAATGCTGTTTTATTTTAAAAAGAAAATTCCGCGCTAAAAATAGTATCAAACATTATCAATTAAAGTGGGGGGTCGGTGGAAGGCTGGTTAAACCGTTTGGTTTTCGACCACTACGACCCGGGTTCGATTCCCGCATTGGACACTTTTTTCTGTTAAAAAAAAATGCTCCAATGGCCCCCGATTCTTGCAAAAGTCCAACCCCACCAGCGAGTGCAAGTAACCAAACGGGGCTCTGGCACATTTGTAAGTGCAAAGTCGAACTGCTTTCACATGTATAGACATGTGGTGCACTTACAGTAAAAAGCAGTCGCTAACTACCCACCATATCCATGGCCTGTACCACGTGTACTAGGGATAAGCAAAAAAAAATCAATTAAAGTCACTACTGATGAGCCCAAATTTTCCCATTACAATTCTTATCATCGAAAGGTCCGGAAAAAATTTTTCAGTTTTAAATTTAAAAAAGTAAAATTTGTCACAATTTCAGAGGAGAAAGGTGTTTGAGAATAAACACACAACTGTAGGGGAAAATGAATTATTTCTAATCACACATTACATTTTAACTTATTTTATTATTTATAAAGGATTTTATTTCGTTAGTCAGTAGCATTTGTTGTTATTTCTTTCTTGGTGGTGGGGATGGTTAGGGTGAATATATCGGACTTTTTGGATATGTAACTTGTGTAGATATGTAAATTATTTATGTAGATATGTAACTTATGTAGAGAGAGAGAGAGATGTGTAACTTATTTAGATATGTAAATTATTGAATGATAGTTACTAGCATTTTTATTAGTTAAAATTGTTAAAGAATTTTATAATATATATTTTAATAAAACTTTTCACCTTATACACTCATAGACACAAAAATGAAGGAAGTTTTACCATATATATCGGGATTCAGACAATAACTCTGAAATATATTACAGTGACCTTTATTGAAGACACAAGAGATAACCAAGTGTGTATAAAATTGCTTCTGCCTCATTAAAAAAAAAATTGACGACCAGCGACATCAAAAACATTCCACTTTCTTAAGTTTTGTCCATGAGTGGAGCTTTGATAAGCCAGTAGAAATGCGACTTAGAGTGAATATATTGGCCTTTCATGATTGTAGATATGTAACCTATTGGATATAACTACTAGTATTTTTTCAATTTGAAATTATTCCATTTAAAGAGGTTTATAATAACTTTTAATCACATTTCCTCTTATATCTTTGATAAGTCAGTAAAATAACATCTTTGTTTGAAAAGTTTTCACAATAAAATATATTGTTATCTTTTATATATTGAAAGTTTTCATATCGCCGTACAGTGTTATAAATGCCAAGAGAGAGGAAACGAAGACAGAATTGGCCTTACGCTGAAACAGGCGATTTAATAGATTTACTGAAGGTACTAGGTAAAGACATCCATGTGAACTACATTTGTCGACCAAACGAAGAAAAAACCAAGACAAACAAGGTCTTACAATCAGTTCATAACTCCAAATCAATCATCTTGGAAGACTATGAGGAGTCATGAAATTTTTATAATATGATGGCTAACGCGCCATAGGTTATCAAAATTATATATATAAAAGGAAGTTCCAAAAATGCAATATAACAGCGGTATGGTAGATTAAACTGACGAAACCGCTGGGAGGGTTTACCACTGATGAGCCAGGACCTCCCATTAATTTTTCCATTGCAGTAAATGCAGTAGAAATTGTCTAATTTCAAAAAGAATCTTACGCGTTTAAAATAGTTTCGAATTTTGAGTCATGAATGCGTTTACTTGCTATAAGAATGATGTGTTATAAGAAATGATGCTAATATCTAAAAAGTGAGATAATAACCTTACTAAACTGAAGTCAAAAGGTTCAAAAGATGCTGTCCATACAACTATCATCTTAAACGAATATGGCTACTCTTCAAAATTTTAAAACAGCATATACACACTCTAAAATATGGGTGGAAAAGCGATATAACACAATTGGTATAAACCAATAGATATCGGAAATAATTGTCACATTATAAAAAAAATAGTTGCTAGGAGAAGGAAGTAGAAACGAACTTTATTAACAACGAGCGGTCCCCTACCCTACAATTGAAGAATTGATAAAGCAGTCACAATACAAACCTATCTATACAAATAAACCTAAACAAATAAGGAAACCTGACATCGTGTAAATAAACTACGTTATTATATTACCTGAAGACAGATTGAACCATGTTCTCGCCATTAGGATTAGTTCAAACATTTCAAGGATGGAAACAAGACCTACAAAAGCTGTCAACTACGTGAACATTCAAGACAGCAAGTTCACATTTGCTAATCTATTTAGAGTTCCAAACCAAGTTTTACTGCTTCATTGGACCATTGAAGGATCTATTAAGAATGCAGAATTTCTAGGAGTTGGTTTTGGGGATTACCTTTAGCATGAGATAAGAAGAAGACGCTCACGTGTTTTTACCCACTTTTATAGCTATTTCTTGGGGAAATAATTTGGGAAGAGAGTGCTCAGTGCGTGTCTATCTTGGTATAATTATAATTAAAAAACAATTCTAATCACTTATTAGCAATTTGATGACACAGTAACGGAGTAATTAGAGATCACCCAACCATCCCCTAGGATTTATCCTTCCGCCAATGTCGCCGGTTCTTACAGCGATTAGAGCCAATTATAATTAATTGATTCAGTCTCCTACCCATCAAGGTGATGCAATCCCATGCAAATATCTGGAAAATACCTTTTTTTTTGTTGAATTCTTTTCCCCAATATTCTAAAAGGGCTTCGAAACTCTAGCTTCAAGTTAAATATATTCTATAAAAAAATGAAGAGACATTTTACGGTATTTTTTTAAATTTAATAATTGAGGAGCTTTCGGAATACTTCCCTTCATCTACTCGAATGAATAGAGCTATTCTAAATTGCTTTGTACTTTTGTTAGCAGATGAAGGAAAACTATTCCGAAAGCTTCTCATTATTTAAATTAAAATAAATAGCGTAAAATGTTTCATCATTTTTTATAGAATATAAATTTGATTTTTTAATCTATGAAATATTTTCGTTATAAAAAACCGTTAAAATTTTCTTAATTTTAATGTTTGGCAATATGTTTCTCATAATATATAATATCACATTTTATCTCTATAGACCTTAATGCGATGATAGAAATAATTATATGAGAGGGCTTGGTTCATCAGTGATGAAGCAGTTGAATTGAAGCCAAATTAATCTCTAGACCGCTCTACTATTGTATTGGATTGGTTTTTTTATATACCCTGTATATATTTACTAAGGAAATCAACTTAGAGGTTAGAGAGCTCATCAGTGGTGAACCCTAGCAGCGGTTTCGCCAATTTAATCTACCAGACCGCTTCTTAGAGCTCTACTACTGTATTGGATTATTCTGCTTTTATATGCTACACTGAAGGGTGGAATCTGTGGACATGTGGACATATAAGCTTTTAGGACAGTAAATTTACATATAAATATTTGCATTGAGCAATTTTCTTTTACAATCTTAAATTATTATTTTATTTTTTATAATATTTCTCTTTGGATTGGATCATTCTGCTTATATATGCTACACTGAAGGGTGGAATCTGTGGACATGTGGACATATAAGCTTTTAGGACAGTAAATTTACATATATATATTTGAATTGAGCAATTCTCTTTTGAAATCTTAAATTATTATTTTATTTTTATAATCTTTCCCTTCTCTGCGAAAACTGCGCATAATTTAGCAAACTATGAAACATAAGCTTTTAGAACAGTAGAATTACATGGAAAATATTTGAAAGAAACAGTCTCATGCCTCTTTTTTTTTTCTCTACGGCCTACCTAAGCTATATATGTGAATAAGTTGATTCGATCAAAATATCCAGACCTTGGTTCTTTCCGTATTGTTGAATGTTGTTACCTAAAATTGATGAGTTCGCCATTCTAAAGCGATTGGGTTGATTAAAATGTTTCAAAATGTATTCATATTTTGTTGTTGATTTATGTTTACTCTCTGCTCTTATATTTATTCGGAAAAAAAAGGTATTCAAGTTCTTTTTAATCTATAATGCTTATATTTCCGATTTTTTAGCTTTGGTTGCATTTCCATTTCTAACAAAAATACAAGAAACGTAGACTCAAGTGTTTTAATACTTCATCAACCTTTTTATTAAACCTTTATTGTCCATTGATGTTTCGGTAATCCACTGTCGTCTTCTTTTTTTTTAAAAAGGTAGAAAGCTTGTTATTCATGTATTGTATCGTAGTATATGAGTGTATACTCATGGACAAAACTTAAGGAAATTGAAATTTTTGATATCGCCGGTCGTCTTTTTTTTTTCAGGGAGATTGAGGCAATTTTGTTCACACTTGGTTATCTCGTATGTCATCAATAAAGGTCACTGTAATATCTTTCAGAGTTATTGTCTGAATCCCGATATACATACTGAAAGGTACAACTTCCTTAAGTTTTGTCCATGAGTGTATTTTGTTCACACTTGGTTATCTCGTATGTCTTCAATAAATGTCACTGTAATATCTTTCAGAGTTATTGTCTGAATCCCGATATACATACTGAAAGGTACAACTTCCTTAAGTTTTGTCCATGAGTGTATTTTGTTCACACTTGGTTATCTCGTGTGTCTTCAATAAAGGTCACTGTAATATCTTTCAGAATTATTGTCTGAATCCCGATATATACATGCTAAAAGGTACAACTTCCTTAAGTTTTGTCCATGAGTGTATTTTGTTCACACTTGGTTATCTCGTGTGTCTTCAATAAATGTCACTGCAATATCTTTCAGAGTTATTGTCTGAATCCCGATATACATACTGAAAGGTACAACTTCCTTAAGTTTTGTCCAAGAGTGTATTTTGTCCACACTTGGTTATCTCGTGTGTCTTCAATAAACGTCACTGTAATATCTTTCAGAGTTATTGTCTGAATCCCGATATACATACTAAAAGGTACAACTTCCTTGAGTCCATGAGTGTACTTCACCAATAAACTTTCCAACTATTTTATAAAAAGGGCGACAGTGGGTTGCCGAAACGTCAAAAAGACAAATTTCGTTTATAAAAAGGTTGATGAAGTCCTTACTCGAGTTGATCAAAGTTGAACCTATATAATTATGGGATTCTCTAATGTAAACATTATATCTTTAATACAATTGAAGTCTATTAATCATTATAATCAAAGGGGGAAATGTCTCGTAAGCTTAAAGAGGTTAAAAGAATAATAAAAAAAGAATTTGTGGTTAAAAGAATTTAAAACATATTTGTTTCTAAGAGTTTCATAAAATTGTTACTACAGACCTATAAGCTTATATCCATAGTTCACTAAACACCCCTAAGCTACCTTCCATAGAAAATACAGGGTATACTCCAAACCAATCCAATACAATAGTAGAGCGGTCTAGAGATTAATTTGGCGAAACCGCTGAGAGGGTTCACTACTGATGAGCCAAGCCCTCTCATTCAATAACTCATATCATTGCAGTAAGGTCTGTAGAGATAATATTTGATGATATTTAAAAGAAACGCATTGCCAGTAAATTTATTTGTGTAAAATTTTAAAAATAAAATTGTTAACTAAAGAAAAAAGTTTCCTACATATCTCACATTTATTGTAAAGTATATTTACATATAGTATGTAATTACATATAGCATGTAAATATACTGGTATTATGAAATTGCATATATCAGCACACGTTGTTTGAAATCAGTTTGTTTAACACGCGAGATATTGTGAGATACCTAAATAGAAACGCACCTCATTTGAATTATCTATTTGATTTTTTCAATATGAAATACCTAATAAGGAACTCAGGACAAAAATTTAATCTAGGAAATAACTGGGGTGATAATATCTCGAATTAAATTAGACACTAATATTCAATTGTGTAAGACAGGGTATAATCTAGTGATATATTCATATTCGTTTTTCAAATACATTCCAAAATTATCTGCAACTTTTTGTGATTTTATAGATTTATTTTGTGTAAAACGATTGAGAGAGTATGTAAATGCGGAACAATGTGGGTTCGATTCCCATCCCTGGACACTTTTATTTTTCCGTTTATCATAACTCTTCATAATTCGCCCTTTAGTACCTCATCCAAAAGGTTAGAAATAATCGTTATTTCTCCTTGAAATAAATTTTGATTTTTCGTTGAAAAGAAACACATGCGGGATAGTATTTCAAATGTCGTTTTACAATCACAAGCCGCATTATATTGTATTGTAGTATGTAAATAGTTTAACTTATTCACTTTCCTATATTGAATATTAACAACCTTTTACTGAAATATATTATTTTTTAGAATATAATCCTTTAATAGCAATTTCAGATAATAAACGTATAAGGATGAGTATCTTTTATTAAACGTTTTTAGAGCTTTCGGGATAACGCCCTTCTACAGGAAAATTTGATACAAAATTTTCTGTATAAGAGCGTTATCTCGAAAGCTCGCAATAACGTTTAATTAAAAGATACTCATCCTTATGCGTTTACTTTATTATCTGAAAGATATTATGAAAATATAAATATATATCGTCAATTCGTTTTTCAAAAACATTCTCAAAAATATCTGTAACTTTTTGTAATTTTATAGATAGATTGTGTAAAACGATTAAGAGACTGTGTAGTTTGTATATGTCATACTGGGAGGTATTATGAAACACGATAAATATATCAAAAGAAAAAAAGGTATCTCTTTATCGGGCAACTGAGAGTTGCTGATGGCTTGCGCCATATATCGGAATAAATATTATCGTCCATCAAAATTGTGGTAGAATTCTGGAGAGATTGAGGTTTCTGAATTTACGATAACATTAGCTTTAGGAAACTGGGAATATTCAAATGAAAACCGTATTTTCGAGCTATGGCCTTCGTCAATCCAGGCAAGCTTCGATATTACTTGTCAATAAAACCTTCAGAATTTGTGCTAAGTGCTTTGCTAACATAATAGTATGAATCAAAATTATGGTCTTTAGATAAGCGCTTTGTGAGTTTTTAAAATCGGACATTGTAGCATATTTGAATTTTATTATATGGCTGTCCCAAAAATTCGTGTTTTTCTTAAAACGTTGTTTTTATTATTACTTGGCGAATAATATTATTACGGCGAATACACAATAATACATAATACTAAGACATTATACATAACGGCGAATAATATTGGTATTTCAATTTTTTGCAAGTGTTCACGAACTTTTGGCGCAATCTTGAATTTTAGATGAATCAGCCCCCTTAAGACTACCTCTTCAATCAGGTTTCCCCAAGATGTTCAATCCACGGCTATAGTCCGGTAGTAAGTTATCTTGGTTTATTTCTTCACTTGTTCAACAAATATTTGAATAGTCTACTAAGATCTATGATTGTTGAGATAGTTGTTAGCAGATACATCTGTGTCCATTTTAACTAGAGAGGTGCCATTATTAGATCACCTGTAATGTTAAAATTTATAGTGTAAATATGGAATTATTGATTTTTTGTTATCGTTTTAATTTATTTTACTTGAACTTGAGGCGTGTCAATCTTCATTCCTGCACTTCCACTTGGGTCTCCAAATTTCTCTCTTTCTTCTCTAATACTAATCATATATAAAGTTCTAATACCAATATGTCTCCTTAATCAGACACCTCCAAGATGATCTATCCATAGCTAGAGTCTGGTGGTAAATTGTCGTCTTGGTTTTTCTCTTCAGTTTGTCCACAAATAGTACGAGATTGTCCTCTAGATCTGATGTCTTTAATGCATCCTTAAATCAATATTTTAATAAGCTTTAGCATATCTTAACATATGATCTAGTTAATTCAGTTTCCATTTTTAAAGTATGTCAATAAGGTATCAGAAATATTCTGGATCTATTACCTTTAATGCATCCTTAAATCAATATTTTAGTAAGTTCTAGCATATTTTAATATATATGATATCGCTAATTAAGTTTCCATTTTCAAAGTATGCCAAAAGGTAACAGACATCCTCTAGATCTGTTGCCTTCAATACATCCTTCACAATCAATATTTTAATAGGCTCTGAAATATATTGACACATGGCCTAGCTAATTCAGTTTCCATTTTAAGAGTCTGTCAATAAGGTATCAGAATTCTTCTTGATCTATTGCCTTCAATGCAACTTTCAATAAATATTTTAGTAGGTTCATCATATCTTGACACATGGTCTAGCTAATTCAGTTTCCATTTTCAAAGTATGTAAATAAGGTATCAGAATTCTTCTTGATCTATTTCCTTCCATGAAACTTTCAATCAATATTTTAGTAGGTTCATCATATCTTGACACATGGTCTAGCTAATACAGTTTCCATTTTCAAAGTATGTAAATAAGTTATCAGATATCCTCTTGATCTATTGCCTTCAATACATACTTCACAATCAATATTTTACTAGAATCTGACATACCTTAAATCAATATTTTAGTAGGGTCTAACCATATCTTAAATCAATATTTTACTAGGCTCTGACATATCTTAACCTATGGTCTATCTAATTCAGTTTCCATTTTCAAAGTATGTAAATAAGGCATCAGAAATATTCTGGATCTATTGCCTTCAATGCATCCTTAAATCAATATTTTAGTAGCTCTATCATATCCTAACACAGGGTCTAGCTAATTCAGTTTCCATTTTCAAAGTCTGTCAATAAGGTATTAGAATTCTTCTTGATCTGTTGCCTTCAATGCAACTTTCAATAAATATTTTAGTAGGCCCTGACATATCTTAACCTATGGTCTATCTTATTCAGTTTCCATTTTCAAAGTATGTAAATAAGTTATCAGAAATATTCTGGATCTATTGCCTTCAATGCATCCTTAAATCAATATTTTAGTAGCTCTATCATATTCTAACACATGGCCTAGTTAATTCAGTTTCCATTTTCAAAGTCTGTCAATAAGACATCTGTTCTATCTCCAGCTAGTGCTAATACCTCTTCATTAGTAACATGTACAGTAATCTATGGTAGCTAACGTCTCCAATATCACATCTCCACAATATAACGACATCCTTTGATGACAGCGCCCACTATAACATTAGCATATGTCACCGATAAAATCTAATTCGTCAAAATCAACACGTTAATTTTATTTTTACTATTTCCTTTTAACATTTTCAAATAACAATTTCAAACAATCTGTCAAAGAAATACACGATGTCTAAACATGTTAATATTATAATCCCCCTTCGGTAAATTATAAATAATGTAGTTATATATACCAGTCAAAGGGCTGTTGAGCCCGAAAGTTTGTATTGCCGTTATATATATAAAATAAACTTTTCCCTCAGTTAATTGTCTTTTATTAATGACTAGCGGATGTGTACCCGGCTTCGCCCGGGTTTTATCCGACTGAAAGTTTGCCTAACGAATATTATATATTATGAAGTATAATAAACAATGTTAAAGATTAGTTTTAATTATTAATCAAGATTGTGTGTGAATATGTGAGAAAGATGTAATATCGTTGTTGTTTTCTTGGCCGACTGTTTTACATATGGTGTTATCTTAAAATTGCTTGTTTTGAATATTTTTTTAGATTGAGTTGAATGAATTGCTGATTTTTTTTTTTGTATTTATATATAAATAAAATTAACTCTGTTGATTTTTTTTTGTTTTTAATCGATAACAGCGAAGTTACGCATGTTAATGTTAGGAAATATATTTTGATGTTAAGCAAAACCTGCTCCATCTCGTTTTACATAAATGTTGAAAATTTGGTTGAAATTGATGCATTGTAACGAAAGTTTTTAGTGAACAACACTTATGAAATTTCCATTTTATTAATATAGATATACCTGTCGAAGGGCTGTTGAGCCCGAAAGCTTGTATTGTCGTTATATATATAAATAACTCTTTCCTCAGTGAATTGTGAATTATTTATGATGTATAAACTATAATAGGAAGTGGGTAGGTGCCGGAACTTATATAGAAATAAAATGGCCGTTATGTAAAATAGGGATTAAACAAATAGTATATATTATAGTGTGTAATGCAGTGATTCTCAACCACTGTGCCGCGGTAATTTTGTGTGCCGCGAAATTCTAAAAATGTGCCGCCGAATTTTAGTCATATGATTATGTTCACGTTTGTATTGGTTTTTCTTTTTTTCTTTTTCATTTTTTTACTTTTTAAAATAACGAAATTAGCAAATTGAATGTTAGAGATGTATATTATATTTTGCATAGAAATATTGATACATAATTTGAATTTTCTTGCATTCAAGTTAGCAAAAGTGTGCCGCGAAATTCTAAAATTGTGCCGCCAAATTTTCAAATCTTTAAAATAATGCCGCAACAAAAAAAAGGTTGAGAATCACTGGTGTAATGACTTATTTACACAGTTTTGTCAGTAGGGCAATTATATAATGACATTATAATCCTGAACTAAATTCTTTGAAAACCGATTTATTTATACAAAAGCCTTCCAACAAAGACCATAGTGAAGAAAAAAAAGGTTATGACAATCAACAATAATGACTGTTGAAGAACAAGATGTTAAAAGTGCCTGCAGACAGCAAACTTGTGTTTGAATGGGTCGTTTATGGATAAAACTGCTGTAGATAAAAACTGTCCATTCACTAGGTATTCTCAGTTCTTGGCTGTAAAATGGTAGATATATAAACGTTCTTCCCTGATGTATAATATTATAAAGTAAATAAAGCTTCCAGGGTTAAGTTTCTTGTTCAAATTTTTATTTTCAAGCTTTCGGACTTGTCAGTCCCTCAACAGGAGTATCACGATAATAAATTGATGATATATACTATTTTCAATATCATTAATAATTAAATATGTAAAAATTAATTTGCATAAAAATAGTATATACCATCAATTTATTATTGTGATACTCCTGTAAAAGGACTGACAAGTCCGAAAGCTTGAAAATAAAAATTTGAACTAGAAACTTAACCCTGGAAGCTTTATTTATTTTATAAAATGGTAGATATATTATAGTGGTTTGGAGGGAAAATATAAAAACTGAATTTCATACTGGTAAAAGGATCCAAAGTTATTTATTGAGTATAAAACTCAAAAGATGGCTAAATCCATTATTATACCTATTATAAATGGCAATATGATGCATGTTTTTAAGCAATATTGACCAGTCTTAAATATTGGGAAAACAGATCAAGTCAATGGTCAAATTTATTTATAACGTTATCGTAGAATATTTTCAAAATTCCAGTTTTCACATTTTGACATTCACTTTTATTTTAAAACCAATATATATTTTGTGCTTTCTGAATACCAAATTAGAAGTTTTTGTTAAAAAAAATATATAGTTAATTTATATATAAATAGGTTTAGAAATATTATAATGTTTTCGAACATATCTTTTTCCAAATCAGGGGCCATGTTTGACCT
Organism: Cordylochernes scorpioides; assembly: GCA_030710605.1. Classification (NCBI taxonomy): domain Eukaryota; kingdom Metazoa; phylum Arthropoda; class Arachnida; order Pseudoscorpiones; family Chernetidae; genus Cordylochernes; species Cordylochernes scorpioides. The sequence goes on from CP092877.1 coordinate 80,732,680, forward strand.
TTAGGTAATTAATGATGACCTTCAACTTCCTCCAAGTTTGATGATGATAAATTTGAAGCAGACGCCTGGTGTGAACGGCACAGAATTAACCTATTTTACGCTTTTTTTCTACGCTATTTTTTTACATTCGTTTTTGTTCGAGTTTTTTTTAGTAATGTTTTCTATTGTTGGTAGAGAATCGTTATTTTTACAATTATTTTTATGATTATCATATATATTATAATCAGTATGATGTACCTTTGTTATGTTTCCTATGTTATAAGAATGTAAAGATGTGTTTTAATTTTAGTAATAAATGGGGTAAATATTATGTATGTCAATATTTTGTTTACTTTTATAGTTTTGATTAATCTACATAAAAATATTTTGAATCCCTCTCTCATTATCACATACTTTATCTCCTTTAACCTAACAAATTCTGTGGTATTTTACGAAATAGAATATAGTTTGAAACCAAACAACCTAAAAGTATAAACTATAAACAGTGTAAATATTATTTTAAAATGGTGTTAAATCATTCACTCCAACATAATCACATTAAAATAATTCTCCCAAACGAACATTTTAAAAATGGAGAAAACTATATTTGAAACAATAAATCAATTTAATATAGCGCTAAATATACAAAACAATTGTAATCTAACAAATTAAAAACATACAAATTATAAAACACATAGTCAAGATATAATAAAAATCTTAAACCAAAAATTCAAACACCAAAAGTTACCAAACGATATCACAAAACAACTCACAATTCAAAAAGACACTATAAACACCAAACAATAAAAACAAATCTTAGTATTACATAACTCTTAACATAATCATTCTAAAATAAATATTTTCAGACGAATAAATTTCGAATAAATAAATACCAAACGAAAAAAAGCAGACGACCAAGTAGAGGTCGTGCGAGACGTTGGGTGGCGCCAGAAATGTCTCTGACCAATCAACGGCTGTCGTTACGGTTAATTACACAGCAGATTACTGGCAAAGGGTTGAATTGGACACCCTCCCACCCTCCCACTGATGGGGACATTGTGTTTGGGGACCGCCTTTTCCAACAATACAGCCGATACAAGTAAGTTTTTGTTTACTTCTATCTCTTTGTTTATCTTCTTCATTTACCTTTCTCCATTTCGATTCATCATACGTTACCATTTCATTTTTATATATATCGTTTGCAACGTGTTTTAATTGTTAAAACTTCAAAATTTTATAGCATTGTTTATTTCATGGTTGTAAAAGTTACTTCTTTGTTAATCTTTATTACCTTACTCCATTTTTTTTCAATTTAGTAACTTAAGCCAATTTGTTTTTATCGTTTTTGAGTTTTTAATAGGTTTTAATTTAAAAAATAATGTTTTTTTTATTTTTTTAAAAATATATTAAACCATACACTGTGTTGTTAGGATATTGTTAAGCCTAATCTTCTGTATTGTATAGCTCTCTATTTACATAGTTTGGTGAGTGTATTATATCTTTTTAAATTTCATTTTTATATCTCGTTCATTGGATATAACGATATTTTAAAACATTGGCATTGTTTTGTTTCATTTTTTAATCTATAGATGGCGCCATTTTGGCTTTTGTTTGATCGTCTTGCTTGTTTACATTTGGTTGTTTTCATTGTGTTTGTTGCACTTATTAGTGTATAAATTCACTTCAAAAATTAATCATTTTTAGCATTATAAGATTATTTAAAAAGTTTTCTCTAAAGAATATCTATTCATTTTTGAAATAAGAGCGTGCATCCTTTTTATGGATGTATATTATTTTCTATTACAATATTAATTTAAAAATTATATTTACATATAAATATATTTACACATTATATACATATTTTACACTTACATACTTCAAAATGTTTTAATACCTTGATAAAGGTTGGCGTTCAGCCAACTGAAATATTGGTAAAATAAACGATATTTTGATACAATATATGCCTTTTTATTTAAACATATATATATTATATATTCTAAAATACAAATATATATATATTTTTTAAAACATATATTTCATTTTCATTCATTGACTGTTATATATTTTTGACCATAGATTCAGAATATACCACTTTAATTATTATTGTTGTATATATGTATAGTTAACCCTACCTTTTTTTAAAATCACGATTATAGAATTCATTCTATAAATTCTATATTGCTGTGATAAATAATTTTATGTGTAATTTTACTTCAAGTAATTCAAAATAAAATCTACTTGAAAGGTAAATAATTATCTTTACTTTTTCACGACTGCACCTCTTTTCAACAACAAAACACTAAAATAATCATAACATATATATAATTTCTAATAATTATTTTTTGACAATGTGTGTTTCTTTTCATATATATCATCAAATATTATCTCTACAGGCAACTCTCTCATTCATTCAATAATGTATATCATTACAGTAAGGTCTGTAGAGATAATATTTAATGATATATGTGAAAAAAACACATTGCCAGAATTTATTATTACAAATTTTATCAATAAATGGCAATTGATATATGTATGTATATAAGTAGAATTAAATATAAAATTTATTGTTCAGTAATAGCTTGCTATACTGACATTATACTTTCAATTCGACATCAAAATTTTCTATAACTTTCTTTAAATATTATAAAACCTTGCTTATATATATATATATATATATATATATATATATATATATATATATATATATATATATTAATAGTAATTGTTTTTATATTTGGAAAATAGAGGAAAAGTATACTATTAAGAACAACAGATTTTGAATTAATTTTGAGTCAGAACAGCAAGCTAATTCTGTATCAAATAGTATAGTTATGAAAAATTTTAAGATTAATAATTTTTTTTATTATTTAATTTAAATGTGTGAGGATTGTTTTTTTTTGTAATAAACTAATCTAACTAATTATTTATTACAAAAAAAAAAAAACCTCACACATTTAAATTAAATAATAAAAAAAATTATTAATCTTAAAATTTTTCATAACTATACTATATATATATATAAATGCACGTGGTTATATGTTAAATTGAATATAACAATATGATATATATTTTAAAATACTCTGGGGTTAAAATATATAAATTTTAGACTTAAATTGTGTTGTATAGTAACAAATTTTGCAGTAAAAAGTTAAAATAAAAACTGATTAATCAAAACGAGGTTATAACTAATGTTTAAAATATAAATATTTAGTGTGGAGAGACGCATATAAAACATGTAATATATATATTTATTAAAGACAATTTCTCTATAACTTATTTTTAAAATATTGAATGTTTTACATATTGTAGATATGTTTTCTGAAACAGGTTAGTAACAAAATATACAGTTTTATTTAACAAAATTAGTTTATTATTATATTATTCAATCAATATTTGGTTATTATTTACAAAATCTTTGCTAAAATCTACATGCTTAGTAGTTATGTTTAAAAAGTTGACATGCTTCATTATTATATTTATGATTACACCTGTGCAAACACATGGAATAACAACTCAATAGTACAGCTAATATAGATTCTGATACAGATATTCAAAGTATTTCTAATTATAAAAACGTTATATTAAATAAAATACGATGATAATTTGGTTCACTATTTATTCCAATGCCCTCTCTTAACAGAAAAACGTACTGAAATTTTACCAAGCCCTAACTTTGGTCAATTTAGATACCATCACATATGTCAACTTCTCTCTTCAGCTCTGGATGATGAATTACTGATTGTTAGATACTTTAAGTTCTGCACAGAAGCTGGGAGCATGAGAAAGAATGCAGGGCAAAGGATACTGGAGGATGAACTATCTGTAAATAGGTAACTGAATGTGAGACAAACTTTATTTTGTTGTAAATGTTTCCTCTTCCCTCTCCTCTTGTTGACGTGTAAATACGGCGAATCCTGTATGGGGCGGAATGCCCTAAATAAAGGCTTTTGTTGTTGTTGTTGTATATTAAATAAAATACCATATATAATTATATCCATATTGAGAGATACTATTCTAGAAAATCCATATAGTTTTATTATTATTTTTATTTCAATTTAAAGCGCTATGTCCCCCTAGGGACACTTGCGCTGTCATACATGTATGCCTTTGTCCATACATACATATTCATGATTGAATTGTGAAGAAGTTTTAAAATTACAAATATTTTCTCACAATGAGTATCTTTTTATTTAAAAAAAAAACGCTAGCTTTCAAGCATTAATCGCTCTTCAACGGGCTTAATAAAATATCGGCTTTATCCCACCAGAAATATTTACAAAAATAAACGCGCGCAGCGTGGATATTTATGACTAAAAATTTTTAAATTGGTTTGTAATTTAAAAATTTCATGTAATATGTCTATTTTCATTTTTAGGATATCCAGAACCTATAAAATTGATCTATTGATTTTTTTCTGAGATATCTAAGGTATTGTGATGGTAAATCTATTTTCCTGTTTATGCTGTTATATTCATTGGAAACGAGAGATTCCAAGAGTAACCGTTGAAATTTGTTCTTAATGTTTTTGTAGTGACATTTCCTTTCTGTTATGTTAAATTGGTGACCGGTATATATACAATAATTTTAGGCTGTGAATAGAATAGTCATATGATATTAACAATGAGAAAGAGAGAAAAACGACAAAAAAGAACTGTGTATAAAATAAAGAAGTGTCTGGCAATATGTACAATCAACATAATATAAATTATCAGTTTCTTAAACGATATTTGTTGCTATATAATTTAAAATATATCTACAAAAGGTATTGAATTTAATATACATTTCTTTACTGGAAATAAAAATATAGTGGTACCTCGACATACGAGTTTAATTCGTTCCGCAACCTTGCTCGTATCTTGAATTACTCGTATCTCGAAGCAAATTTCCCCATACAAAATTCCCATTTAAAATCACAGATTAATATCTTCAACACTACCGAACCGAACTCGTATCTCGAATTTCGCTCGTAACTCAAAGCAAAAAATCACTTGCTCGTCGGCTCGTATCTCGAAAAACTCGTATGTTGGGGCGCTCGTATGTCGAGGTACCACTGTACTTGGATCTGTTACTATTAAATTATTTTCGATTCTATAGTCTTGAAAAACAGAACAATCCAGTAAAAGAATTATTGAGGTTGTTTAAGTATATAGCTTAAGTTCTTCAACCACTATAGACAAGGGATTAACATAACACATGTTATGTAAGGTGATACATATAAACTTATACAATATAGATTTGAGGGAGGATGATATTCATGGACAAAAAGAGGAGATAGATGCTTCTTTATTTACATATAAACTTATTTAATCGGTCTAGCTGTCTTTATGTAATATATTCTGCAATGGTATATAGTATTAAGTGTGTGTACTATGTATTATTTTAACATCCATACTAACATTAATATATGCTGAAAAATAATTTTCTAAAAATATATTTATGTTTTGAAAATAGAGCAATCCATAAATAAATATTTAATTAAAAAGGCATATATTGGATCAAAATATCATTTATTTTACCAATATTTCAGTTGGTTGAACGCCAACCTTTATCAAGGTATTCTAACATTAGGTGTTATAACATTATAACACACTTTAAAATGTTATAAATGTTATAACACCTTGGTTGGTTTTCAGCTAACTGAAATATTGGTAAAATAAATTATATTTTGATCCAATATATGCCTTTTTAATTAAATATATTTATGTATGACAAAATTTGCTTTGATAGTATTTGGAATTATTTACTATTTTTGTAAATTACACTTTTTACGAAAATATGTTTTTTTTTTAGTTTGATCATTTATTTTGATAATTATATATTACACGCAACACACCCAACACGATATAGAAATTCGCGTTGAAGACTTAATAAACATTTTAATAAATATTATTATAATACAATATAATACGGCTTGTGATTGTAAAACGACATTTTCCCATTCCTGGACACTTTTATTTTTCCATTTATCATTACTCTTCACAATTCACCCTTTCATACCTCATCCCAAAGGTTAGAAGTGATCATTATTTCTCCTTGAAATAAATTTTGATTTTCCGTTGAAAGGAAACACATGCGGGATAGTTTTCAAATGTCGTTTTAAAAATATTATTATCCTTTTGACAATTCTTCGACCCATTGTCGTCCTTTAAAAACAAAAGGTGGAAAGTTTAATAGTGAAGTATTAACAAAAATATATTCATAGAAATTCACTATAAACACAAGGTAATAAGACCAAATCCAAATAAATAAATAGTGTCTGAAGATGGTAACAACGCTGTTACCGAAACGTCACATACTATGTATTTATTTGGATTTGGTCTTATTAACTTGTGTTTATAATCTTTAATCCAAATTGTGCCTTATCAAATCCACTATATAAATCATAAATGTGTTATATGTTGATTTATAATGACGATTTTTATATCACAATTTAGAGTAGGTTTATCTCTCTGTTTTTTTATTTTTTTATTTCTGGAAACCCAAGGATACACAACAACAACAACAACAACTTTATTAGGACATTTCCGTCCTGTAAGGACACGCCATACATCATTTTCATGGAGAAAAGGAAAAAAAGAAACATAAACAAAGGAGAGAAGGGAAAATGAAAAGGAAATCAAAGTATTATTAATAGGTAATCCCTTAATATTATGTTCGAATAAATAAGCTTGAGGGATGAGTCTCTTTTAATTACCTTTATTTCAAGCTTTCGGGCTCAACCGCCCTTCGACAGGACAAATTATACGCTACTAAAGTTTTCAAATCTAATCTTTATAAACATTTGAGAGACGCCTGTGTCTCGAGTGTACTACGAGGCTTGCCGCGGGAGGGGATGAGATCTTTGAAAAAGATGGCCGTTTAGCCCATTGAATTATCGGAAATAAAATATTATTTGTTGAATTGCAGAGTTCATGATACCGAGGGGGGTTTGGTGGCTGCAGGGAATATTACATTGTATATTTCAGGTAAATCAATTTTTCTATTGAGGCTATGGAATTTGCTTGATAGGATAGATTCTATGATTAGTCTTTGGTGTTTGTTGGCAATATTAGAATAGTGGATTTTCGGTGATGTAATGTTGAAGGAATGGCCAGTTTCATTTATGTGCTGTACTATTAAGGATCTATGGTCTAAGTTATCAATATTTCTTTTGTGTTCATGAATTCTGATATTGACATGTCTCCCGGTTTCGCCTACGTAGACTTTTGGGCAGTTCATACATTCTATGGAGTAAATAGCGTTTCGTGGTGTGCTGTTAGGTTCATTGAATTTCATGATCTGGTTTCGGAGAAGGGATCCAGAGGTAGGTGCGCAGGTGAAGTAGGTTTTGATTCCAAATTTCAATAAGAATCTCGCTATTGTGGAGGATAATGGTGAATATGGCATATTGCAAATAGATCTGTATATTGGAGACTGTGTCTTTTTAGTTGGGTCATAAAAGTGTCGCAATATAAAGGATATCGGGTATGCGCAGTCCCTGAGGTTAGCTAATATGTTCTGTGTTTCGAGGTTCTTGTACATCTGGAGGGAGCAGTGGGTATGGACTCGTTTTGATAGAGCAATGACTGTGTTGATTTTGTGACTGACCGCATCATGGTGTCTTTCGACGTGCAAGCCTTATACCCCAGCCTTCCACATCCTCTGATCATAAGTGATACAATAGAACTTCTGCAGGAACAGCATATTGATACAGATATCATCCAAAAAATCACACAACTAATTTCCATATGTCTAGATAACTGCATATTCACATATAACTCCGAATCATTCAGGCAAGCAAAAGGGTCCCCAATGGGAAGCCCTCTATCGACCACAATTGCTGAGATCTCTATGCGCGCAATAGACCGAAGGATTACCGCCAATTTCCCCCATGATATAGTCTTTTGGCGCAGGTACATTGATGACATCTTTTGCATTTGCACCACCACCAAAACCGATGACATCCTCTACAATCTAAACAATTATCACCCTGATCTTCACTTCACCGTTGAAAAAGAAACCAATAATACCCTTCCATTTCTCGACGTTAAAATCATCCGGCATCAACATGAATTGCACACCACCGTTTATTATAAACCATCCTTCCGTCCTAATTATGTTCAATACTCGTCCTTCTGTCCTATCAGTCACAAAATCAACACAGTCATTGCTCTATCAAAACGAGTCCATACCCACTGCTCCCTCCAGATGTACAAGAACCTCGAAACACAGAACATATTAGCTAACCTCAGGGACTGCGCATACCCGATATCCTTTATATTGCGACACTTTTATGACCCAACTAAAAAGACACAGTCTCCAATATACAGATCTATTTGCAATATGCCATATTCACCATTATCCTCCACAATAGCGAGATTCTTATTGAAATTTGGAATCAAAACCTACTTCACCTGCGCACCTACCTCTGGATCCCTTCTCCGAAACCAGATCATGAAATTCAATGAACCTAACAGCACACCACGAAACGCTATTTACTCCATAGAATGTATGAACTGCCCAAAAGTCTACGTAGGCGAAACCGGGAGACATGTCAATATTAGAATTCATGAACACAAAAGAAATATTGATAACTTAGACCATAGATCCTTAATAGTACAGCACATAAATGAAACTGGCCATTCCTTCAACATTACATCACCGAAAATCCACTATTCTAATATTGCCAACAAACACCAAAGACTAATCATAGAATCTATCCTATCAAGCAAATTCCATAGCCTCAATAGAAAAATTGATTTACCTGAAATATACAATGTAATATTCCCTGCAGCCACCAAACCCCCCTCGGTATCATGAACTCTGCAATTCAACAAATAATATTTTATTTCCGATAATTCAATGGGCTAAACGGCCATCTTTTTCAAAGATCTCATCCCCTCCCGCGGCAAGCCTCGTAGTACACTCGAGACACAGGCGTCTCTCAAATGTTTATAAAGATTAGATTTGAAAACTTTAGTAGCGTATAATTTGTCCTGTCGAAGGGCGGTTGAGCCCGAAAGCTTGAAATAAAGGTAATTAAAAGAGACTCATCCCTCAAGCTTATTTATTCGAACAAAACAAATCAAAGTATTCAACATAACTATACAAATTAACTATGGAAGGAAATTGTTCTGTACTTTTAGTTCTTAGAGATTACTTTGTTCTCTAACACATGGATAAAATGTTTTAAGAAACAACTTGTCATATTCTGCTGTACTGTAAGTAGACAAGCTGTGTACCCATGTAGTACCACGCTATGATATACAAGTTAAGTGTGGTTCTGATAACTTTTACTTTAAATCACTCACAATACCTATGTGTACCAATTTCAATAATAATATTAGCGGAATATTTAAAATATTGTGTCCCTAAATATGTCATAAAAATTTTAAATAAAAAGGCATATATTGGATAAAAATATCATTTATTTTACCAATATCTCAGTTGGCTGAAAGCCAACTTTTATCAAGGTATTATAACATTCTATAATGTTGTGGACACACATTAAAATGTTATAATACCTTGATAAAGGTTGGCATTCAGCTAACTGTAATATTGGTAAAATAAATGATATTCTGATCCAATATATGCCTTTTTATTTAAAGATTTATTTATGGATTGCTCTATTTTCAAAAAGTCATAAAAAGTGTGTGTCATAAAATATAATGTTAAAAATATCTTATATTTAAACTATGGCTGAATTAAATGGTTTACTGTAAATAAACCTCGGTAATCTCTCTTATAGATTTCCCTAATATATTTATTGCACTAATTTGTCTCACCTTAAAATAGTTTCCTATAAATATAGAAGTAAATATACATTAACAATACACATTTTGACGAAATGAGTACATTTCCACGTAATATCAGGGGTGAATGATTCTAACAATGATGAGAGAAAAAAAAAAAGTGACCAAAATTTTGATTGTTTACCACGAAATTCCGTGCGTGGAATTATGGGATGCATACAAATCAGACGAACAAATCAAACAATGAAATTCTGCTCACGACATCTGACAAACGGATTCCTGGAATATCTTTTGGGTGTTTTAGAGTATTTTTACGGTTATTTTTTCATTTGTTTATATATATATATGTTATATTAAAATATTATTCTATTTAAAATTATATTTCATAGATCCAAATACTCTGCTAAATCGACCGCCAGAGGCCACTCTTCCCCTATAAAAACTCGTTGTTGTTCTTCCTCGATGGCCGGCTCAAAACTTTTGTACATTATGTAAATAAGCTTTTCTTTTTTATTCTTACGCCTTAAGCCAGGCAGTACTTTTATCAAATTATGTTTTTATATATCTTATAAGCTCAATTAAAGCAATTTCTAATCTTTAATATTTTTATTATTTTACTTTCAAGATTCTTGCCACGACTGCATCACCAATACCATTTAGTACTAAAAAGAACCAACAAATAACTCCATGGCATAATCCTCAACATGATCTAAATTCAAGCAGAAAATCTCATTTTGTTTTTATAACATATATATATGTAATTATCAAAATTCTCTGAAATATATAAAGGATATTTTATAACATAATAAAATAAAACGTAATGTTTCAATCTTTTATCGAAATTTTATATGATTTTTTATTAAGAGTTCATATATTAAAATAAAATTGATTGAATATACCATTTTTTAAATACATTTTCAAACATATTTATATATACCATAAATTTACAAAATATATAATCGTAATATATACTCAAGGACAAAACTTAAGGAAGTTGAAAGTCTTTGTCGTAGACGGTAAACGTTTTTTTTTTTTTGAAGGAGACAGAGGCAATTTGGTTCACACTTGGTTATCTTCTCGTGTGTGTTCAATAAAGGTCACTGTAATATCTTCCAGAGTTATTGTCTAAATCCCGATTTGCATGCTAAAAATGTACAACTTTTTAAAGTTTTGCCAACGAGTATATAAAATATAGTTTAGAAATTATGCAAATACTTAAGCACAATTTCGTCATACATCAGACTAGGAAAGTGAAAGATAGTCCTCACCGAAAGTCATAACCAGTCTGAAGTCTTTTTATAAAATTAATTTTCGAAATTAGCAATAAAATCATTGATAAAGCCATTAAAAAGCCGAAATCAGAGACTATTGTATGTGAAACGCAACAGCGATAAAAATGTAATAAACTACGCATGCGTCGTCACCAGATGGGAGTTAGGAACGAACGAATCGTAAGCATTGACATTATACAAGGCGATTAAGTTATTTTATTTTATGACATGTTTTTTTTTTATAGGAATTATGGTGAAATAAAGGTAAATCGTGTAAAATACATCAAATATCATAGAAATTCGCAAATGCTTTAACTGCCAATGCGAGAAAATACCCACGAAGACTGCCTATAGGGTAAAACAACTTAACTCTTACATTGTTATTAGTCAAAAATAACTTGGGTAAAAATATATAAATAATATTTCAAAAAAGGATAAAATACTCAAAAACACTCTAAATGGATTAAACTCTATGATCATATTTGAAATATAATTTATTTAAAAAAAAAATTAAATCAAATTTACACATAACATATAAGTATATGTAAATAACATTTATCAAAATGATGACATCCGAAAATATTTCATCATTTTACCTATAATATGATTTTAAAGGTAAACTATATTGATTTTAAATATATATATATATATATAGTTTTATAATTTGATAACAGATGGCGCTCTAGTACATCGTAATATATATATATATATATATATATATATATATATATATTGAAGCAATTCAAATTTTATAATCCAACTTTCATAATTTAGGAATTATTTTTTAATAAAAAAAATAAGTGTAGAATAGTTAGCCTACTAACCAGTGATAGTTAACAAAAGTGAAATCCCAAGAAACAGTGTTTTATTGTGGTAGGCACTTAAAGAGAATTAAGGATCAGGAGAGATAAGGGGTAATTTATCTCAAAGAAGATGTCCGAGGCTATAAAAGTGGAATTTTATTATGTAAAAGCCAGGATTATTTACAGCTCGTCCTGCAGTTAAAATCTTTAATAATTCTCCTGGTATTTGCTATAAATATGGTGTCCTTTTTATAGATCCGTTTTCGGGGTGGTTTTATATTGTGGTTGAAAGACTGTGTTTGTAGGACTTGGTATCAGTTTGTTTCATAGCTTATCCTGGCCTGGTACTATGTGATGTACTTCAGTTGAACTGGTTCAACCTATATTGGATTCATGACCTTCAAACATTTCCCTCCTCCATTAAATACAATCAGATAGATAGTGGGACGTTTGTAGTTTTTATTCCGCAAAACTTGCAATAAATGGTTTTATTTTTGATGATTTGATGGTTATCATATTTTAAGAATTAACACAAAGCAATAACGTGCCATATCTATATATATAAAATGAAAGGATTTAAAAGCATGAATATTTCTTTTATAAACAATACAAACCTCTACTGTCCTTACTGCGATGAAAAATATATTGGGAAACAGCTGGGAGGGTTCACCACTGATGAACCAAGCCCTCCCAATATATTTTTCAACGCAGTAACGGACAGTAGAGGTTTGTATTGTTTATAAAAGAAATATTCGTGCTTTTAAATCCTTTCATTTTATATATTTTAAGAATGTTTATGTAATTCGGATTTGACTTTTTCGGTAAATATATATATATGACCTATAAATAGTTTTTTTTTTAATTTCAATAAAGATCCTATATAATACAATGCGGCCTGTGATTGCAAAACAACACTTGAAGTTACACCGCATGAGTTTCTTTTCAATGAAAAATCAAAATTTATTTCAAGGTGGAATATTGACTATTTCTAACCTTTTTGGATGAGGTATGAAAGGGTGAATTATGAAGAGTAATGATGAACGGAAAAATAAAAGTGTCCAGGGATGGGAATCGAACCCACAATGTTCCGCTTACCGGGCAGATGCCATGTCCACTAGGCTACCCTGGACGTATTTTTCCGTTCATAAATAATACATAAAGTAACTTATAATACAATAAGTTACTTATATGTTATAAGTTACTTTATGTATTATTTATGAACGGAAAAATACGTTCAGGGTAGCCTAGTGGACATGGCATCTGCCCGGTAAGCTGAACATTGTGGGTTCGATTCCCATCCCTGGACACTTTTATTTTTCCGTTCATCATTACTCTTCATAATTCACCATTTCATACCTCATCCAAAAAGGTTAGAAATAGTCAATATTTCACCTTGAAATAAATTTTGATTTTTCATTGAAAAGAAACTCATGCGGTGTAACTTCAAGTGTTTTTAAAGATCCTATATATTTAATAAATATATTGTCATGTATTTAATATATTTGCATAATATTATTTTACCAAAATTACGATTTTGTCTTATGTATTTAGAATATCAAAACTTACTTACTCATTTTAATCATCATCTTTTATATTTAAATACAGCTTATTATAACACAAGAATATTACTATTTTTTACAAACAAATATCTATATATTTTAAATAACAAAAAAATACTCCTTTCCTATTGTTTTTTTCCTTTGTTGTTGTTTTTCTTCTTTTTTTTTTTGTGATGATGATAAGTTTTTTTTTTTTTTCATTGATGACTTGTAACAATATCATAGAGAAAATCATGGACCACGTGACTCTGATGACCATGGAATAAGTCCAGGAAAGCGACGTGGGGACAGAAGTCCTGACATCTATGAAAGTGGATCTCAAGACAATGTGACCATTTTATCGAAGACGCTCTAAAACGAAGTTTCTCTAAAGCTCATATAAAACTTTCTAGCCATTCATTGCATGATCAATTCATAGTATGAGGAAAAAAACAAGTTGGCAATACATTGTTATCTCAATTTAAAAAAAAAGTCGTCTGCTTGACCTAAACACTTAAAGAAGGGTATCGTTTGGATCAGCAGCGAGGTCATCCAGATGTCCCCCCACCTGAGAGGGTAGGGCTGTTATCATTTGATGAAGAGTACTGATAAAGGACATCAAAATTTCGCTCGGCACTTTCTCTGCACCGAGCCGTAAAGATAAGCAACATTTCCCCAAACTTCCCCATCACCTCTGGAATTTTAAATTTTATGGAATTATTTGCCTTTCGAAACGCTTCGGTAAAAAGTTATTTAGATGGGAATACGCCGTTATGTTTGATTAATCATGAATGAATGAAAGTTTTGTGTGAGCTTTAGAGAAAGTTCGTTTTAGAGAGTCCTCGATAAAATGATCACTTTGTCTTGAGATCCACCTAACTAAATAACTTAGTCCCTATTTCTCTGCTCCGCGCTTATGGAATTGAAGATTAGAGGCGATGGCGTCGACCTTTCATATTAAATTTTACTTTTCCTTATTACTAATAATTGTATATAGTTGTGGAACTACTGGTTTCCTGTGCTGCTCTTTTCCTGTTATTGCACCTTGTACGGAGATTCTGTATAAGACTAACGTCTTAATAAAGGCTGTGTGTGTGTCTTGAGATTCACCTTCATAGATGTAAGGACTCCTGTCTCCACGTCGTTTTCCTGGACTTATTCAATGGTCGTCAGAGTCCCGTGATCCATGATTTCCTCTATGGTGTACCATCTACTTCGTCTTCGATTCGCTCCTTACACCGATCCATTGTTCCATTTCTTTATTTCTATGAAATTTGTCCTTAGGTTCATTTGTTTTTCTGTTGAAATAATTTCCATCTTTTTTTAAATATCTTTTTGAGATCTATGTATTATAAGGACCCAACAGCCTTGCAGAAAATTGACATGGACCCAGAGCAACAGCTTTACACACTCAAGATAGTGGACATTCTCAATATCCTACTGTGATAAAGATATATGGGGACATTTGAGGCTCTTCAATTGGACACAACAACAACATCTATGGATTGAATAATATTGGAAGTTAATTCTATCTTCTATATATTGTGTCTCTTGTAACAAATCCATCCTATAGAAAATACTATAGACATTATTTTTACAAGCATCCCCCCCCCCTCTATCTCACTCTATTACTATTATTGAAATTCAACAACAATAAAAATTAGCATTTGTTCAAACAAAATTATTCACTCGGGAAGATTCCGGGCGTAGCCGGGTCATTCGGCTAGTAATAAATATACACTCATGGACAAAACTTAAAGAAGTTGTACCTTTTAACATGTATATCGGGATTCAGACAATAACTCTGAAAGATATTACAGTGACCTTTAGGAGATAACCAAGTGTGAACAAAATACCCTCATAGACAAAACTTAAGGAAGTTGTATATTTTTATCTTTTAGTATCAGGATTCAGACAATAACTGAAAGATATTTGATAAACAGTGACCTTTATTGAAGACATACGAGATAACCAAGTGTGAACAAAATTGACCGTTTCCTTAAAAATATAGATGACCGGAGATATCACAAAGACTTT
This sequence comes from Cordylochernes scorpioides, assembly GCA_030710605.1. Lineage (NCBI taxonomy): Eukaryota > Metazoa > Arthropoda > Arachnida > Pseudoscorpiones > Chernetidae > Cordylochernes > Cordylochernes scorpioides. Next base: position 80,748,039 of record CP092877.1, read on the forward strand.
CCACTTCCTTAAGTTTTGTGTCCACGAGTGTATTTCAAATAAAAAATTAACGATAAATTTCTTTTTGTTATAAACCTTTTTCGGGGTTATCTTAAATTGTATGGAAAATGAACTCCTTTTATTAAAGTATAAATACATTAATATAAAATATAAAGTTATGGGAGGAAGGTATTCATGTATTTAAAATGGCACCTCTCCCATTAAATCAATGCCTTTGGTTTATGACTCCAGTACAAAACGTAATGTTGATGATCAATATATTGGGCAACAACAGTTTTAAACAAATTGTTTTATATTTTATCAAGTTTAATTTTCCCTCCTTATTAAGGTATGCCCATAGATGGACGACTCTGCTCAAAAACATGCTTGTTTTAATAGAAAAAATTAATTGATTAACTTTTATTGTACATTTATATAAAATTCTCTTTACCAATTTTATCCAATATGGGGGGTTGATGTGAAATATTTATCACAAAACATACACTAATGGCCAAAAGTTAAGTTACAGCTGGTTCCTGCTCCATAACTTTAAAAACAAGGCATTTAGAGGCATAAAACAGAAGTCGCGTATTTAAAATTACATACTGCGTGAGAAAATATGCAAAGTTGTATCGATATGCAAATCAGATATTATATTTTGGTGAATGTTAAACAATGTTTTGAAACGAGTCACCTCAAAGGGGAGCTATGACATACCAACACATGTCTCCAAAGTCGCATTCCAAACGACATCTTCATCTAAGTTGACACTAAGTAGAATCAACAGGAGTCTGTTTAGTGCCTGGCTCATCATTCACGGCGATGTTGGCGGGCAGGTTGTCCTTGTATCTTGATTGATGGCTTGTACACACCTTGTCTATACTTGCCCCAGAGCTCTGAACATCAGCCTTCTCCCGTCTTGTTGTTTTTGGTTTAAACTTCTTTTTACCATAGAGAGGAGAAATTGTAGAACAAAAATTAAGAAAAGTTTTATTCAATAAGATTTTAAAATTAATGATGAAATGCTTATTTTGGATCAATTCTAGTTTATCTTAAAGATAGAGGTTGCTTGGCCGGCATTCATAGTTCTTAAAGTTAAGAGACACTTCGGCTAAGAAAGGACTTTTTTTCTTTGAGATAATAAAAAAAGTTTTTTTTCTGGCCGTAGTGTTTCTTAATTTTAACAACTATATTTTATTGGTATCTTAGAATATTAAAATGAAGTTAACCGCTTATCTTCTTCAAGGAATATTCTTCTTGAGTCCTTCTCTCTCTACTCTGCGCTATCTATAAGAACCGGGTCTTTCAAACAAGGAAAGTGACGTGAATGAACTATTTTTGCATATATTATTGTTCCTTCTCTCTGTGTGTGATTATATTGTAGCGTAGAAATCAAGTCTTTGTATTTCTGGAAATGTGAAAGTATTTATTGATGACGTCATGGCGACCAGTCGACAATTATCAACCAAACTATCTACAGCTTGAGAATATCGAACAAGCAAGCTAGGTAACTAAATGATGATTTTTTACAAATGTAAAATTTTAAATCTGTTTCAAATATTTTTATTGAATAATTAAATTAAATAATAAATTATTTTTTTCGCCACAATAATATTATTATTTTATAAAAAATGAAATATATTTCATGTATTTATATAATGAATAGGTTTAAAACTGTAGGTATATAAATATATTAATTTATACGAATTATAATACGAATTTATAAACTCTGGCTGAAATGAAACATATTAAAAATCTTTAGCTCATCGGTGTTGAACGCTATTTCTTGTCAGTTTAATTTACCAGAACGCTGATACAACTGTTCTATTGTTTATTCTGCTTATGTTGTATCATTTGACTCCAGCTATTAAGCCATTAAATGCATACTACATAAGACCAATAGTTAACAATAGACCAGTTGTATATAGAGTTCTGGTAACTAGCGAAACTGCTGGAAGTATGAGTAATATGCATTAGTTATATATTTCCATATATCCGTACAGTAGATTCTTCTATGCTACTATTGCACTCATGGACAACACTTGAGCAAGTTTCTTATTTTGATTGTTGCCGGTCGTCTGTTTTTTTTTTTTCCAAGGAGACAGAGGCAATTTTGTTCACACTTGGTTATCTCGTGTATCTTCAATAAAGGTCACTGTAATATCTTTCAGAGTTATTGTCTCAATCCCGATATACATGGTAAAAGGTACAACTTCCTTAAGTTTTGTCCATGAGTTTATTTATAGGGAACTTTAGCTTGAGTGTTAATTGGACATTCATTGAATCTATACAGACAGACTTACTTGGATATGTATTATCCTCAATTTATGAAATTAAATTTACATAGCAATATTTTCGTCGATAGGTCTACGTAGTACATATCTCCATTTCAATTTGAGAAAAGCACAAAATCCAAAATCTCTATTTCAGTTAAAGCTCATATTTCAGAGAGCATTCCTATTTCATTTGAGAAAGAGGCAAAACACGAAAGCTATATTTCAGTATTAAGCTTTAATTTTAAGAGAATATTCCAATCTCATTTTGAGAAAGAGGCAAAACACGAAAGCTATATTTCAGTATTAAGCTCTAATTTTTAGAGAATATTCCTATCTCATTTTGAGAAAGAGGCAAAAAACGAAAGCTATATTTCAGTATTAAGCTCTAATTTTTAGAGAATATTCCTATCTCATTTTGAGAAAGAGGCAAAACACGAAAGCTATATTTCAGTATTAAGCTCTAATTTTTAGAGAACATTCCTATTTCATTTTGAGAAAGAGGCAAAACACGAAAGCTATATTTCAGTATTAAGCTCTAATTTTTAGAGAACATTCCTATTTCATTTTGAGAAAGAGGCAAAAAACGAAAGCTATATTTCAGTATTAAGCTCTAATTTTTAGAGAATATTCCTATCTCATTTTGAGAAAGAGGCAAAACACGAAAGCTATATTTCAGTATTAAGCTCTAATTTTTAGAGAACATTCCTATTTCATTTTGAGAAAGAGGCAAAACACGAAAGCTATATTTCAGTATTAAGCTCTAATTTTTAGAGAATATTCCTATCTCATTTTGAGAAAGAGGCAAAAAACGAAAGCTATATTTCAGTATTAAGCTCTAATTTTTAGAGAACATTCCTATCTCATTTTGAGAAAGAGGCAAAACACGAAAGCTATATTTCAGTATTAAGCTCTAATTTTTAGAGAACATTCCTATCTCATTTTGAGAAAGAGGCAAAAAACGAAAGCTATATTTCAGTATTAAGCTCTAATTTTTAGAGAACATTCCTATCTCATTTTGAGAAAGAGGCAAAACACGAAAGCTATATTTCAGTATTAAGCTCTTTTTCAATTTTAAGAAAATAACATAAATAGAAAATTTTCAATAAAATGACATTTTATTTTCAAAGTAAAATATTTTATATAAAGTAACGCAAAGTCTCTTTTAATCGAGAGCTTTCGCGTCCATTCCTTTCTCAATATAAGAAGAATGTGAAGGAAGTTCCTGTGGTATGAAGGCCATAGAAGGGGATACCACAATAAATCTAAGGGGGCTATATAATTCTAGGGGTAAGTACCATTAGAATGGTACCTCAGGAAAGTACAATAAATTACAGGCAGTACTTGGCAGCTTTCACCTGCACTGCGGACAAATGGACTCACGTGATTATCAGGGCTCCATTGACACAGTATTTATGTACCTTTTTACCATTTTAATTGTTATTTCTCCATTGTTAGTACTTTTAAATTGGAATTAAGTACTTTTGTTTTTATGTGTTAAGCGATTTATTTTAATGTATTTTTTAGTGTCGTGACTTAACACTTTTGGTTAGCATAACTAGTGAGTTTTTGTGGGTTTGATATTGGATTTATAAAATTCATGGTTCTGTTTATATTTATATATACATTTGTGGAGATAAAACTTGAAGAAGTGGAATGGCGTTGATATCGTCGGTAGTCTGCTTTTTTTTTTGAAGGAGACAGTTTGTTCACACTTTGTTATCTCGTGTTGTCTTCAATAAAGGTCACTGTAATATCTTTCAGAGTTATTGTCTGAATCCCGATATACATGGTAAAAGGTACAACTTCCTTAAGTTTTGTCCATCAGTGTATTTTGTTAACACTTGGTTATCTCGTGTGTCTTCAATAAAGGTCACTGTAATAACTTTCAAAGTTATTGTCTGAATCCCGAAATACATGCTAAAAGGTACAACTTCCTTAAGTTTTGTCCATGAGTGTATTTTGTTCACACTTGGTTATCTCGTGTGTCTTCAATAAAGGTCACTGTAATATCTTTCAGAGTTATTGTCGGAATCCCGATATACATGGTAAAAGGTACAACTTCCTTAAGTTTTGTCCATGAGTGTATTTTGTTCACACTTGGTTATCTCGTGTATCTTCAATAAAGGTCACTGTAATATCTTTAAAGGTTATTGTCAGAATCCAGATATACATGCTAAAAGGTGCAACTTCCTAAAGTTTTGTCCATGAGTGTATTTTGTTCACACTTGGGTATCTCGTGTATCTTCAATAAAGGTCACTGTAATATCTTTAAAGGTTATTGTCAGAATCCCAATATACATGCTAAAAGGTACAACTTACTTAAGTTTTGTCCATGAGTGTATGTAAATATCGACCATATAGTAATAAATTTATTTAGAAACATTAGTGTATTTCTTAATTTTAGCGTAATTGTAAATATTAGGAGGGCCTGACTCATCAATTGAGATCACTATTAGATTACTTGACAGTCTTTTATTGATATGGCTAATTATAAACCTAAGAGTGGGTCAAGTTTTGGGATGGTAACAAGACAGCGAACTAAATGTACTTCTTAACAAAATCTCTCAGAGTTCTTCCACCTTTTAGCATGGCAAATGTTCTTGCGATTCCAAGCCGTCAAAACGTTATGTCACGGAAGATATCCCTACAATCATTAGTAAAAAATGAACCTGCCAGGATTCGAACGTAGGATCTTGTGAGCTGTGATTTGTTATCAGTTTCACTACACCAACTACGAACTAAATAAACCATGTACTCATATATATATATATATATATATATATATATATAAATTTAGCATCGAGTTGTATGTATCAAATGTAAAAAAATGTGTACTGATGAGAAATAGAAGAAGTAAACAATATACAAGTTTTATAAAATAAATGAAGCTTCCATGATTAAATAGTTGCACAAGAAACTTAATCCTGGAGAAGCTTCATTTATTTTATAAAACTTGTATATTGTTTACTTCTTCTATTTCTCATCAGTACACATTTATTTACATTTGATACGTACACGACTGGATGTTAAATTTATCTTTATATATATAAGTACACCTATCCCCCGATTTACACGGTAGATACGTTCCTGAGAAAAACATGTAAATCGGGGGATAGGTGTACACAGAAATAAAAATAAAATGCATTGACAGGTTAAAATATGTAGTCAGCACATAAGCTCGGGATTCTTCGTGAGATGTGTACACAGCGCATGTGTTCAATTACAGTAGCATTTAGTATAGTGCGATAAAAACAAAAAAAAACTTATTCGGAAAACCGTGTAAAAGCGAAAACGTGTAAAACAAGTACCGGTAAATCAGGGGATAGGTGTACATGGTTTATTTTATAGTTTCATTTATTTTATAATATTATAAATCAGAGAAGAGAGAGAACGTTTAATATACAAGGCGTATATAAGAAAAATACATAAGGTAGACAACAGACGTACACAACAAATAAACAAGAGGTAAACAACAATTAGGTAAGATATCCAGGTAGCACAGAGCAAGGGCAGCTACCACATGTTTTATACTTTCAAACGTAGTATTTAAATAGAAGTTATTAAAGGGCATCCACCCACTGTCATGGAACGTAGCACCTTTTTTAAAGTGCGATGCACCGTTTTATTTTAATTGCTATTTTATGAGGTGATTGTATAAAGTGGATTCTAAAATAGTCTTCAAAAGGTCTTTGAAAAAGAGAGAATTGAAAGCTTATAAAGGAAAAAAAAGGGTAATTGAATGACTTTCTAGCAATTGAATTGTTGGGGTGTTAGATATCTAGGAAGATTCGTTGAATGATACTTGGAAGAAAGACAATAATGGAAGACAACAATGGAGGATTGTATTTGGGAAAGCATGCTTGAATCACGTGAGAGACTTGCAGCTGCATGCATGCAAGCGGTGGAGGCTTTTCACTAGTTGAGCTGTGGTTAGCTTCGGTTTAGGAATATGCGAACCTCAGTGATACGCTAACCATGACGTATGCACAATGGAACGTGTGGCTATTGGACATGTGTCGGACCAGGAGGCTGTTGTTGGGTGCTGTGCTGCCTGGAGTATAGGAACTCCATCTATTATTTCTTCCTGTGGTGAATCTGTATAAGACTGATGGTCTTAATAAAGCTGTGTGTGTGAATATGCGAACCTCACTACATGTCGCAGATTTGCATTGTGTTGTGTGGTTAGAACTAGGGCGGTATCTGATCGCCTTCAAACCTCTAACTTTCGTTCTTGATTAACGAAAACATTCTTGGCAAATGCTTTCGCAGTAGTTCGTCTTGCAGCGGTCAAAGAATGAGTATTATGATGTTATGTGGATTTAGAATGTAACATTTGTTGTTTCGCTCTTCATTGGAGAATGAATTGGAAAATATAATTGTGACAGTTTTATAGGCCAATGTCCTCCTGGTAAAGTTTCCATATATATACATATGTGTATATATATATACAACAAAAATTTTGCGTGAGGATGATATTCATGTCTCTAAAAAGAAGCACCTCTCCCTGTTAATTATGTGAATAAGAACGATGCATTATAATACAATATAATGCGGCTTATGATTGTAGAACGAAAATTGAAATTATACCGCAAATGTTTCTTCTGAACGAAATATCGTAATTATTTTAAGAAGAAATAACGATTATTTCTAACCTTAGGGATGAAGTATGATAGAATGAATTGTGAAGAGTAATGATAAACGGAAAAATAAAAGTGTCCAGGGATGGGAATTCATCCTATCATACTTCATCCCTAAGGTTAGAAATAATCGCTATTTCTCCTTAAAATAATTGCGATATTTCGTTCAGAAGAAACATTTGCGGTATAATTTCAATTTTCGTTCTACAATGCATTATATGTTTATAAACTAATAAAAAACGTTCCTAGTGGTGCTAAAGAATGAGACACAACACCAGTTTATGCAAATTCAGATAACCTGTATACCATGGTTTCGAGCTATGGCCCATATCAATACAGGGAACTGTATACTGAAACCATGGTATTGTTTTTTATTTTCCAAAATTGGTGTTGCGACTCATTTTTTTTAATCATCACTTGTAAACTTTTTTACTAGGGTAATAAACATAATGCCTCGTTCTGATGCCTAATTGAAAGGGAGAGGTGCCTCTTTAGGTACATGAATATATATAAAGAGAGAGAGAAAGAGATTTTTGAATATACAAGAGTTGAATCCCAGGATAAGAGATTTTGATGATTATCCTCATCAAAATATTTACATACAAATATATACTATTGGTTCAAAAGATAAGTGTTTAAAAATTTAATTTACATATTTCCGATATGTTTTAGAACTTTTTAGAATCTCTTAAGTAATCTCTATAAAAAAAAGCTACGATTACATTTTTTATGATTTTATTTAGAAAAAAGAAGAAGATAAAAATGAGAAAGAAACCTGCGAGATTTATGATGGGAGAAAGACTTCTTTTTTTTTTTCTTGATGTACCTCCTCGTATAATGGGGCAGACGAAATGATAAGAATCTTCTGATCCGACATATTGGCAGTTTTTTTTTTTTTTCGAATGGCAAGAATTCCGTCTGAAACCGGATTTTTTGGTCCTCCTGTAAGATTAGAGGATCCCCCTTCACCTTCTTCTTCTAAATCCTTGATAATGATAAAAAATGATAATTGGGGGATAAAAATGTTGGAAATGGCGACGAAATTTAGCCTTATCAATATAAATTTTGGTCAAAAAAATTTTTTTTTTCTTTTCAAATCTATGAACGTAATTTTTGAAAAGCCTCTCTCTCTCTTTCGATTATTTATATAATTATAATGAAAAGGAATTTGTGGAAACGTTTAAATATTTGAGGCATAATTTTCTATGGTTATACACTCATAAACAAAACTTAATGAAGTTGTACCTTTTAGCATGTATATCGGGATTAAGACAATAACTCTGAAAGTTACTACAGTGACCTTTATTGAAGACACGAGATAACCAAGTGTGAGCAAAATTGCCTCTGTCTCCTTCAAAAAAAAAAATAATAATAGTAGTAGACCGTCGACATCAAAGACTTCCCACTTCTTTAAGTTTTTTCTATAAATGTAATATAAGGGTATAATGAATCAGTTGTGAACTTTCCAAAAGGTTTTTGTTATTCTCCATAAAAATAACGAAACCTTTGTGGAAAAATTCAAAAATGATTTGTTATTTTGAATTCAGAATGATTCTAGAAGTACATGGTTTATTGGCAGTAATCATTCCTAACGCGGTTTTGCCATTAATATAACATTTAAATACATTATAAATGACTGCGGCGTATGATTATAAAGCAATACTTAAAGCCTCCCCGCATAAGTTTCTTTTTTGTGAAAAATCACTATTAATTTCAAAGAGAAATACGTACTATTTCTAACTTTTTGGATGACGTATGAAAAGGTTGAATATATGAAGAGTAATGGTCTATATATGATTGGATGACGTATGAAAGGGTGAAAATATGAAGAGTAATGGCGAACGGAAAAATAAAAGTGTCCAGGGTAGCCTAATGGACATGGCACCTGCCCGGTAAGCAGAAGGTTGTGGGTTCCCGTCCCTGGACACTTTTATTTTTCCGTTCGCCATTACTCTTCATATTTTCACCCTTTTATACGTCATCCAATCATATATAGACCATTACTCTTCATATATTCAACCTTTTCATACGTCATCCAAAAAGTTAGAAATAGTACGTATTTCTCTTTGAAATTAATAGTGATTTTTCACAAAAAAGAAACTTATGCGGGGAGGCTTTAAGTATTGGTTTATAACATTTAAAGGCGATCACAAACTGGCGAAACAACGGAAGATTCGCCACTCATTGTGTAATGATTTTTAATAAAGAATAATCACTGGTTACTTATCTTAGCGCGGTTTCATCAAGTTAGAGGAAGATGAAGCTGGTTTCTTGTCCTACAAACACCTAACCTGGACGGATTGCGAAAATGAAATAATACAAAGCCTTTATTAAGACACCAGTCTTATATAGATTCACCTCTCTCATTGCCGACTTGCAACGTTATCCTCACAATGATCAATCACCATCATGTAGTGGAGGGGAAAACGATGAATACAAGTTCTTTTTCCTGTTTACTACTTTGTAAAAGTTATATAGGGACAGAACAACCATTTGAATTGATATGGAGATGGTTAAAATACTTTGTACTGAGGTAAGTTGGCTGTCGTTTACATTTAAGAAGAACATCTCTTTATTTCTAAATACTCATCATTTGAGGCAACACACACATACACCAGCTATGTTCTAAGGCCTTTATTTCATTTTTATAAAATATGTAGTTTATAGTACCCTAAAATAGAATTGATATGACCTTATTGTTAACTAAAAACGATATTTAAACATTTTATTATTCAATTTTCGGAAGAAGTGATTATCATTGGAGGCTAAATTTGCTGTTGGCTGGGTGTTAGAAGTTTGTGAGATGGTGTCATTGCAGTCATCGACATTGTTTGCAGGTCAATCTTGTTGAAAGATCAAGAGCAGCATACATAATGCACCTAACTTGTTGTTGAAGGTTTATGTAGAAAGTTAAGTACATGTTTGTATGAAACGCCATATTTCACCTGTTTATTCCTCTATGCTTCAATTACTGGTCTTAATTACCGTGAGCACAAATTCACCTTTTTGACCTCTTCTTGATAGCTCGTTTTTTCACACATAAAATCAGCTACCCAGATGTGAATGGTCTTTAAAGTATGGAAAATACTTACATAGAACTTTTGTCCAATTTTGCTTCGATCTGTGGTGGTATATCTTCCCAAAAATACAAATTGGATTTTGTGCTGCCTGGAGTATAAGAGCTCCATCTATGCTTCCTTCTTGCGGTGAATCTGTATAAGACCGGTGGACTTAATAAAGCTGTATGTGTCTGTGTGTATAAATCTTCCAAATAATAGAATTTGACTACCGCTTCTTTTTCCTTTCATTTCATTAGTTCCCAGACAATCTACACAAATCTCTCTTTGACAATGTATACAAATTCAACTACGCCACATAGCAATCTGAAAAGTTGCATATTACTATTTTAACTATTGATTTGCATAATATCAAGTTTTATTTTTGTGTATAATTACATTTTTTAAATTTCTCGTTTACCTTACAATCCTCTCTCGTAATTTATTTTAAAAAAACACTCTATATATATATAGAAAATTATTTAGGAATCGGCAAATTGGTTTTATCAGGGATTTTTTAAGGCTAATTCGAAGGAGACGTTCAATTAGCCGGTGTAATTAACGAGGGAGATAAGAGTGTTACTTATATAATTGTATAGGTTAATTAGGTAATTAGCAAGGTTGACACATAGCCTCTATACGTAGGATATAACAACCTGAGGTAAAATTGGCTTCGGTTTTTTTTACCCCTTTTATATATATGTGACGAAGCCTGAAACGCGTTCGTGGTTAGCTTTTATGGATTTATCAAGAAAATGGGATGGCTAAATATGAAGGAACAAGTTAAATCAATGTTTAGTTGATTTCGGTTCCACTAGATGGAGCTCTACCATCTAAAAAACACATGTGAGCGCGGTCAGGGTATGCCTATTTCGATATATATGCACCAAAAAAGGCACCTCTCCCTTTAAATATGCATTAAAACATTATGGTTAGCATCCTGATCGATTGCCCAGCATTTCAAGATTATAGAATGAAGAATGAACTAGTTGTTTGTGAACTTAACGATTTGATTTCCGATAAAAAATCATATTTAAAGTTCAATTCATTTTGTAAATACATTCTAAACTTTCTACAAAATCTGGATCTCTAATGTTTTCATGTGTTGAATAATGTAAATAACTTATGTAAATAAACTTTTCTCCTTGTTTGGCGCAAGTATCCCTTGCGGGATATAGCGCTTTGGAAATTAAATAATTGATAATTGATAATCCTAGTAAAAAAAAAGTACTAATGATGATAAGAAATGAGCCATAATACCAGTTTAGGAAAATTCAGACAAAGGCTAACCTGTATACCATGGTTTTTTTTGGTACATGAATATCATCCTCCAGCATACAACACTCTATGTTGTTATCACATATATATATTTACATACAAAATCCTAAAAGCCAAACGTTCCTCTATCACGATAAAACTGGGTTAAGAGATTTCAAGCCAAAGAGGCTTCTCCTTCCTCACTCGGCCCTAAATAATAAACAGAAATGTTCTTGAAATAAAAGATAGTTCGGACCTCTACTGGCCGAAATGTCTGTTATTCTTCTTTCTTATCTCCACACTGGGTGAAGTAGAATGCGTCTGCCTTTGTCATCAAGACTGGGAGCACTACTCAGTGGCAGGCCGACTTAGCTCCATAAGAAATGGCCGCCTCTGGCATGAGGAACAGACACCATGTGCAGCCGCTCCTAACATGGAGTACAAACGCTGCTCATCCTGTATCCCTGGATTAGGAGCTCTTACAGGGTACTATCAGCCGGGCCAGCTGAACCCAGGTTTTTTAGTGAGCTTGTTACTGCTCCCCCTCCTCCTTTTTCATCCGGGCTTGGGACCGGCAAAGGCGGAGTTTCTGTTATTCTAAAAAGACCGAATGCCGGTCACACAACCTCTATCTTCAAGATAAATGTAAAGGATCTGAATAAAATGATAAATTTGTATTTTTAATATCATCTTACAGCAACTTTATGTTGTTTCCTGTGATGGAAATCGGCTCTTTCCACTTAACCAGCTTAAATACCTTTTTTTGGTCGAATTTGACCGTCTTCATAACTCCTTTAGTAGGATGTTAATGAAATAGAAGCCGTCCCTGTACTGATGAGGGCCATATCCTGAAACCATGGTATACAGGTTGTTGGCTTTATGTCTGAATTTGTCTAAACTGGCGGTACATTCTTTATCACTACCATTCATTTTGTACTGGGGTAATAAGCAAAATGCATTGTTTTATTCATTTTAAAGGGAGAGGTACCTCTCTTTTAATATAACAGTATCAGAAATTTATGATAATATTGTAGCTATATATATATATATTTGTTCCATACAAGTATTTTCCATCTTGTAGCCTTGTAATTAGGAAAAAGTCCTGAATAAGAACCTTGTCTTGAAAGCTCGCCTTTTAAACGTACTAAATAAAGATACAAATAAGCGATAGAACTCTTCCTGTTTAGATAATCAAATAAAGTAAAACATGAAGGAAGATGAGTTTCTTTTTAATAAACGCGAGCGAGCTTTCGGACCACACACCCTTCTACTGGCAAAAAGGCTAAGAGATTCCAAGAGATACAAGCTTATTTATACTATGGTAGGCGAAATTTTAGCATATTTACATTTTTTATTATAGACGGAGAAACAATACAACTATGATTACAATTAAGATATGCAAAAATATAGGGAAAAGACAATGAGGCAAATTCTAAATCTAACGCATCAGGGGAGAACCGGGATATCACTATGAAGGGAGGACAGTAAAACATCAGGATAAGAATACTTTATAAATATCTGGTATGTCTATTTTCCTATTAAAACTATTCAGCTTGGCATACACTTATTACACAAGATACACTTATTTAAAAAAAAGAGAGATTTTTTAGATAAATTATAATACTCTTTATATTACGTATATCATAGTACAAAAACTAGGTAAAAAATGTAAATTATTTTAAACAAAATGTTTTCAATGTTTATATTTTATATCACACAATATCACAAAGTTATATAGATGAGTATCAATTTAAGGATCAGAATTTGAAGGTAAAAAAAAAGTGATGATTATTTTTTAAACCAAGCTAATGGTTAGGGCGTAATTATAATTCTGATAGTTGACAGTTTGACAATAGTCGGCTGATCGTCTGATAAGTGATGGGGAGGATTTCGTCTGATGGGGAAATGTCTCGTCTGCCTGCTATAATGATTATCTTCTGCTAGGATTATCACATCGGGGATTGTTCTTCTTCTTTCTTTTTTTTTGTCTAAAATATATATGTTATATTAAAATTTTATTTTATTTAAAATTATATTTCATAGATTCAAATACTCTGCTAAATCGACCGCTAGAGGTCACGCTTCCCCTATAAAAACTCATTGTTGTTGTTTCCCGATGGCCGGCTCAAACCTTTTGTACATTATGTAAATAAGTTTTTCATTTTTTTTTGTTCTTACGCCTTAAGCCAGGCAGTACTTTTATCAAATTATGTTTTTAATATATTTCTTTAGTTCAATTAAAGCAATTACTGATCAAAACCATTTTTATTATTATACTTTCAAGATTTTTGCCACGACTGCATTACCAATACTATTGACCTAATACTAATGTATTCCAAAATATATCAAATCTCAAGATCATAATCTCAATCTTAAAGATAATCAAAATCAGCAGAAAATATTTTTATTTATAACATATATACATAATATCTCTCTTCTTTTCATATATATATGTTATATTGAGATATTTTAATATAACATTTAAAATAATATTTTAATATAACATTTTTAAATAAAATATTTCAATATAACATATATATATATATAGTGTAAAAACTATATAATAAAAATATAATAGTGATTCTATATTTAAAATTTAAAGAGTAAACTGATAAGAATGATAATTTATATCAAGTAGATTTGATTAGATTAGCAAGCTAAATCTAAATTAATTATAAAAATAAATAGTTGTTTAGTTTTATAGTTTAGTTTTGTATTAAAATTATCTTTATTTCTTTGATTATTTAAATTCAAATTATAAAATTTGTAAATTGTTATTAATTAATAGAGAGAGAGAGAAAAAAAATCCTTTACTTCTTACACATCATCCATATATATTTATAATTAATAACAATAAAATTTAACAACGTAACGTCTTTTGCAGTCGGCTTTTACACGTCATTTAGACATACTCTAATTTGTATATAGAATAATAGAAGTGAGAATATATTTAATAGTATAATTTTTAGTAGTTAGAGAAAAGAGAGAAAGACAGAACCATGCACTTTTATTCAAACTAATAATAAGAAAAAAAAATTTTGTAAAGAAGGTAGATAAGATTGTTAGTATATATATATATTTTTTAATAATTTTATATTTTATCCTTTTTTTATATGATTTTTTATTTTTTTTTATTTTATAATATAAATATATCTAGTTGTATTTAGTAATAAATCTATAATATGAATTAACTTTTGTTATAAGTTTGGTTATTATGTTTTGAAACCCTAATGGTAGACCAGACATATACAAACAAATTTTAAAATGAATTAATTAATGGAAAGAGAGATCTGCTTGACCGGAGATTTTCAAATAGAAATCAAGCGACATTTCACTCCTCTATATATATATATATATAGATAAAGAAAAAGGTTTTATATATTTTGTAGATCTTATTTAGAAAATACAGTAGAACCTCCATGAGAGGACACTCACACTATAGGACACCTCTCAATAAAGGACAGTTTTTTTATAATACAATATAAAGCGCGGCTATGATTATAGAACGATGTTTAACCGCAAATGTTTCTTTTTTACAGGATGAAAAATCGTAATTTTTAATTAGTTTAAGGAGAACGACTATTCCTATCTTTAGGTAGAAGTATAAAAGAATGAATTGTGAAGAGTAATGATGAACAGAAAAATAAAAGCGTCCAGAGACAGTTTTCATTGTCAAAATTACCATTTTAACTATTTAGAAACTCTCCGGTAAAAGCACATCTCTTCCTAAAGGACACTTTTGCTTTACAATTAGATGTCCTTTACAGGGAGGTAATTCTACTGTGAGCGTGTGTATAAATAATATTATTTATTGAGAGATAAGAAAATATGGAAATTTTTAGTTTATAGAAATATCTCAATTAGTTTTATGTGTAAAGACTTAACATTTGTTTGTCTTCTTATTAGAGATATATATTTTTAAAAATATTTTGTCTCAATTTGTATAATAGTTAATATGTAAAAAAATAATATTTTTATATCTTCATAAAAAATATGTAAAATAGTATCCGATTATATTTAACTCGTGTTCTATTGGCGTATCATTATACCATGTTTTCTCCTGTAAGAAGGGCGTACGTACCCGAAAGCTAGAGAACAATAAAAATGTTTGTGAAAAGACACTTTTTCCCTGGAGGAATGATTGATTTTACTCAATATTTATGCAAGGGATTATTTTTATAGAATTTATAGAAAGACTTAAGTGTAAAGAAATGTAAAGAGAAAAGGCAGATTAATGTTTTTTATTTTAAATATAAAATATGAGTTTTTTCAACAGGTTTACGAAGAATATTCGGCAGTTACGCGTCATAGAAGCGGAACATAAGAGAAAAATAAAGAATTGAAGATAGAGTATGTAAATAAATATATAAATTTTTGTTACAAATGATTTTAATAAACAGTTAAACCTGTCTATAGCGCCCCCTCTTGGGACTCACCAAAATAGGGGGCTATAGAGAGGGGGTGTTATAGACAGGTCACTTTTAATGTAAAATGTTTACATTTTAATGTTTAAAATCGGCGCTATAGAGAGGAAGGCGCTATTTAGAGGTGGCGCTATAGACAGGTTTAACTGTAGATAAAATTCCTACTGTAAATAACTGGTATATACTTGTGGAATGTTTTTATATTGTGGTAGGTAATTGTATTGCCATTGTGAAAGAATGGGTTTCTTTTCAACATGGTTGTTTTTGTGTTTCGAACGAGGACACGTGGTTCAACCGGTGTTGAAAGAGATTGATACCAAGCAGGGTCTTATCAAAAGTAAACCTGGCAATAATTCGACCCTCTTCTTATTTGACTATCCTATAAATATTCTCTTAGACCTTTAATTAAACCAATTGAAATGAGGGAAAAATAAAATTTATTATTCAGTGGTTAAAATGGGTGCATGGAATCATCATGGGTGTTGAGTGTTCGATCATTAAGGCATTATTTGAGGAAACCTGGGTTATCTACAATGTTAGAGCATATACAGATACTGTAGATTACGGTGAAGTGTTGAGCATTTTTGTAGTTGTTGAGGTGGGTGTGTTGGAATTATTACGGGTGTTGGATGTTGCATCATTGAGTCATTATTTGAGGAAACCCAAGTTATCTACATTGTTAGACCAAATAGATAACGGTGAAGTTGAGGATTTTTGTTGTGATTAAAGTAGATCCGCTTGATTGATCATGGCTACTGAGTGTTGCCTCATTGAGGCATTATTTGTGGGAACCTGGGTTATATACATTGTTATAGTTTAACGTGAAATTTAGAATTTTTGTGGTGATTAAGGTAGGTTAGTTGGAATCCTCGGTGTTGATTTTTTGCGTCATTGAGGCATTATTTGAGGAAACCTGGGTTATCTACATTGATATGGCGAATAGATTTTGTTGAAGTTGAGGATTTTTGTTGTGATTAAGATGTGAGCGTTGGAATCCTCGGTGTTGATTCTTGCGTAATTGAGGCATTATTTGAGGAAATCTGGGTTATCTACATTGATATGGCGAATAGATTTTGTTGAAGTTGAGGATTTTTGTTGTGATTAAGATGTGAGCGTTGGAATCCTCGGTGTTGAGTGTTGCATCATTGAGGCATTATTTGAGGAAAACTGGGTTATCTACATTGATATGGCGAATAGATTTTGTTGAAGTTGAGGATTTTTGTTGTGATTAAGGTGTAAGCGTTGGAATCATCGGTGTTGAGTGTTGCATCATTGAGGCATTGTTTGAGGAAACCTGGGTTATCTACATTGATATGGCGAATAGATTTTGTTGAAGTTGGGAATTTTTGTTGTGATTGAAGCGTGAGCGTTGGAATCCTCGGTCTTGAGTGTTGCATCATTGAGGCATTATTTGAGGAAACCTGGGTTATCTATAGAAAATAGATATCGGTAAAGTTGAGAATTTGTATTGTAGTTGAGTTGGGTGCATTGGGATTATCATGGGTGTTGCGTGTAGCATTATTGATCAATTATTCGAAGAAATCTGAGTTATCTGTATTGTTATGGCAAATATATTATGGTGAAGTGTTGAGAATTTGTATTGTGGTTGAGTTAGGTGCGTTAGAAGCATCATGAGTATTGCGTGTAGTGTCATCGAGTCGTTATTTGAAGAAATCTGGCGAATCTGTATTGTTATAGAAAATAGTTACCGGTAAAGTGTTGAGAATTTGGTTGAGTTGGGTGCATTGGATTCATCATTAATGTTGCGTGTAGCGTCATTGATCAATTATATGAAGAAATCTGGGTTATCTGTATTGTTATAGTGTGTTATAGCTATATTATGGTGAATTTGTATTGTGGTTGAGTTAGGTGCATTGGATTCATCATTAATGTTGCGTGTAGCGTCATTGATCAATTATCTGAAGAAAGCTGGGTTATCTGTATTGTTATAGTGTGTTATAGCTATATTATGGTGAATTTGTATTGTGGTTGAGAGAGTTAGGTGCATTGGATTCATCATTAATGTTGCGTGTAGCGTCATTGATCAATTATCTGAAGAAAGCTGGGTTATCTGTATTGTTATAGTGTGTTATAGCTATATTATGGTGAATTTGTATTGTGGTTGAGAGAGTTAGGTGCATTGGATTCATCATTAATGTTGCGTGTAGTGTCATTGATTAATTATCTGAAGAAAGCTGGGTTATCTGTATTGTTATAGTGTGTTATAGCTATATTATGGTGAATTTGTATTGTGGTTGAGAGAGTTAGGTGCATTGGATTCATCATTAATGTTGCGTGTAGCGTCATTGTTCAATTATCTGAAGAAAGCTGGGTTATCTGTATTGTTATAGTGTGTTATAGCTATATTATGGTGAAGTTGAGAATTTGTATTGTGGTTGAGTTAGGTGCATTGGATTCATCATTAATGTTTTGTGTAGCGTCATTGATCAATTATTTGAAGAAAGCTGGGTTATCTGTATTCTTATAGTGTGTTATAGCTATATTACGGTGAATTTGTATTGTGGTTGAGTTAGGTGCATTGGATTCATCATTAATGTTGCGTGTAGCGTCATTGATCAATTATTTGAAGAAAGCTGGGTTATCTGTATTGTTATAGTGTGTTATAGCTATATTATGGTGAATTTGTATTGTGGTTGAGTTAGGTGCATTGGATTCATCATTAATGTTGCGTGTAGCGTCATTGATCAATTATTTGAAGAAATCTGGGTTATCTGTATTGTTATAGTGTGTTATAGCTATATTATGGTGAAGGTGAGAATTTGTATTGTGGTTGAGTTAGGTGCTTTGGATTCATTATGGATGTAGTGTCATGGAGTCATTATTTGAAGAAATCTGGGTTATCTGTATTGTTATAGTGTGTTTTAGCTATATTATGGTGAAGTTGAGAATTTGTATTGTGGTTGAGTTGGGTGCGTTGAATTCATCATGGGTGTAGCGTCATGGAGTCATTATTTGAAGAAATCTGGGTTATCTATAGCCAATAGATATCGGTAAAGTGTTAAGAATTTGTATTGTGGTTGAGTTGGGTGCGTTGGAATTATCATGGGTGTAGCATCTAGTGTTATAGAGTCATTATTTGAAGAAATCTGGGTTATCTGTATTGTTATAGTGTTTTAGCTATATTATGGTGAAGTTGAGAATTTGTATTGTGGTTGAGTTGGGTGCGTTGGATTCATTATGCGTGTATCGTCATGGAGTCGTTATTTGAAGAAATCTGGGTTATCTATAACCAATAGATAACGGCAAAGTGTAGAATTTGTATTGTGGTTGGGTTAGGTGTGTTAGAAATATCATGGATGTTGCGTCATTATTTGAAGGGGGCTCGTGTTACCCCGGGCGTGGTAACCTCAGGGTCAGACAAACCTGGGTGTTATTACCCCATCTGATAATTGGTGGTGGATGGAGACTGATGAGGTAAGTTCTACGCCCTCGCAACTTGGGTCTCCTCCAATTTGCCTCCAATTTCTACCTTTCTACACCACATGTGCCACTTCTCTCAGTTAGCCACTCTTCGTCTCATTATGATAATTTTCTTTTTGTTATATTTCCTGCTTTTTTCTCTCGATGTCTATTATAAACAAAGAGAGTTATTTACATATTTTTTATTTCATAGTGTAATAAACGTGTGGAATTTGTTGAAGTGTGTGTATGGAGAAATGTAGGGTAAATATAATTTGGTGGGTGTGTAAAAAAAACAGTAAATTTATTCTTTTTTTCTTCTTGTGAATGATGTGGCGAATTTTCTACGTGAATTAGAATCTTTTTTATCTTCTCTCTTTTTTTTATGTAATGTTTGTAGAACCGTTTATCAAAATCTTTTTGTAATTTGGTTTGTAAATTCTACACAGAGAAAACTTTTGAAATTCCTCAATGTGTATTTAGGGTTACCACGTAGTTGTAAACAAATTAACTCGTACTAATCCTATATGTATATTTATCTAGACCAGTGATTCTCAACCAATGTGCCGCGGTAATTTTGTGTGCCGCGAAATTCTAAAAATGTGCCGCCGAATTTTAGTCATATGATTATGTTCACGTTTGTATTGGTTTTTCTTTTTCATTTTTTTACTTTTTAAAATAACGAAATTAGCAAATTGAATGTTAGAGATGTATATTACTTATATTTTGCATAGAAATATTGATACATAATTTGAATTTTCTTGCATTCAAGTTAGCAAAAGTGTGCCGCGAAATTCTAAAATTGTGCCGCCAAATTTTCAAATCTTTAAAATAATGCCGCAACAAAAAAAAGGTTGAGAATCACTGATCTAGACAATAGGATTATACAATATATTTATAATAGAGTAATTTAGATTAGATATTAAGTCTAACTAACGATGGTCGTTATTTACAGAAACCAGAAAACAAAGATGCAGAAAAATGATGATAAAAAAAAGAATAATTATTATTGACCGGTTATTATTTATATTATATAAAATTGACCAGTCAATATGAAATATCTATCAGTATGAAAATATTTTAAATGTAATTGAAACATATATTTGGATTTGAAAAGTAACTCTTTTTTTTCGCATTTTGACTGAGCAATATATTTGAGAACTTTTATCAAGTTAACATTTTATACTTTTATACATTTTATAACATCGCTTCTAGGCCTTTTGGTTAATATCAAAGTGTACTTGTTTTAAATATTGTTGGCGAAGAAATAATTTATTATTTAATTTAATTATTCAATGAAAACATTTAACACATTTCTATGAATTTGTGAAATCATCATATATGACTTGCTTGTTCGATATTCTCTAGCTGTAGATAGTTTTGTTGATAATTGTCGACTGGTCGCCGTGACGTCATCAATAAATATTTTGACATCTTAAGGTATTCCAAAACTTGATTTCTACTCTACAATATGTTTTGGAATAAAAATTGTTACATATAAATAACAATTGTAATATTGATAACATGGGTAATTTTTAAAAAGGTGGTTTATATAATTTGAAAAGACAAATGTGTGCAAATATATATTTAACATGCTTACTTACTCTGATTTAATATAAATAAAAATAATTAAAAAAAGAGAAATATAATGAGAATAAAATAAGTTTATATTATTATTTTTTGAGGTGAATATTATGAATGTATCAATAAATATATTTAAAATTTTTAACGGCAATATTTAACAACGGAACCAGGCATCGGCTTCGACACGTCGTTCGTTGTTTTTTTGGACAAGCTCATGACGTGTCAAAGCCGATGTTTAGTTCCGTTGTTAAATCTTGGTGTTAAACAATTTAAATATTTATTGATACATTCACAGAATATTCACCTCAAAAATAATAATATAACCGTATCTTACTCATTATATTTCTTTTTATTTTTTCTACATTATGTTTTAGTTATATCGTTCTGAAAATAGAGTAATCCATATTTAGATAATATTGGCAAATAAATCTTTTATTTAATCCAATATATGCCTTTTTATTATCTGATATATTTTCGTGGAAATATGGATTGTAGTTATCATTAGTGCAATTTGTTTTTTGTGTTTTAAAAGACACAAGTTTCTGAAACCATTAAAGAAAATAACTAAAAATATAAATTGAGATGATTCAGCTCATCATTGGTGAACCCTCCCAGCTGTTTCAACAATTATTATATCGTCTGTTTTTTCTTATATAATCTCTATTTTGCATATATACCTATAAGCAAACATATTGGAAGAACATTCTGTAGGAATTTATATTAGCAGAATAACTTTAGAATACTTTTTATCTATATATGTCTTCCATAATCAAAGAGTCAAAGAAACAGAAAAAAAAATATATATATATATATAATTGTTTAGCCTAACAATTTTTTTAATAATTATTTTTTTTCATGAAACAGACAATCTGTGTAAATTATGAAATAATATCTAGTAAAGCATATAAGAGATTTCTTTGATTCTCCAAATACGATAAGAAAAATCAATCTAGGTGTCCGATACTCCCGCCATCTAGCGGCCAGAAAAAGAACTATTTATGATTTTTTGTAAGGGCAAAAAATAATATATCTTTTAAAATATATATTAATATATTTTTTTACATATTTTTATTTATATAAAATATTATATTTTATTATTTTCATTTATTACTTAACATTTTTAAATTTTTATTTTAGGAAAAGAAGAAATTAGATGTGTGTTTAATCATTTATGAATATATTAGTAAAAAATATATTGTTTTTATAAAAGAAATATTAATAGGGTCCTTTTTTTCAGGGTATATATAAAATAATATTTTTGTTAATAAAAAGTGATAATAATTTGATTTAATTTTAATGGGGGTGTAAAATAATTTGTGAAATATGAACTCTTCTGTCAACAGAGATGCAAATACAGTGAGAACCTCCCGTAAGCGACCACCTCCCTGAACGACCACTTTCTCGATTCAATAATGAGTTGATTTGATTATTCCAACTTCCAATGAGTGACCAGGAATATCCATGTTATGGAGGTCTTTCATTTAAGGTCTATTATGTTCCTTCTAGTATAGGTATTTCTTCAAGCTTACATAATTCGATTTGTCAGAATTATCAACACCAGTTTAGAAAAATACAGAAACCCAGCTGAAGACCTTTATTTCTGGTTATTGGTCTTCATCAGTATGGGCATGCTACCGCAATAATTTTTCTTATTTTAGATCTTCTGCTACACACTAAAGATGTAACGCTAATTTGATGACAGAGATATTTATTGTTGGGAAAACATTATATAGATTCGTAGAGGAAGAGAAAGATCCTTTATTACCTAAAGATATAAAACTATAAAAGAAGGACAAATTATATGTACATCAGCAGCTCACGTCGGTCTGTCCTATCCAATAACCGCTAGCCTGCTAACAATCCAACAAGGCCACGCTATATATGCAGATATGTCAATTTGCATAGACAATACTGGAATGCTATGCAAATTACAAGAGTATTGTATCGTAGAAATATCCGGAATTTCCATTTTCAACATTTATCATAATCTATATATAAATACACTCTTAGACAAAACTTGGAAGGTCAAGTTAAATGTAGGGAAAAGTTTGAAAAACGACATAGCTGGTTGAAAAAAATAATGAAAAAAGTTATTATATAGTTAGACGAGGGAAAAAACCAAGTGAGAAATACTAGGCCAAACAGATGAAAGGTTTAAGCATAAAATATGTGCATTTAAATCACCATATATATGGGTAAACTATGTCAAAGAAGATATAATAAAAAGACAAAAGAATTATAGGGACCAATTCCACAAAACCCCATAAATCTAAACAAGATATTTTATGGCGAATATAAGCAATAAACCTAAATCTTAAATAGTTAAAACAACCAATAAAGCAAAGATAAAAATATAATAGTTATGGTCAAATTCCAAACGAAAATCATTTTAAATGAATACAGACGACAAAATTGAGTGAAGAGATATCAAACGATGATGGTATTTTAGGGAAAGCATCTGCGTTAAGCCTAAAAATTTAAATGATTTGATGATAAATGGCGTTCCATTTGTAGGCGCTCTGTCTTCATCAACCCTTTCCTCAGCAAATAGATGGAAATTGAATCTCCGTAATTTGTTTTTCTTCTTAGGCTTAAAAATTGGGTTCGTTTGGTCGTACAGTGATTGGTCACTTAGTTATCTCCGGGTCGTCTGAAAGGTCTAGACATAAATTATGGCTTCGGAATAGTGTTGATAGCTGGAATGGAGAGGTTTCAATTCTTTATTACATTGTAATTACATGTGTGTTAACTCACGATGGTGTAATTCTGTTATCTTTCTAAATTCTTTTTGATATACACTCATGGACAAAAAATGAGGAAGTTGTACCTTTTAGCATGTATATCGGAATTCAGACAATAACTCTGAAAGATATTTGATATACCCAAACCTTTATTGAAGACACACGAGATAACCAAGTGTGAACAAAATACACTCATGGACAAAACTTATGGAAGTTGTTCCTTTTACCATGTATATCGGGATTCAGACAATAACTCTGAAAGATATTACAGTGACCTTTATTGTAGATACACGAGATAACAAAGTGTGAACAAAATTGCTTCTGTCTCCTAAAAAAAAAAAAACATACAACTGGGAACCTTAAAGAATTTTCACTTCCTAAAGTTTGGTCTATGAGTCTATTTGGCATATAGGTAAATCAATTTTTGAGGATAAAAATATTTAAAGTATTTTAGACATTAGCTAAACTTTTTAAATAGGTAAAGTCCGTCTACCCTTCTCTTGTAGTTATTTTCGAAACAATTGACTTGATGATGAGCAAACGCTTGAAAGTTTGCCATTTTATCTTAATAAAAGAGCGTATTGTAATTCTCCTGATTGATAATATTGGGTTTAACTTTTGAAATTATTTAAAAATATTTAGTCATGATGGCAACTGTTGTGCCTCCTCATATGACTACAAATGTTAGACCAGACATGGTTATCACTACTACACTTGTAGTACCAGGCCATGGTGGGTAGTGACAGCTTGTACTGTAAGTACACCACATGTCTACACATGTAGTACCAGGCCATGGTGGGTAGTGACAGCTTGTACTGTAAGTACACCACATGTCTACACATGTAGTACCAGGCCATGGTGGGTAGTGACAGCTTGTACTGTAAGTACACTACATGTCTACACATGTAGTACCAGGCCATGGTGGGTAGTGACAGCTTGTACTGTAAGTACACCACATGTCTACACATGTAGTACCAGGCCATGGTGGGTAGTGACAGCTTGTACTGTAAGTACACCACATGTCTACACATGTAGTACCAGGCCATGGTGGGTAGTGACAGCTTGTACTGTAAGTACACCACATGTCTACACATGTAGTACCAGGCGTTGGTGGGTAGTGACAGCTTGTACTGTAAGTACACCACATGTCTACACATGTAGTACCAGGCCATGGTGGGTAGTGACAGCTTGTACTGTAAGTACACCACATGTCTACACATGTAGTACCAGGCCATGGTGGGTAGTGACAGCTTGTACTGTAAGTACACCACATGTCTACACATGTAGTACCAGGCCATGGTGGGTAGTGACAGCTTGTACTGTAAGTACACTACATGTCTGCACCTTGAGAAGTTTTGCAGATATTCAACATTTCAGTGTTCAATTTCGTCAATTTAACCGCTAATGGTTTTGGACTACTTTAAGAATATTTCAAATATCAACAATACCGACCGTCTTTTTATAGAACAAGCAAATAAACATATTTTTATAAATTTTTAGAATATTTCTAATTATAAAGAATGTGTCTGAGGAAATTGTCGAAAGAGCCAATCTTTCAAACCGGCCGCCAGAGACCTTCAACCTATCACAAAGAAGAATTACCTTTAAAAATATTTCAAAAAAGAAAGGAGCAAAACCGGAAACGAAAAGCAACAACAAAAAATGAGGGCATCTAAGCGAAATTTCACACCCACAATTAAGAAGTCAACATTTTAATCTATGATTAAAATTAGTCTGTGGTGCAAGATTATTCTTTTCAATCTGATAACCCTGCCTTATCTGGAGCGAGGATCAGGAGTTAGAAGTTCATTCAGGCGCCAACCTTGGACCGTGTGTTCTTGCAACGGGAAAGTTTGATTTGTGCCGCCATCTTGTGATACCTTCCTTCTCTTCTGCTTTTTTTTTATTCCTCCCGTGATGATGACGGATTATGGTGATGATGATGAGGGAGCTTCCGTTTGAAGGCCGTAGAACGCCGAACGTGATGGGAGAAATTGTTTATCGGCTATTTTTTTTTTTTTGGGATAGCTCTTCGTGAAGGTTTTGTTGTTGTTTGTAGATCGAGGTAAACTTGGTCTTCTTACTTATCCCGAGGTGGCCGTGTCTTCTTACTTATCCCGAGGTGACCTGGCCGTGTCTTCTTACTTATCCCGAGGTAACCTGGCCGTGTCTTCTTACTTATCCCGAGGTGGCCGTGTCTTCTTACTTATCCAGAGGTGACCTGGCCGCGTCTTCTTACTTATCCCGAGGTGGCCGTGTCTTCTTACTTGTCCAGAGGTGACCTGGCCGTGTCTTCTTACTTATCCCGAGGTGGCCGTGTCTTCTTACTTATCCCGAGGTAACCTGGCCGTGTCTTCTTACTTATCCCGAGGTGGCCGTGTCTTCTTACTTATCCCGAGGTAACCTGGCCGTGTCTTCTTACTTATCCCGAGGTAACCTGGCCGTGTCTTCTTACTTATCCCGAGGTGGCCGTGTCTTCTTACTTATCCCGAGGTAACCTGGCCGTGTCTTCTTACTTATCCCGTGGTAACCTGGCCGTGTCTTCTTACGTATCCCGAGGTAACCTGGGCCGTGTGTCCTTACTTATCCCGTGGTAATCTGGCCGTGTCTTCTTACTTATCCCGAGGTAACCTGGCCGTGTCTTCTTACTTATCCCGAGGTGGCCGTGTCTTCTTACTTATCCCGAGGTGACCTGGCCGTGTCTTCTTACTTATCCCGAGGTGGCCGTGTCTTCTTACTTATCTCGAGGTAACTTGGCCGTGTCTTCTTACTTGTGTCTTCAATGAAGGTCACTTTGCATCAAATATCTTTCAGAATTATTTTCTGAATCCCGATATATATGCTAAAAGGTACAACTTCCTTAAGTTTTGTTAATGAGTGTATGTCAATCTTAGCCTCTTTCCTGATTTTCCGCCATCAACTCAATGTACAGGTCTGTGATGTCTTACTTAACGTCGGGAATAGGGATCGAAACTGAGTTCCTTAAACTAATATCGTACTCACCTAAATAGAAGAACCGGGAAAGATACTGGAGGAGTGTAGGAAATGACTTTCTAGACATGTCCTAGGAAGGGAAAATCCCCATCTGTTGCCTCCACGGGGTGGTGGGTGGACATCATCCTATAGTGGCTAAACCAGAAGGCGACAGAACAGAGATCAGGAAAACTCTCAAGTTGCAACCTGATATGAGGGTAGGCTCTCATTTATCCTTGAAGTTGGAAATATCTCCTAAAGGAAGATGAATCTACTATTAGGTCAACGGGATACGAGTAATGAAAGCAAAGAAAAACCACAGTTTTATTTTTGCCAAGAAGAATCTTCAATGAATGGGGCAATTAAACCAAGACAACAAGGTCTTACCCCCAGACTATGGGTATAGATAGATTGCCTTGGAAGATCCTGATAAAGATGGCTGGACTTGTTCTTGGGATTTGACTTGTGAAAAAATCGGTGCAAGAGGAAGATAAACTGCTCAATGCGGGATTCGAACCAGGGCCGTTGTTGTCGAAATTCAACGATGAAGACGATTTCTTCGCTAACCTTTGGAGTATGTCGTAAATGCGAATTGACTGGTCGTTAAGCGGATTAAGAGACCTGTACTACCAATTGAGTACTAGCTGTTCCAAGTCAGGAGATATAAAAAGGCAGAGGGCGGGAAGAGCGACCATTGTATTGTGCGAGGGTGGATTCTGACCTCGCCTATAATTGATGATACATCTGACACTCCGCCCTGAAGATATATACCCCGCGCTTTCTATTGTTGGTGGTGTCTGCTGAAGTAACTGGGACATGTGCCTCCCTATGGGCCTTACATCTCTGTTATGGATGCTCTTTTTGGAACACCACTTGAAGTTCGGTTATCGAACTGCGTACGTAACTTTAGAAAGGATCCCTTGAATGGAAAACCACTTAAGATATTAATATATATTTGCTTATCCCTAGTACACGTGGTACAGGCCATGATAATCATGGTGGGTAGAAGTAGGCGACTGCTTTTACTGTAAGTACACCACATGTCTACACATGTGAAAAGCAGTTCGACTTTTGAACTTACAAATGTGCCAAATCCCCGTTTGGTTACTTGCACTCGCTGGTGGGGTTGGACTTTTGCAAGAATCGAGGGCCATTTGAGCATTTTTTTATATATATTATATACGAGACATGACGGTTGGTGTCGGATCGTACACATCGTTGCGTTAAAACAACAAAGATTGGCATCAAATCCCGCATTCAGTACTTTTTTTGGGGCTTGGTAATGATCAAATTGCAATGTATTCTACCCAGAAGACTTGAAAATAGTATTTTTTTTCAATGCTAACAACAAACAAAGTTAACCCAATTCCATATTAAAATACAAGCAACCTCTATATACACAATCACTATATATATACATATATACACAATTATCATGATTAACTCTGTGCAAAACAATTAAATAAAAACAAATATTAAACTAATTAGCTAATATATCACACAAATAAACCTCAATTATCCCTGATTATTAAACCTATACAATCCCCTTAATGATGAGTACTACTACTCTCATGTATAAAATTTATCTTATTTTTATCAAATCTTGAACGGTACCTGAATGTTGTTTTTTGTGTGTTTTAGGTAAGTGTTCTTCTGTCTTACATCTTTTGGAATAATTTACTTCGAGAGATATGGTAACTATTATACCTATATACACTCTCTCATTGACAAAACTTAAGGAAATTTTATCCTTTATACCATGTATATCGGGATTCAGACAATAACTCTGAAAGTTATTACAGTGATTTTATTGAAGACATACGAGATAACCAAGTGTGAACAAAATACACTCATGGATAAAACTTAAGGAAGTTGTACCTTTAAGCATGTATATCGGGATTCAGACAATAACTCTGAAAGATATTACAGTGATTTTATTGAAGACATACGAGATAACCAAGTGTGAACAAAATACACTCATGGATAAAACTTAAGGAAGTTGTACCTTTTACCATGTATATCGGGATTCAGACAATAACTCTGAAAGTTATTACAGTGATTTTATTGAAGACATACGAGATAACCAAGTGTGAACAAAATACACTCATGGATAAAACTTAAGGAAGTTGTACCTTTAAGCATGTATATCGGGATTCAGACAATAACTCTGAAAGATATTACAGTGACCTTTATTGAAGATACACGAGATAACCAAGTGTGAACAAAATTGACTCTGTTTCTTAAAAAAAAAAAAAAGACGACCGCCGATATCAAATACTTTCCACTTCCTTAAGTTTTGTCTATGATAGTAATTTATTTTTCATTATCTCTAAAGAATTTTAATAATGTATTGATTTCTATTTTAAAACAAAATGTGTTTTGTTGTTCGATGTACGTATTCACAAAATCAGACCTATACCTTACATAAATAAAACTTAAACAGCACATGGAGTGGATATCTTAAAGGAGTCTGCCTAATAGATTCAACCTTGGAATATGCTCAAATCTATATTTTGGGTTCAGAAATAGATCTTTATACTAGTGTATTGTTGAGTTCTGTCTTTACCCAGACCGATACTACACTCATGAACAAAATTCAAGGAAGTTATACCTTTCAGAATGTATATTCGGGATTCAGACAATAACTCTGAAAGATATTACAGTGACCTTTATTGAAGACACACGAGATAACCAAGTGTGAACAAAATACACTCATGGACAAAATTCAAGGAAGTTGTACCTTCTACCTTGTATATCGGGATTCAGATAATAACTCTGAAAGATATTACAGTGACCTTTATTGAAGACACACGAGATAACCAAGTATGAACAAAATACACTCATGGACAAAATTCAAGGAAGTTGTACCTTCTACCTTGTATATCGGGATTCAGATAATAACTCTGAAAGATATTACAGTGACCTTTATTAAAGACACACGAGATAACCAAATGTAAACAAAATTGCCTCAGTCTCCTTAAAAAATAATAATAAAAAAAAAGCAGACGACCGGCGATATCAAAGACTTTCCACTTCCTTAAGTTTTGTCCATGAGTATGCTTACTCTTTCTAATCCTAATCTAAAAAAAAAAAAAAAAAAATACACCATCTCTATGAGTAGCACCAAAGAATTTCTTTCTTTTTTTTTATAGAGAATACTGATTTATATTCATGTTCTTAATTAGTTCCCTAATTAATATATAGGGAAATATCCGACAACATCATTAGATAATTCTAATTAAGGCGGCACAACACTTATTAACGCCATTTTGAAAATAATAATAATAAGTATCGTTTGGTTTTTTTTTTTTTCTATCGTGATCGTCTGCGACCTATGTTTAGCTGTTGATTAATGTTGCCGAGAGAAATGGCTGTGTGATGCAAGAAACAGGCAGAAATGGCTCCTAATGATTCCAAGTGATGATAATAAACCTTGAAGAGAAATGTTTTTTTTTTTTTTGTTTTCAATCTATAATCTTCTCTATCCGCCTACCTCCATGAGGAAAGAAAGAACTCCCTATGAACATTATTGAACTCTGATGTGCGCCATCTATCTTACAAAATTGGAAGCTTTTTATCCTTCCATTTGTGGCTTATCCTTTCTGTAATCTTAAATATAACGTAAATATCCATCAATAATTGACAATATGACCCAGAATAAGTATATTGCTACGGCGTTTTATGGTTTCCACAAGTCCATATCTCAGAAGAAGGCCAAGTGACACTCACTCCTCACTTTCTTACTGCTACTCTTTTTGTGTTGCTTTTCTTGCTTCACTCTTTCTCTTTCTTGTTTTTTTTTTTATTTTTCTTCTGTATATATCGTTATTTCCTTTGTCTCACTGCTTTGTTCTTATGCATACCTCTGGTGAATCCTGTATAGGGTCAGTGACCCTGAATAAAGGCTTTTTGTTGTTGTTGTTGTTGTTATTGTATAACGTAAATATTGTCCTCAGTATTGCAATACCTCATTGTTTTTCATCTTCATTCAACTCATTGTAGAAATTCGTTTTAAAAAAGAAATTGCATAATTCCATCATAAATATATGCAGAGTGCGCTATGATGTTTAATTATTTAATTAATTTACAATCTACTTGGCTATATACAAGTATACACTCATAGACAAAACTTAAGTAAGTGGAAAGTTTTTGATGTTGCCGGTCGTCTGTTTCTTTTGTCTTTCTCTTATCCTAATCTACTAAAGACTTCTTCATTCATGATCTTGTCAATTAATTCTTTTTTCTTAGCCCTATATCTACACTCATAGACAAAAATTAAGGAATTGGAAAGTCTTTGATATCTCCAGTCGTTTATTTTTATTTTATTATTTTTTTTTTAAGGAGAGGAAGGCAATTTTTTTTTTCACAATTGGTTATCTCGTGTGTCTTCAATAAAGGTCACTGTAATATATTTCAGAGTTATTGTCTGAATCCCGATATACATGCTAAAAGGTACAACTTCCTCAAGTTTTGTTCATGAGTGTATACACACTTGGTTATCTCGTGTGTCTTTAATAAAGGTCACTGTAATATCTTTCAGAATTATTGTCTCAATCCCGATATACATGATAAAGGTACAACTTCCTTAAGTTTTGTCCATGAGTGAATAACAGAAAGTATCAGGCCGCGTAGGAGAAAACTTACAGAGAGTTCGTAATAATCAAAAGAAACATTTCTCCCTCGCTCTTAGATTTTCCGTTGTAGTTTACTTATGTTACAACAACAACAACAACTCTGTTTCCTTGTCCCTTAATGTGAAATAACTGTGCCCAAATAAAAAGAAATTGTAATATTACTTCAGAAGCCTATATCCATAGTTACGTTAAACAAACTCACCAAGAACACTATCACTGCCTGTGTTGGTCCCAAGTCAAGATGAAAAAGTAGGAGGGGAGCAGTAACAAGCTCGCTAACAAAACCTGGGATCAGCTGGCCTGGCTGATAGTACCCTGTAAGGGCTCCAGGAATACAGGATGAGTCTGTACTCCATGTTAGGAGCGGCTGCACATGGTGTCTGTTCCTCATGTCAGAGGCGGCCATTTCATATTGGAGCTAAGTTGGCCAGCTACTGATTATTGCTCCCAGTCTTAAATAAAAAAATAAAAAAAAGGTAGATGAATCCTCACTCAAAATTAAGACTGCATTTGCTTTTATCAATTGATAAGATCTACTCATTCCCAAAAGACCCCATAAAAATCTCAAGCTCTATAGGCTTGATACCCTGAGAGTATTGAGTGGAGATAAGAAAGAAGAAGGCAAATATTAAACCGTCAAGTACAAGCGTTGTAGCTTAGGTCTGGCGAATTTACTGGGAAGGTTCACCACTTATGAAAGTCAAGTCTTCCTAATTCTCTTTCATATTCAATTCACCAATGATCTCATGGATCTCCTTGGCATCAGTTCTTTTTGAGAAAATGTGATCGCTGTTTTCTTCATTCTTCTTGATAAGAAGTTGAGAATCTTTAGCTCTGAGACATTGACAATAACAATTAAAATAATTTTATTGACATCTTGTCAATACATTCAAAGTACACAGTCTGCACTATTTAAAAAAAGATAATATGGATTATATACACTATGTATAATGAATATGGCGCCTCTGCCAGCGCTGCAGAGTTTGGTGGAGAATCACCAGTGGGTCTCCAGCGACACCACGCATTTCGCGATCTACGAAGAATACGTAGATCACGTACTTTGCCGCTGAGGAGATGGTGATGGCGTGGTCCTCGAAACCAACTGGAAAGATCCAGGACTGCAGGTCCGGCGGCCGGCCGAGACATTGAGAAGCTGTAGCTGGCAATAATCCGGTGTAAGCTCGACTATGCTAGCAAACTGGGATTGTTGGGACTGGTTACTGAGCCGACCATGGACCAAGAACACCTATGAATGGTTCCAATGTAGTCCAAATTATATGCTCTTAAGAAACTTTAGTAAAGTTGCATATTCTCCTAGCGTTTTTCGGCTTC
Organism: Cordylochernes scorpioides; assembly: GCA_030710605.1. NCBI lineage: Eukaryota > Metazoa > Arthropoda > Arachnida > Pseudoscorpiones > Chernetidae > Cordylochernes > Cordylochernes scorpioides. Next base: position 80,780,352 of record CP092877.1, read on the forward strand.
ATACATATCCCACAAGCACTTCGAACAAGTACTTGAGTGGGGGTCGGTGGAAGGATGGTCTAAACCGTTGGTTTTCGACCGCTACGACCCGGGTTCGATTCCCGCATTGGGCACTTTTTTTTCTTTAAAAAAAAAAAAAATGCTCCAATGGTCCCCGATTCTTACAAAATTCCAACCCCACCAGCGAGTACAAGTAACCAAACGGGACTCTGGCACATTTGTAAGTGCAAAGTCGAAAGTACTTGAGTATATTTCAGTTGAATTGCCACAACTCTGATGAATATCATAGCCATCATATTTAAACGTTACAAGTGTTCATAAATTTTATCGGGAATCCCCAGAAAGCTTGGAATATACACTCATGGACAAAACTTAAGGAAGTGGAAGATCTTTAATGTCACCGATCATCTATTCTTTTTTAATAGGAGACAGAGGGAATTTTGTTCACACTTGGTCATATCGTGTGTCTTCAATAAAGATCACTGTAATATCTTTCAGAGTTATTGTCTGAATCCCGATATACATGGTAAAAAGTATAACATTCAAAGTACAAAAACTGGTTGAGTTAACAGTAGAAGCATGAGAGCCTAATGGTACTCAATGACCTTTTTCAACAATAAATGTCCGTGATCGATTCCCGTATTGATTTTTTTTTTCTAAAAGGTGCTTCCATAAGCACTGATTTAAGTACACGTCCAAGCCTCACCAATGAGTGCATAGTACATAAACGCATCTCTGACACTTTGCAAGTGGTTCGAACTGGTTTCTGCGGTAAACCTACAGTAAAAGCAATCAACAAATACCATGATTATCATGGTTTGTACTACTATGTACTTAGGTGTAAAGTGGAAAAAAAATTAAATAAGAAATGCTTGTGCAAGAAATCCCTACGTTCCCAGGTCAGTTGAGGAAAACCTAGAAGGATGGACCAATCACGACCCAGCAACACAAATTATAGAGTGCACATGCTTCCTCAATATGTCTTCTCCTCTCTTCCAGTAACTCTTTTTTAAGCCTCTTCATCAAGACACAATATCCTGACCTTCTTTTTTATATCTCTCTTGATGGATAAAAAATGTAAACTTTGACTGTGACCTTTCTCGATACCTTCTACTCAACTGAGCGCCGTCGCAATCGCAATGGCTGGAAGATTTATTGAGGACCTGACATTAAGGTATATACAGATGAAAACACCAAACGCGAATGTTTCTTTTGACAAATAAATCAAACCTCTACTCTCCTTACTTCGATGAAAAATATTGGGAGGGCTTGGCTCATCAGTGGGTGAACCCTCCCAGCGGTTTCGCCAATTTAATCTACCAGACCGCTTCTTTAGAGCTCTAATACTGTATTGGATCATTTTGCTTTTATATGCAACACTGAAAGGTGGAATCTTAGAAATGGTATTTAAGTAAACTATGGACATAAGCTTTTAGGACAGTAGAATTACATTTAAATATATGCAGCGAGCAATACTCTTCCGCAAACAATAAGGACAAATTAGACATTGGTGGAACGAAGCCTTTCTGATTGCTAGCATATATAAAAAAACAAACCACTTATTCAAACACCATACAGTGATGTATCGACATGGCACGGAAAAAGAGTTATACCGTTATTGATTTTCAGTTGCTTCAATGCACATCTTTAGTGTGTTTCATCTCAAATTGGCCTCTTTTCTACGTCTTGTAAAGTTTTCAGAATCTACATAGGGTTGTGTATACGCCTGTTTAAGACAATTTAGACATGTAAGTTTTGATTCACCCTAACTATTACCTCATTTTGATATCAGGCTTTATAAGCTTGATACCGTAATATGATTGAGTGGAGATAAGAAAGAAGAAGAAGACATCACTTTGAGATACAGCAATGTTTTATTACCACAGGTTTGTGGAATTCGACAAATTACAAAAAAGGTATAAGATGTCGAAACTCTTACTTTTTGTACTAGCAATGTTTATACAACAAACCGACATATCCCAAATAATATATAGTCAGATAATGATATATAAGAAATAGAAGCATCAAATCACGAATTTTTATCTTCTCAAATATAAAACAAACTTCTACTGTCCTTGCTGCGATGAAAAAATATATTTGGAGGGCTTAGCTCATCAGTGGGTGAACCCTCCCAGCGGTTTCGCCAGTTTAATCTACCAGACTGCTTCTTAGAGCTCTAATACTGTATTAGATTATTCTGCTTAAAGATAGAGAGAGAACATATATCTAAGAAACTGATCCTATATCTATTGATATATATTGGGAGGGCTTGGCTCATCAGTAGGTGAACACTCACAGTGGTATCGCCAGTTTAAATTTTCTCTACTGTTCTAATATAATTGTTGGACTGTTCTGCTTCTATAGAATTTCCACTTTGAAGGAATTCTTGGCAGCAATAATCATACCCATGGTAACAACATAGTTGCTAAAACGTTGCTCTATGTTTTATTATTAGTGTTATAACCACATTATAAGTGTCTTCCTTTCATTAAGTTGGCGAAACCGCTAGGAGGGTTCCCCACTGATGAGCCAAGCCCTCCCAATATTTTTCATTGCAGTAAGGACAGTAGAAGTTTGATTTATATTTGAGAAGAAACATTCTTGCTTTGATACTTCCATTTCTTATATATTGTAAAATTGATTATTTCTTTTTGTAATATTAAAAATATTGTCAGGAGGACAGAGTTTCCTGGTATTCCCTCTTATCTGGACTGACCGGTCGGGGTAAACAGTGGCGTCACCAAAAAGGAGGAAAGATCTCAGTTCTCCCCTCTTGCTCTAACGGCTGGGTCGATTTGGCTCATGTAAATAATAACTCTTATTTTATATTTAAAATCTCTCATATAACTCATTAAATAAATATTTAAAGTAATTCGAAGGCCTTGTTAATTATTTTTCATTGCGACAATATGATTACTAAAGAATGTGTTATATATACGTCTTTTAGGTATATTTGCATATAGTGTTCTATAAATAGTTTTAAAATGTACATTATTATACATATGTAAATAAAGATTATCCTAATGATAGAGGTTGCCTGGCCGGCATTCATATTTCTGTGAAAAATAGACACTTCGGCAATAAACACTTCTCTATAAAAAAACTCTAACTGACCGAAGTGTATATTTTTCACTGAATTAAATTTGTAGCAAAAAAATAAAAAATAAAACGATATAGAAAAGCTAATATGTAAAGTTTATACAAGAATAAGTTACAGAGGGTTGTATATATGAAGCAGAATAAAACAACTCCAAACTATTACAGTATTTGACTACCGAGGAAGGCAAATTTAAAAGTTTCGCAGACGTTATTCCCAAGAGAGAAAATGGCGACTAGGCCAAAATTCAAAAAGAGTAATTGATATGTATTTATTTATATCTTTTTTTTTTTTTGGATGTGTATTGGAAATGTATTTTTTGGAAGTGTTTATAAACGATGGGAAAACGTGGGTTTAAATAAAACTGTTTTTCATTTATTTATTTCTTTGCCGTAGTATTGAATTGAAAACTAAATATTTCTCCCAAGTTTTTTTGGAAAGCAGACGCCTACCACGATGGTCGTCTGGTAAGTTCGTCTGTTTGAAAATTTATTTGAAGCATGTCGATTTTTATATTTGTAAATATCGTGTGAATTTATTTATATTTGATTATATTTTACTCCTTTTTTAAATAATTTAAAACTTTTTAAATATATGAAAGCATCTTGTTTATTATTTTTAATTTTACATTCATATATCCTTAATATTTTTCTCATTACTGTTTGGGAGGTAGTTTTATTTGAGTAAATGAAATAATCGATGGTCAAATATTAATATTTTTTTATTCGCCGATGGCGCACCTTGTAATTTTTCTTGGTAGTTTTGATAATTTTGTAATATTTATTCTAGTATATCGATATAATTGTTAATTTTACATACTATACGAGGTCATAGTATGAAGCGAGTTTGATCTTCATGCAAAGCTTCTGTAGTTTTATAGAGTGATCGTTATCAAACCTGTGTAGATGTTTAAAGACGGCGGAATCCGTATGTATATACACTCATAGAGACAAAACTTAAGGAAGTTGTACCTTTTAGCATATATATCGGGATTTAGACAATAACTCTGAAAGATATTACAGTGACCTTTATTGGACACACGAGAAAACCAAATGTGAACAATATTGTCTCTGTCTCCTTAAAATATATATATATATATAGACGACCGGCAATATCAAAGATTTTCGACTTTCTTAAGTTTCGCCCATGAGTGTATATGGCAATGGAACTTTATATTATTCAACCTCTGCGGTCAAAATAGACGTCATAACTATTTCCTTCTGTTTTTCCTCTTCTGCCAGCTTACCTAATCTATGGCTTTGGACATCAGGTTTGGAAAATTCGGAACGTTCACTGGATACCGTGGTTTCAGTCTATGGCCCTCGTCATCTCTATTTTGTCCATAGATTTAGTCCAGCCACTTGACAACTCTTTTTATCAAATTCTGAAGATTTACCTGTGATTTATCACTTCATCAGTAAGTGGAAGTAGTGGCTTGGTAACAGCAAATGTCGAACTGTTTTATACATGTGTAGACATGGGGTGTATTTAGAGTAAAAAGCAGTCACTAACTACCCACCATGATTAACATGGCTACGTGTATATGTGCTATGGTAAAATGATTTGACATCTGGGTTGAGAAAGGATCTAAACATGTCATTTTGAAAAGAATCTGGAGAGGAAACTGTTTTTAACCCATATTTTTTAAATTAACCCCAGCTGAGAGATTGAGATTGAAACATACTTTATTGACTCACATTGTCAATGGTAAAACAAACAAAAAAGAACACACAAACAGAAATTTACTTAAGATGCCAGCTTGGCATATATAAAATGAACAAAAAAAGGTTGAAAATATACACCAATGAGAAATTTAAACATTTATATGAGATACTTACCCAACGTCGAAGAGTTCTCTGTCATACAATGAGGGGATTTTCTGTGATTACCTTCATCTCAAGTGTTTGAGGAAATGTCGTATCTTTTATACAGTTTCTATCTCATCTTTTAACCTATATTCTATATATCGTATTTAATATCGTTACTGCCTTTAGATAGAGATATTCAATACAGGACCTCGCTAGAAGAATTTCATATTTTTTATGGCTCAATTGTTCGCAAACAGTGTTACTGTATAATTCACATGTAGACAGCCTATATACAACAGTCAGAACCTGAAGATTCTTTCTCTGGACAATGATATGATGGCCAGAGTGTCCTGGTCGTGCCTGAAACTCCAGCTCTGTAAGTCAGATGTCCGTTGGAGGATATGGCCGTATGGCCGAGAGAGAGAGAGAGAGAGACCTGGAACCAATACTGATGTCGCCAACTAACCGGATCGTCCTTCAAACTTGTATTTTTTTAATGTTTCATTGACAGTGGAGGTCCGGGTTATGAGGTGGCGACATTTAGTTCCTGGAAGATAGGCCCAGAGATATAGAGTGGTTTATAGTCTATTAATATCAATAACAACACAAATATCCTTTATTAAGGATACTCGTCCCATACAGGATTCTCTCACATAGGTAAACAAAGGTAAACATAACAGTTATTTACATAAAGTGGAGATTAGGGGGGTCGGTAGAAGGCTGGTTAAACCGTTTGGTTTTCGACCACTACGACTCGGGTTCGATTCCCACATTGGACACTTTTTTTCTGTTTAAAAAAAAATGCTCCAATGGTCCCCCGATTCTTACAAAAGTCCAACCCCACCAGCGAGTGCAAGTAATCAAACGGGGCTATTGCACATTTGTAAGTGCAAAGTCGAACTGCTTTTCACATGTGTAGACATGTGGTGCGCTTACAGTAAAAGCAGTCGCTAACTACTCACCATGATTATCATGGCCTGTACCACGTGTACTAGGGATAAGCAAAAAAAAAAAGTGGAGATCAACATCGACCTTTCTTCAAGTTGAATCCATCAACTTTATTGATCCTATTGTCTGTGCTGTTTTCCCATATTTGTAAAAAGCTAAGGAATTGGGTTTTCTTCCATTACTTTTTCCATTAGAATATATGGCGACTTGTTTTTATAACCAATCTTTTGATGTTTAATTTATCTCTCTTTCTCCAGGTATTAATAATTTAATGATTCGTGACAGATTTATTCCATTGCCCATTCCTACGGGAAAAGAGACTGCAAATTCGTGAAATTTCGGGGCTAACTCACTATAATGAACAACATGTATATAAAATTATTACTACTCTCCTGCTGGATAAAACATTTGTTTATAAATATTTTAAAATTTTCAAGGCGATTGATAAAATGAAGGAAGAAGTGCTCAACTCCACAGACAACGGCTGATTGCTCCCCCTCTAAATTGCTTTTCCTCCCCCCTCATGTACCTATATAACCTTTTTGGGAGAATCCCCTTGTAAGACAATAGTGTCTTAATAAAGGTTTTTGTTGTTGTCGTTGTTGATTCATTGACAGCGGAGGTCCAAGATTTAAGGTGGCGCCAGGAAGAGTTATAACTTGGAAGATTTACCAGAGATGTATCCGGAGATATAGAAGGTTTTTCAGCCTAATAATATTGTGTTGGAGGAACACCACATCGTCATCTTATAAAGGAAAGTTATCAAAATGTTGCTAATTGTCGAATAGTAAACATCGCGTCATCTGTATGTTGACAATTTAATTATTCTGCGCTATATTCTTTCAATCCTATATAGGACAACTTTACGCAATTATTTAATTAACTATATTAAAAATGGCATATCTTGACCAGGAGCACATGTGCTTTACAGAAGGCAGAACGCCATCTGGTGGGACAGAAATCAACTAAACATTGATTTAGCCTGTTCACTGATATTTGGCCAACCCAATTTCTTGGTTTGAATGGCTTTTCTTGATTTATCAAGAAATTAGGTTGGCCAAATATCAGGGAACAGGCTAAATCAATGTTTAGTTGATTTCTGTTCCACCAGATGGCGCTCTGCCTTCTGTATCCTGGTCAGGATATGCCATTTTTAATATTGATTTCAACACATGATCTTTTTATCTTTTATTTTTTCTTTCGTTTTTTAATTAAATCTGTGTGGAAGATTTGAGAAATATTGGCTGATCAGTAATTAACCTCTTCAATATTTTCACCAATCTCTCAGATCTAAGCTACAACTATTGTCTATTAATTCTGCTAAATAGTATGTACTTGAAGGTTTATTATTGGTGATGGTCTTTAACGAAACTATAAAAAGAAGGTTCTGTAATTATAGAAATTTCACACAAATACACAATTATATATCTTCTAGTTATTATCCTATTTAATCGGTGAATAAACCATAACATCAACAGCTTTGACAATTTCAGACAAAAGGCCGATTTTTATACTATGTTTTCGGGCTATGCCCCTCATATATACACTCATGGACAAAACTTAAGGTAGTTGTACCTTTTACCATGTATATAGGGATTCAGACAATAACTCTGAAAGATATTACAGTGACCTTTATTGAAGATACACGAGATAACCAAGTGTGAACAAAATACACTCATGGACAAATCTTAAGGAAGTTGTACCTTTTAGCATGTATATCGGGATTCAGACAATAACTCTTAAAGATATTACAGTGACATTTATTGAAGACACACGAGATAACCAAGTGTGAACAACCTCTGTCTTCTAAAAAAAAAAACAGACAACCAGCGACGTCAAGACTTGACACTTCCTTAAGTTTTGTCCAAGGTTGCTGGGAAAAAAAAGTATTCATGTACCAAAATGTTCCACTCTTTACGTATGAATATAACCTTTTGGCCTTTAATGTACCACACTACTTAATTAAATACCAACCTTACATATTACTTTGAAAAAAAAAGTTTATTTTAACACCAATTATCTGAACAAAATGCGTAAAACAGCCTTATATTCAAAATCATAATAAATACTATGAAAAATAAAGTAAATATATTTCGTATAACATGATTTTTATAATCTTTTCTGAAAAATAAAAATTATAAACATTTTTATAAAGCATAAAATCATAGAATAAAATAAAACCCGGTGTATGAGCTCCGTGTTTGAAAGGAGTTTACCTCCAGAATATCTTGCTAAATGAAATTGACGCCTTGATGATTAATGGTTTCTGAGAGACCATTTTTTTCTTTTAATTAACATTTCAATTAATTCCAATTATCCCTCGTCCTACAAAATGAAAACTATAATTATATGCAAATTAAAAAGTAAAACACACTAATGGAAAAACTTTTTTTTTCTATTTGCTAAATTGGTTTTACAAAATCTAAGTTCAATGCAACATTTTTTTTTGTGGAAGTCGTTGTTTTCCTATTTCAAGGTTCAATTTTGACATGTTGGAACATAAATAACATCTGTGGAAATTGGCAATTATGGTTGCTAATTGGATGTTGTTTTTTTATATTATTAATTAGAGTTATATAATTAACTTAAGGAGTTATTTACAGTACCTTTTGAAGGTTTTGATTACACATATATTTATCTAGATTTACTTGCTCGTTGTAAATAAAATGGTGCTGAAGTTTGATACATATTTGACAGGCTCTTCCGTCTTCTTCTTTCTTATCTCCACTCAATCATAATAAGGTTATAAAGCTTGTAGAGCTTGTTGATGGTGTCTGCCGGGGAAGAGTAGAGCCCATCAATGGGTGAGTCAATACAGTCAATGATGTGTTTTGGGGTTGCAGGTTGACACTTAGTACATAGTGGGAAAACCTTGCAACCATTCTGAAAAGTCATTGTCCGTAGATGACCAGACTTAAGTCTGGAAATCAAAGACTGTTGTTATCTTGGGAGGACAGAACCAGGCTCTTCCATTATTTTTATATGGTAGGGATCATTTGGTTCTGTTGGGAATATGGTAGGGATCATTTGGTTCTTTTGGAAATATGGAAGGGATCATTTGGTTCTGTTGGGAATATGGTCGGGATCATTTGGTTCTGTTGGGAATATGGTAGGGATCATTTGGTTCTGTTGGGAATATGGTAGGGATCATTTGGTTCTGTTGGGAATATGGAAGGGATCATTTGGTTCTGTTGGGAATATGGAAGGGATCATTTGGTTCTTTTGGGAATATGGTCGGGATCATTTGGTTCTGTTGGGAATATGGTAGGGATCATTTGGTTTGGTTGGAAATATGGTAGGGATCATTTGGTTCTGTTGGGAATATGGTAGGGATCATTTGGTTCGGTTGGGAATATGGTAGGGATCATTTGGTTCTGTTGGAAATATGGTAGGGATCATTTGGTTCTGTTGGGAATATGATAGGGATCATTTAGTTCGGTTGGGAATATGGTGGGGATCATTTGGTTCTGTTGGGAATATGGTAGGGATCATTTGGTTCGGTTGGGAATATGGTAGGGATCATTTGGTTCTGTTGGGAATATGGTAGGGATCATTTGGTTCTGTTGTGAATATGGTAGGGATCATTTGGTTCTGTTGGGAATATGGTAGGGATCATTTGGTTCTGTTGGGAATATGGTAGGGATCATTTGGTTCTGTTGGGAATATGGTAGGGATCATTTGGTTCTGTTGGGAATATGGAAGGGATCATTTGGTTCTGTTGGGAATATGGTAGGGATCATTTGGTTCTGTTGGGAATATGGTAGGAATCATTTGGTTCTATTGGGAATATGGTAGGGATCATTTGGTTTCGACATCTGGTACCCAGTGTGTGTGATATGCCAAAAGTCTTGTTGGTAAAAAACTTATCATGTTATCAAATCAAGGACTCGGAACATTCCAACATTCAATGGAAACAGTATCTACTTCGACAATGCCAAGTGCCACATTTGAGAAATATCCATTCTAAAACCGAAAGACATTCCATATAAATCCATAATACAATCTCATTATAAATACAATTAACTTCCTCGAATAGCACATGTGCATATTCAAAAATAAAAACTACATATTAAATTTATAAATTTAATTGCCATCTATCGATATAATATGAAACAAATAAATGTAACAAGAAAAATACAGGATATATTCCAAACCAATCCAATACAATAATAGAGCTGTCTAAAGATTAATTCAGCAAAACTGCTGAGAGGCTTCACTAATGATGAGCTAAGACCTCTCATTCAATAACTTTAATCATTTCAGTAAGGTCTGTAGAGATGTAAGGTAATAAGACCAAATCCAAATAAATAAATAGTATGTGACGTTTCGGCAACAGCGTTGTTACCATCTTCAGACAAAAGTATTGAATGAGGGAAAAAATAATATTCTGTGTTTATCAGATAAATATATTCTTATTATCTGTTATCTTGTTGACACACTTGATAACAGGAACGATTTAAAAACATGCTGTGGTAAAATTTCTCATTCAGTACTTTTGTCTGAAGATGGTAACAATGCTGTTACTGAAACGTCACACACTATTTATTTATTTGGATTTGGTCTTATTACCTTGTGTTTATAATCTATAATCCAAATTGTGCCTTATCAGTCTGTAGAGATGATATTTGATGATATTATTGAAAAGAAACACATTGACAAAAATCTACATATCTTTATATGTTTTATAACATTGAATAGCATACACCATGAGAGGCACCTGTCCCTTTAATGATATACCAGAACGTTGCGTTATGTTCATCACCCGAGTTGCAAAATAAAAATTCCCAGGTTATTTTTTAAAAGTTACATTTAAAGATATAAGAGTCGGTGAATGAGTTGGTAACACCCTCGATTCCTGACAGTCATGAACCAGGATTGAATCCCACGTTAACATTTTGTTTAATATGTGAATAACCTTCACCTATATTATTCATTGTTGTAATTATCATAAACTAGGTTGTTCTTTTTGAACGGTACCTAATAAAGTGATTTTGGAATTGAATTGAATTACATTTAAAGGGGGGGAAATATCAAACTGAATTAAGGAATTTCATATATTGAAATTTACGAAAATTGAATAAAATATATATTTAATCAATTTATAAGATAGATTACGTTTTTAAAATATATAAAAATATATTTTGAAAATAGAGCAATCCATATTTAATTCATTAGATAATAAAAAGGCATATATTGGATTAAATATTTTATTAAATCCAATATATGCCTTTTTATTATACTCATTTTTTATACTTATTATTATACTGTGTTTTGAAAATAGAGCAATCCATAAATAAATATTTAATTAAAAAGGCATATATTGGATCAAAATATCATTTATTTTACCAATATTTCAGTTGGATGAACGCCAACCTTTATCAAGTTGTTATATAAATTTAAAATGTTATAACACACCTTGATAAAGGTTGGCGTTCAGCCAACTGAAATAATGGTAAAATAAATATATTTTGATCCAATATATGCCTTTTTAATTAATTATACTGTGTATATAGTGGGGCATTTTTAGATATTAAATAAAAAGGCATATATTGGATAAAAAAATTATTTTACCAATATTTCATCTGGCTGAACGCCAACCTTTATCAAGGTGTTATAACATTTTAAAGTGTGTCAACACACACTTGTTGACACACTTAAAATGTTATAACACCTTGATAAAGGTTGGCGTTCAGCCAGCTGAAATATTGGTAAAATAAATTATTTTTTTGATCCAATATATGCCTTTTTAATTAAAGATTTATCTATGGATTGCTCTATTTTCAAAAAGATATTAAATAATAAAGACTAATTATATTTATAACCCCAAATCATATAATATAGGTAATTTATAATGAAATAGAAATCTTTGTTTAGCATATAACGTTACAAAACTTGAAAGTATATAATGTTAAAAATTTCGATACAGAAATTATATTAAAACAAGTTAAAATAAATCGCGAACATTTTCATCTACAAAATATAAATCCCAACGCTATTTTAAATATAACAGACTAGGGAAAAAGAGCAAAAAACATTACATATTTACCCAAAACTATATTTCTAGGTCGAACTTTATTCCAAGCAGAAGATACCTACCTATAAAACAGACATCTCTCTAACTTAGAGATAATATAAATTCCATAACTATATCCTATGTAAAATAATAATCCTATATATAAAAAAAAGAGCAGAAGGCAATTCTTTCAGAGACAGAAGAAACCAGATTTCTTTCTGGTAAATAAAGAGTTAATATTTTTATGGCAGACGAAAGAGTTACGGCGTCTGCCACTATAAACTCCTCAAGGCCGTCCAGGAAATCCCTCCCACCAATAATAAAGCACGTACAATTTAATTCCACCAATCACAAGCCGCCCTCCTTGTTGGTGTGGTCCGTAGTATCGCTTGGTCGGGAGCGTCGTTTGGACGTTATGGTGTTGGAAGGAGTGTTAAACCCGTTGGGGGTCAGATGATTCAACTTGAAAGGTACCGCCCTCAAACTTGATCAGACGATACTCACAAAAATGTTCGTTTGGATGCCTAATCTACGTCTTTTGGTGTGCTTCGTCTTCTTAGGAAAGGAAGTATTGACGAAGATACAAGTTCACTTGCATGTCCCACACTCCTACAATCAAGGTGAGTTTTTTTTCAAGTTAAGCTTTTTTGTCTTTTTTATAAGTTAAAATTTTTTTCACATATCTCACCATTTACCATCGATTATCCAAACGGCTAAACGCTATATGCATATTGTCAAATAAA
>CP092877.1:80793060-80830153 GCA_030710605.1 Cordylochernes scorpioides
AAATTTTAACAGCAAGATTTAACAACGGAACCAGGCATAGGCTTCGACACGTCGTTTATTATTTTTTCGACAAGCTCATGACGTGTCAAAGCCGATGTTTAGTTCCGTTGTTAAATCTTGATGTTAATCAATTTTCAAATATTTATTGATATATTCATGATATTCACCTAAAAAATAATAATAATATAAATTTATCTTACTCATTATATTTCTTTTTATTTTTTCTACATTATGTTTTAGTTATATCGTTCTGAAAATAGAGTAATCCATATTTAGATAATAATATTGGCAAATAAATCTTTTATTTAATCCAATATATGCCTTTTTATTATCTAATATATATATTTATTTATATATAAGTGGAAATATATATTTATTTATTTATCAAATCAGACGCGATATCCCTACAAGGGATGCTTGCGTCAATAACAACACTAAATTCAGATACTATATTACAAAAAAAAAATAAATAAATAATTACAAGATTTGAAAAGATAAGAAAGAGGACATTAAAATCATTCTTGATTTTACATCACAACAAAAATATGGATTGTAGTTATCATTAGCGCAATTTTTTTTTTTTTTGTGTTTTAAAAGACACAAGTTTCTGAGACCATTAAAGAAAAGAACTCAAAATATAAATTTGAGATGGTTTAGCTCATCGGTGGTAAACCCTCCCAGCTGTTTCATTAATTTTATCTAATAGATAGTTATAATTATTATATCGTCTGTTTTTTACTTATATAATCTCTATTTTGCATATATACCTATAAGAAAACATATTGGAAGAAATTTTTGTAGGAATTTATATTAGTAGAATAACTTTAGAATACTTTTTATCTACGTATATATGTCTTCAATAATCGAGGAGTCAAAGAAACCGAAAAAAAGTTTTCCATTGTTTGGCCTAACATTTTTTTAATATTTTTTTTTTCATGAAACAGACAATCTGTGTAAATTATGAAATAATATCTAGTAAACCATATAAGAGATTTCTTAGATTCTCCAAATACGATAAGAAAAATCAATCTAGGTGTCCGATACTCCCGCCATCTAGCGGCCAGAAAAAGAACTATTTATGAGTTTTTGTAAGGGCAAAAAATAATGTATCTTTTTAAAATATATATTAATATATTTTTTACCTATTTTTTATATAAAATATTATATTTTATTATTTTCATTTATTACTTAACATTTTAAAAATTTTATTTTAGGAAAAGAACAAATTAGATGTGTGTTGAATCATTTATGAATATATTAGTTAAAAATATATTGTTTTTAATATGTTTATAAAAGAAATATTAATAGGGTCCTTTTTTCAGGGTATATATAAAATAATATTTTTGTTAATAAAAAGTGATAATAACTTGAATTAATTTTGATGGGAGAGTGAAATAAATTGTGAAAAATGGACTCTTCTCTTCTGTCAACAGATATGCAAATACAGTGAGAACCTCCCGTAAGTGGCCATCCTTCTGCACGACCACTTTCTTGAGTTAATAATGAGTTGATTCGATTAACCCTACCTCCAATGAGTGACCAGAAATATCCATGTTATGGAGATCTTTCATTTAAGGTCTATTATGTTCCTTCTAGTATAGGTATTTCTTCAAGCTTACAGAATTTGATTTGTCAGAATTATCAACACCAGTTTAGAAAAATACAGAAACCCAGCTGAAGACCTTTATTTCTGGTTATTGGTCTTCATCAGTATAGGACATGCTACCGCAAGAATTTTTCTGAATTTAGATCTTCTGCTACACACTAAAGATGTAACGCTAATTTGATAACAGAGCTTTTTATTGTTGGGAAAAAATTATATAGATTCGTTGAGGAAGAGAAAGAACCTTTATTACATAAAGATATAAAACTATAAAAGAAGGACAAATTATATGTACATCAGCAGCTCACGTCGGCCTGTCCTATCCAATAACCACTAGCTTAACTAACAATCCAACAAGGCCGCGCTATATATGCAGATATGTCAATTTACATAGACAATACTAAAATTCTATGCAAATCACAATAGTATTGTATCGTAGAAATATCCGGGGGGGGGGGGGGGGAATTTCCATTTTCAACATTTATCATAATCTATAAATACACTCTTGGACAATACTTGGAAGGTCAAGTTAAATGTAGGGAAAAGTTTGAAAAACGACATAGCTGGTTGAAAAAAATAATGAAAAAAGTTATTATATAGTTAGACGAGGGAAAAAACCAAGTGAGAAATACTAGGCCAAACAGATGAAAGGTTTTAAGCATAAAATATGTGCATTGAAATCACCATACATATGGGTAAACTATGTCAAAGAAGATATAATAAAAAGACAAAAGAATTATAGGGACCAATTCCACAAAACCCCATAAATCTAAACAAGATATTTTATGACGAATATAGGCAATAAACCTAAATCTTAAATAGTTAAAACAAGCAATAAAACAAAGATAAAAAATATAATAGTTATGGTCAAATTCCAAACTAAAATCATTTTAAATAAAACCAGACGACAAAATTGAGTGAAGAGAT
Organism: Cordylochernes scorpioides; assembly: GCA_030710605.1. Lineage (NCBI taxonomy): Eukaryota > Metazoa > Arthropoda > Arachnida > Pseudoscorpiones > Chernetidae > Cordylochernes > Cordylochernes scorpioides. Next base: position 80,795,591 of record CP092877.1, read on the forward strand.
ATCAAACGATGATGGTATTTTAGGGAAAGCATCTGCGTTAAGCCTAAAAATTTAAATGATTTGATGATAAATGGCGTTCCATTTGTAGGCGCTCTGTCTTCATCAACCCTTTCCTCAGCAAATAGATGGAAATTGAATCTCCGTAATTTGTTTTTCTTCTTAGACTTAAAAATTGGGTTCGTTTGGTCGTACAGTGATTGGTCACTTAGTTATCTCCGGGTCGTCTGAAAGGTCTAAACATAAATTATGGCTTCGGAATAGTGTTGATAGCTGGAATGGAGAGGTTTCAATTCTTTATTACTTTGGAATTACATGTGTGTTAACTCACGATGGTGTAATTCTGTTATCTTTCAAAATTCTTTTTGATATACATTCATGGACAAAACTTAAGGAAGTTGTACCTTTTAACGTGTATATCGGAATTCAGACAATAACTCTGAAATATATTTGATATACCCAAACCTTTATTGAAGACACACGAGATAACCAAGTGTGAACAAAATACACTCATGGACAAAACTTAAGGAAGTTGTTCCTTTTACCATGTATATCAGGATTCAGACAATAACTCTGAAAGATATTACAGTGACCTTTATTGTAGATACACGAGATAACAAAGTGTGAATAAAATTGCTTCTGTCTCCTAAAAAAAACACATACAACTGGGAACCTTAAAGAATTTTCACTTCCTAAAGTTTGGTCTATGAGTCTATGAACTCATCTCTTCTGTCAACAGATATGCAAATACATTGAGAACCTCCCGTAAGCGACCATCTTTCTTCATTTTATATTTCTTCATATTAGCTAAACCTTTTAAATAGGTAAAGTCCGTCTACACTTCTTTTGTAGTTATTTTCGAAACAATTGACTTGATGATGAGCAAACGCTTGAAAGTTTGCCATTTTATCTTGATAAAGAAGCTTATTGTAATTTTCCTGATTGATAATATTGGGTTTCAACTTTTGCAATTATTTAAAAATATTTAGTCATGGTGGCAACTGTTGTGCCTCCTCATATGACTACAAATGTTAGACCAGACATGGTTATCACTACTACACTTGTAGTACCAGGCCATGGTGGGTAGTGACAGCTTGTACTGTAAGTACACCACATGTCTACACATGTAGTACCAGGCCATGGTGGGTAGTGACAGCTTGTACTGTAAGTACACCACATGTCTACACATGTAGTACCAGGCCATGGTGGATAGTGACAGCTTGTACTGTAAGTACACCACATGTCTACACATGTAGTACCAGGCCATGGTGGGTAGTGACAGCTTGTACTGTAAGTACACCACATGTCTACACATGTAGTACCAGGCCATGGTGGGTAGTGACAGCTTGTACTGTAAGTACACCACATGTCTACACATGTAGTACCAGGCCATGGTGGGTAGTGACAGCTTGTACTGTAAGTACACCACATGTCTACACTCGGCCGTGCGGCCACGCGTCGCGCGAGCTCCTGAGTTTTTCGCCTCTGGCGGGCGAAAAGTGTCGCGGATGGCGACAAATTTTATACGGGCTGAAAGCCCGTCAAAAGCCGAGCAAAAGCCTGTAAGGCACGGCTCACTAGCACATCCATGTGCAGAATTATCCGCAAATCAAGATTTGCAGAACGAAATTCCAATAGTTTTGAGAAAAAATCAAAACTATGTAAATCCGCCCGCCGGCGGCCAGGATGCAAATTCTGCCGCGCCGGTCGACCTCTCTCTCTCTCTTGCGGCTATTCCAACTTCTAACGCCGCTGCTCAAGTCCGGAGAAACTGGGCTGACATCACAGAAGAGGTGAATCCTGGAGCTGAGGAAGGATTTACCCTCGCCCAGGGTAGGAAGAGGCGCCGTGGCTCGGGGAATTCACCTACGACGGCTGCACCCTCCTCCAATGCCGGAGCTTCCAGGACCATTCGCCGACCTCAATCATCGGCGGGATCAGTGCCCCGAGCCCAAGAAATCAGGGCCACCAGGGCTCACATCGCAGATGCCAGGGCGCGGCAGGCGTCCTCTTCCGAGGAACACTGTGTGTCCATCGAACACAGCCCCGAACTTGAGCCCTTCCACTACCTTAGGGCTTTGGATAGGAAACTCGGAGGAACCGCCGGAGTCATCCAGATCACCAAGGTGAACGGCCACCAGCTACTGGGACTAACCAACAGAGGCCTGGCCGAGCGCCTCATAAGTGAGGGCCTCGAGGTTGAGGGAACACTCCTCAGGGCATTCCCTTTCCGCAAAAGAGCGGAAAGGATTACAGTGGGTAACCTCCCCTTCTTTGTAGCGGACTCTGCTGTCATCACCGCCCTCTCTCCATTTGGGCGGGTTACGTCCATCGCCCCTAAGCAGATGAAGGCGGGCCCCTACGTCTACGTCGATGGCCGGCGTGACGTCTTCATCACCCTACATGAGGGGATCACCATCGAGAGGCTTCCAACCCGCCTCGACATCAACATCAAAGGCCAAGCCTGGCCTGCGTACCTATCCTCGGGCATCAGGTGTTCCAGGTGCCACGGACAAAGGCATCGGAGGGCCATCTGCCCCCTGCTTGCAGGGCTGGCCAACAACACCAGAATGGCCCCACCAACCACTCCTGCTGGCGTCCCACCACCGACCATCTCTGCACCGCCTCAGCGGTCAGCAGCCCAGCCTCCTGCGCCAGCTCCCTCCAATCTAGCCATGGAGGTTTGCAGCGCTCCTCCCATGGCCCGAGCTGTGCTCCATCCATCCGCACCTCGGCCATCTCCACCAGCGGCCCCAGCCTTACGTATGGAGGAGACGAATTCTGCCCCTCCACCTGTGATCCCTGCTCCGTCCCTGCAGGCGCCTGAGGGTTCCGTGGGCCCTCGCTCGGCCAATTCAAAACATCCAGAGCCGCCTCCCGCTCGGCCGGACTTCGTTGCCCCGCGTGACCCTCTGCCCGCCCAGAAGACCCTCGGACCTGCGGACCCAACGCCGGACGTGGAGATGTCCATCGTGGAGGAGACCTCTGCGTCCTCCACGTCATTAGCAAAGAACGCAACGAGAGTCTACCTCGATGCGTTCATCGAGAGGCACCCCAGCGTGTCCTTCGCTGGGACGGACGCCCTTGGTCTTGGGCGGGAGGAGGTCTTAGACCTCCTCTCCTCGAGGACCAAGGCGCAGAGGAAAGGACCCCTCCTGTCGCCTCCGCAGTGCGACGCCCTCGCCGGCCTAATCGGGCAAATCTTGGATCTGAGGCCCGGAGCAGCCAGCAACCTTTACAAAGTCCTCGGACAAGTTAAAGCTGAGCTGAGGCCAACACCAGCTGCAGTGCCTACACCTCCACCGCCTGCGCCTCGGCCTGCTGAGCCAACATCACCCGCTCTCCACGGGGAAAGGACGTCGCCGGACATCGCGACACCTCCACCTCCTCTGTCTACCCAATTCATAGATGCCTGCTACGACCAGGCAGGCGATATTATATTTGCGTTGAGCCGTGAGCGCTTCTCGGAGCCCTTGTCCAACATAGGAGTCACAGAGGGTGACATCGTGGAGGCGATTATTTTCCCCGAGGATAGGGAACCTCTCCTCAGGCGCCTCTCCACTCTGAAGAGAACCATTCTTGCCGGGATCGTCAGCGCTGCATCTGAGCGCGCTCGGAACTCAGATCCCTTTGTGCGTGAGGGCCTGCGCATACTCAGCGAAATGCTCCCCCCCCCCCCCCTAATCTGTAAATTTTCCCTAACTCTTGATTGAGTGTAATTATTGACGTGTGTCAATAAAGTATGTTTTAATTGTCAATTGTCACATGTCTACACATGTAGTACCAGGCCATGGTGGGTAGTGACAGCTTGTAACCGTAAGTACACCAATGTCTACACCTTGAGGCAGTTTAGCTGATATTTAACATTTCAGATTTCAATTTCGTGAATTGCACCGCTATTTTGGTTTTGGACTTCTTCAAGAATCTTTCAAATATCAACATAACCGACCGTCTTTTTATAGAACAAGTAAATATACATTTTTATAAATACCAGAATTTTTTCTAATTCTACAGAATGTGTCGGAGGAAATTGTCGAAAGAGCCAATCTTTCAAACCGGCCGCCAGAGACCTTCAACCTATCACAAAGAAGAATTACCTTTTAAAATATTTCAAAAAAGAAAGGAGCAAAACCGGAAACGAAAAGCAACAACAAAAAATGAGGGCATCTAAGCGAAATTTCACACCCACAATTAAGAAGTCAACATTTTAATCTATGATTAAAATTAGTCTGTGGTGCAAGATTATTCTTTTCAATCTGATAACCCTGCCTTATCTGGAGCGAGGATCAGGAGTTAGAAGTTCATTCAGGCGCCAACCTTGGACCGTGTGTTCTTGCAACGGGAAAGTTTGATTTGTGCCGCCATCTTGTGATACCTTCCTTCTCTTCTGCTTTTTTTTTTTTATTCCTCCCGTGATGATGACGGATTGTGGTGATGATGATGAGGGAGCTTCCGTTTGAAGGCCGTAGAACGCCGAACGTGATGGGAGAAATTGTTTATCGGCTGTTTTTTTTTGGGAGATCTCTTCGTGAAGGTTTTGTTGTTGTTTGTAGATCGAGGTAAACTTGGTCTTCTTACTTATCCCGAGGTGGCCGTGTCTTCTTACTTATCCCGAGGTAACCTGGCCGTGTCTTCTTACTTATCCCGAGGTGACCTGGCCGTGTCTTCTTACTTATCCCGAGGTAACCTGACCGTGTCTTCTTACTTATCCCGGGGTAACCTGGCCGTGTCTTCTTACTTATCCCGGGGTAACCCGGCCGTGTCTTCTTACTTATCCCGAGGTAACCTGACCGTGTCTTCTTACTTATCCCGAGGTAACCTGGCCGTGTCTTCTTACTTATCCCGAGGTGGCCGTGTCTTCTTACTTATCCCGAGGTAACCCTTGTATGCGCGTCTTCTTACTTATCCCGGGGTAACCTGGCATTGTCTTTTTACTTGTGTCTTCAATAAAGGTTACTTTGCATCAAATATCTTTCAGAATTATTTTCTGAATCCCGATATATATGCTAAAAGGTACAACTTCCTTAAGTTTTGTTCATGAGTGTATGTCAATCTTAGCCTCTTTCCTGATTTTCCGCCATCAACTCAATGTACAGGTCTGTGATGTCTTACTTAACGTCGGGAATAGGGATCGAAACTGAGTTCCTTAAACTAATATCGTACTCACCTAAATAGAAGAACCGGGAAAGATACTGGAGGAGTGTAGGAAATGACTTTCTAGAAGATCCCATGTCCTAGGAAGGGAAAATCCCCACCTGTCGCGTCCCCGTGGTGGACAACATCCTATAGTGGCTAAACCAGAAGGCGACAGAACAGAGATCAGGAAAACTCTCAAACTGCGTCCTGATATGAGGGTGGGCTCTCATTTATCCTTGAAGTTGGAAAGATCTCCTGAAGAAAGATGAATCTACTATTAGGTCAACGGGATATGGAAAGCAAGGGGAAACCACTGCGTTATTTTTGCCAAGAAGAAACTTCAATGAATGGGGCAATTAAACCAAGACAACAAGGTCTTACCATCAGACTATGGGTGTAGATAGATCGCCTTGGAGGATCCTGATAAAGAAGGTTGGACTTGTTCTTGGGATTTGACTTGTGAAAATTTCGGTGCAAGAGGAAGATAAACTGCTCAATGCGGGATTCGAACCAGGGCCGTTGTTGTCGAAATTCAACGATGAAGACGATTTCTTCGCTAACCTTTGGAGTATGTCGTAAATGCGAATTCACTGGTCGTTAAACGGATTAAGCGACCAGTACTACCAATTGAGTACTAGCTGTTCCAAGTCAGGAGATATAAAAAGGCAGAGGGCGGGAAGAGCGACCATTGTATTGTGCGAGGGTGGATTCTGACCTCGCCTATAATTGATGATACATCTGACACTCCGCCCTGAAGATATATACCCCGCGCTTTCTATTGTTGGTGGTGTCTGCTGAAGTAACTGGGACGTGTGCCTCCCTATGGGCCTTACATCTCTGTTATGGATGTTCTTTTTGGAACACAACTTGAAGTTCGGCTATCGAACTGCGTACGTAACTTTAGAAAGGATCCCTTGAATGGAACACCACTTGATATATGAATATATATTTTTTTGCTTATCCCTAGTACACGTGGTACAGGCCATGATAATCATGGTGGGTAGAAATAGGTGACTGCTTTTACTGTAAGTGCTACATGTCTACACATGTATTTATTTATTTCAACACACAAACGCGATATCCCGGCTAGGGATAATTGCGTCGATTTACTTTTTTTTTTAAACAGAAACAGTTGTAAAATATACTAGTATAAAGATCTATTTCTGAAAAGCAGTTCGACTTTTGAACTTACAAATATGCCAGAGCCCCGTTTGGTTACTTGCACCCACTGGTGGGGTTGGACTTTTGCAAGAATCGAGGGCCATTGAGGCATTTTTTATATATTATATACGAGACATGGCGACTGGTGTCGGATCGTACGCATCGTCGTGTTAAAACAACAAAGATTGGCATCAAATCCCGCATTGAGTACTTTTTGGGGGCTTGGTAATGATCAAATTGCAATGTATTCTACCCAGAAGACTTGAAAATAGTATTTATTTTCAATGCTAACAATAAACATAGTTAACCCAATTCCATATTAAAATACAAGCAACCTCTATTTACACAAACACTATATATATACATATACACACAATTATCATCATTAACTCTGTGCAAAACAATCAAATAAAAACAAATATTAAACTAATTAGCTAATATATTACACAAATAAATCTCAATTATCCCTGATTATTAAACTTTTACAATCCCCTTAATGATGAGTACAACTACTCTCATGTATAAAATTTATCTTATTTTTATCAAATCTTGAACGGTACCTGAATGTTTTTTTTGTGTGTGTTTTAGGTAAGTGTTCTTCTGTCTTACATCTTTTGGAATACTTTACTTCGAGAGATATGGTAACTATTATACCTATATACACTCTCTCATGGACAAAACTTAAGGAAATTTTATCCTTTATAACATGTATATCGGGATTCAGACAATAACTCTGAAAGATATTACAGTGACCTTTATTGAAGACACACGAGATAACCAAGTGTGAACAAAATACACTCATGGACAAATCTTAAGGAAGTTGTATCTTTTAGCATGTATATCGGGATTCAAACAACAACTCTGAAAGATATTACAGTGACCTTTATTGAAGACACACGAGATAACCAAGTATGAACAAAATACACTCATGGACAAAATTTAAGGAAGTTGTACCTTCTACCTTGTATATCAGGATTCAGACAATAACTCTGAAAGATATTACAGTGACCTTTATAACCGAGATAACCAAATGTGAATAAAATTGCCTCTGTCTCCTTGAAAAAAAAAAAGCAAAGCAGACGACCGGCGATATCAAAGACTTTCCACTTCCTTAAGTTTTGTCCATGAGTATACTTACTCTTTCTAATCCTAATCTAAAAAAAAAAAATCACACCATCTCTATGAGTAGCACCAAAGAATTTCTTTCTTTTTTTTTAATAGAGAATACTGATTTATATTCATGTTCTTAATTAGTTCCCTAATTAATATATAGGGAAATATCCGACAACATCATTAGATAATTCTAATTAAGGCGACACAACACTTATTAACGCCATTTTGAAAATAATAATAATAAGTATCGTTTGGTTTTTTTTTTTCTATCGTGATCGTCTGCGACCTATGTTTAGCTGTTGATTAATGTTGCCGAGAGAAATGGCTGTGTGATGCAAGAAACAGGCAGAAATGGCTCCTAATGATTCCAAGTGATGATAATAAACCTTGAAGAGAAATGTTTTTTTGTTTTCAATCTATAATCTTCTCTATCCGCCTACCTCCATGAGGAAATAAATAACTGCCTATGAACATTATTGAACTCCGATGTACGCCATCTATGTTGCAAAATTGGAAGCTTTTTATCCTTCCATTTGTGGCTTATCCTTTCTGTAATCTTAAATATAACGTAAATATCCATCAATAATTGACAATATGACCCAGAATAAGTATATTGCTACGGCGTTTTATGGTTTCCACAAGTCCATATCTCAGAAGAAGGCCAAGTGACACTCACTCCTCACTTTCTTACTGCTACTCTTTTTGTGTTGTTTTTCTTGCTTCCCTCTTTCTATTTCTTGTTTTTTTTTTCTCTTTTTCTTCTGTATATATCGTTATTTCCTTTGTCTCACTGCTTTGTTCTTATGCATACCTCTGGTGAATCCTGTATAGGGTCAGTGACCCTGAATAAAGGCTTTTTGTTGTTGTTGTTGTATAACGTAAATATTGTCCTCAATATTGCAATACCTCATTGTTTTTCATCTTCATTCAACTCATTGTAGAAATTCGTTTTAAAAAAAGAAATTGCATAATTCCATCATAAATGTACTCAGAGTGCGCTATGATGTTTAATTATTTAACTAATTTACAATCTACTTGGCTATATGCAAATAACACTCATAGACAAAACTTAAGGAAGTGGAAAGTTTTTGATGTTGCCGGTCGTCTGTTTCTTTTGTCTTGCTCTTATCCTAATCTACTAAAGACTTCTTCATTTATGATCTTGTAAATTAATTCTTTTTTCTTAGCCCTATATCTACACTCATAGACAAAAATTAAGGAAGTGGAAAGTCTTTGATATCGCCGGTCGTCAATTTTTCACTACTCTCTACCCAGTATAGCTCGGTTTTAATGCGTAGACGTGTGTCTAGACAACTTAAGCAAATAAAAGGCATTTGATGTCGTCGGTCGTCTGTTTTTATGAAGGAGACAAAGGCAATATTGTTCACACTTGGTTATCTCGTGTGTCTTCAATGAATGTCACTTTAATATATTTCAGAGTTATTGTCTGAATCCCGATATACATGCTAAAAGGTTCAACTTCCTTAAGTTTTGTCCATGAGTGTATCTTTCAGAGTTATTGTCTGAATCCCGATATACATGGTAAAAGATACAACTTCCTTAAGTTTTGTCCATGAGTGTATAACAGAAAGTATCAGGGCACGTAGGAGAAAACTTACTGAGAGTTTGTGTTTTAACGTTTTAATAATCAAAAGAAGCATTTCTCCCTCGCTCTTATATTTTCCGTTATAGTTTACTTATGTTACAACAACAGCTCTGTTGTTTTGTCCCTTAATGTGAATGAACTATGCCCCTGATAAAAATATTTGTAATATTCCTACAATTTCAGAAACCTATATCCATAGTTACGTTAAACAAATCCCCAAGAACACTATCACTGCCTTTGTTGGTCCCAATCCCGGATGAAAAGTAGGAGAGGAACAGTAACAAGCTCACTAACAAAACCTAGGATCAGCTGGCCTGGCTGATAGTACCCTGTAAGGTCTCCAGTGATACAGGATGAATCTGTACTCCATGTTAGAAGTAGCTGTACATGGTTTCTGTTCCTCATGTCAGAGGCGGCCATTTCTTTTGGAGCTAAGTTGGTCTGCTACTGAGTAGTGCTCCCAGTCTTAATAAAAAAATATAAAAAAAGGTAGACGAATCCTCACTCAAAATTAAGACTGCATTTGCTTTTATCAATTGATAAGATCTACTCATTCCCAAAAGACACCATAAAAATCTCAAGCTCTATAGGCTTGATACCCTGATAGGATTGAGTAGAGATATGAAAGAAGAAGGCAAAGATTAAACCTTCAAGTACAATAGTTGTAGCTTAGATCTAGCGGGTTAAAATGGCGAATTTACTGGGAAGGTTCACCACTGATGAGAGTCAAGCCTTCCTAATTCTCTTTCATATTCAATTCACCAATTATCTCATGGATCTCCTTGGCATCAGTTCTTTTTGAGAAAATGTGATCGCTGTTTTCTTCATTCTTCTTGATAAGAAGTTGAGAATCTTTAGCTCTGAGACATTGACAATAACAATTAAAATAATTTTATTGACATCTTGTCAATACATTCAAAGTACACAGTCTGCTCTATTTAAAAAAAGATAATATGGATTATATACACTATGTACAATGAATATGGCGCCTCTGCCAGCGCTGCAGAGTTTGGTGGAGAATCTCCAGTGGGTCTCCAGCGACACCACGTATTTCGCGATCTACGAAGAATACGTAGATCACGTACTTTGCCGCTGAGGAGATTGTGATGGCGTGGTCCTCGAAACCAACTGGAAAGATCCAGGACTGCAGGTCCGGCGGCCGGCCGAGACATTGAGAAGCTGTAGCTGGCAATAACCAGGTGTAAGCTCGACTATGTTAGCAAACTGGGATTGTTGGGGCTGGTTACTGAGCCGACCATGGACCAAGAACACATATGAATGGTTCCAATGTAGTCCAAATTATATGCTCTTAAGAAACTTTAGTAAAGTTGCATATTCACCTAGCGTCTTTCGACTTAACACATATCCCACAAGTAGTTCGAACAAGTACTTGAGTGGGATTCGGTGGAAGGATGGTCTAAACCGTTGGGTTTCGACCGCTACGACCCGGGTTCGATTCCCGCATTGGGCACTTTTTTTTCTTATTTAAAAAAAAATGCTCCAATGGTCCCCGATTCTTACAAAATTCCAACCCCACCAGCGAGTACAAGTAACCAAACGGGGCTCTGGCACATTTGTAAGTGCAAAGTCGAAAGTACTATATTTCAGTTAAATTGCCACAACTTTGATAAATGTCGATGGTAGCCTTCATATTATATTTAAACGTTACAAGTGTTCATTAATTTTATCTATCCTCCTAAATCTTGAAATATACACTCATAGACAAAACTTAAGGAAGTAGATAATCTTTGATGTCGCCGATCATCTGTTCTTTTTTAATAGGAGACAGAGGGAATTTTGTTCACACTTGGTCATATCGTGTGTCTTCAATAAAGATCACTGTAATATCTTTCAGAGTTATTGTCTGAATCCCGATATACATGGTAAAAAGTATAACATTCAAAGTACAAAAACTGGTTGAGTTAACAGTAGAAGCATGAGAGCCTAATGGTACTCAATGACCTTTTTCAACAATAAATGTCCGTGATCGATTCCCGTATTGATTTTTTTTCTAAAAGGTGCTTCCATAAGCACTGATTTAAGTACACGTCCAAGCCTCACCAATGAGTGCATAGTACATAAACGCATCTCTGACATTTTGCAAGTGGTTCGAACTGGTTTCTGCGGTAAACCTAGAGTAAAAGCAATCAACAAATACCATAATTATCATGGTTTGTACTACTGAGTATTTGTGTGTAAAGTGAAAAAAAAAATTAAATGAGAAATGCTTGTGCAAGAAATCCCTACGTTCCCAGGTCAGTTGAGGAAAACCTAGAAGGATGGACCAATCACGACCCAGCAACACAAATTATAGAGTGCACATGCTTCCTCAATATGTCTTCTCCTCTCTTCCAGTAACTCTTTTTTAAACCTCTTCATCAAGACACAATATCCTGACCTTCTTTTTTATATCTCCCTTGATGGATAAAAAATGTAAACTTTGATTGTGACCTTTCTTGATACACTCAACTGAGCGCCGTGGCAATGACTGGAAGATATATTAAGGACCTGACATTGAGGTATATACAAATGAAAACACCAAAACGCGAATGTTTCTTTTCACAAATAAATCAAAGTTCTACTGTCCTTACTGCGATGAAAAATATTGAGAGGGCTTAGCTCATCAGTGGGTGAACCCTCCCAGCGGTTTCGCCAGTTTAATCTACCAGACTGCTTCTTTAGAGCTCTAATACTGTATTCAATCATTTTGCTTTTATATGCAACACTGAAAGGTGGAATCTTAGAAATGGTATTTAAGTAAACTATGGACATAAGCTTTTAGGACAGTAGAATTACATTTAAATATTTGCATTGAGCAATGCTCTTCCGCAAACAATAAGGACAAGGCAAGTTAGACATTGGTGGAACGAAGCCTTTCTGATCGCTAGCATAGCTACAATAGCAAGAGCTACAAGCCATAGCTACAATAGATAAACAACAAACCACTTAATCAAACACCTTACAGTGGTGTCTAGACATGTCACGGAAAAAGAGTTATACCGTTATTGCTTTTCAATGTTGCTTCAGTGTACATCTTTAGTGTGTTTTTTTACTCAAGTTGGCCTCTTTTCTACGTCTTGTAAAGTTTTCAGAATCTACATAGGGTTGTGTATACGCCTGTTTAAGACAATTTCGACATGTAAGTTTTGATTCACCCTAACTATTACGTCATTTTGATCTCAGGCTTTACAAGCTTGATACCGTAATATGATTAAGTGGAAGATAAATGAGAAGAAGAAGACATCACTTTGAGATATAGCAATGTTTCATTATCATAGGTTTGTGGAATTCGACAAATTACAATAAAGGGATAAGATGTCGAAACTCTTACTTTTTGTACTAGCAATGTTTATACAACAAATCGACATATCCCAAATAATATATAGTCAGATAATGATATATAAGAAATGGTAGCATCAAATCACGAATGTTTCTCTTCTAAAACATAAAACAAACTTCTACTGTCCTTACTGCGATTTAAAAATATATTGGGAGGGCTTAGCTCATCAGTGGGGAACCCTACCAGCGGTTTCGCCAGTTTAATCTACCAGACTGCTTCTTAGAGCTCTAATACTGTATTGGACAATTCTGTTTATAACATAGGACATTCTTATATATATTTTAGTATAAGAAACTGACCCTACATCGATTGATATATATTGGAAGAGCCTGGCTCATCAGTAGGTGAACACTCACAGCGGTTTCGCCAGTTTAATCTACCAGACCGCTTCTTATAGCTCTAATACTGTATTGGACGATTCTGTTTATAACATAGGACATTCTTATATATATATTAGTATAAGAAACTGACCCTACATCGATTGATATATATTGGGAGAGCCTGGCTCATCAGTAGGTGAACCCTCACAGCGGTTTCGCCAGTTTAAATTTTCTCTACTGTTCTAATATAATTGTTAGGCTGTTCTGCTTCTATAGAACTTCCACGTTGAAGGAATTCTTGGCATCAATGATCATACTCATGGTAACAACGTAGTTGTTAAAACGTTGCTCTATGTTTTATTATTAGTGGTATAACCATTATAAGTATCTTCCTTTCATTAAATTGGCGAAACCGCTGGGAGGGTTCACCACTGATGAGCCAAGCCCTCCCAATATTTTTCATCGCAGTAAGGACAGTAGAAGTTTGATTTATATTTCGTGTTTTAATGCTTCCATTTCTTATATATTGTAAAATTGATATTTCTTTTTGTAATATTAAAAATATTGTCAGGAGGACAGAGTTTCCTGGTATTCCCTCTTATCTGGACCGATCGGTCGGGGTAAACAGTGGCGTCACCAAAAAGGAGGAAAGATCTCAGTTCTCCCCTCTTGCTCTAACGGCTGGGTCGATTTGGCTCATGTAAATAGTAACTCTTATTTTATATTGAAAATCTCTCATATAACTCATTAAATAAATATTTAAAGTAATTCGAAGGCCTTGTTAATTATTTTTCATTGCGACAATATGATTACTAAAGAATGTGTTATATACGTCTTTTAGGTATATTTGCATATAGTGTTCTATAAACAGTTTTAAAATGTACATTATTATTTATATGTAAATAAAGATTATCCTAATGATAGAGGTTCCCTGGCCGACATTCATATTTTTGTGAAAAATAGACACTTCGGCCAGTTAGAGTTTTTTATTTTCTCTTCTCTATAAAAAAAAAAAACTCTAACTGACCGAAGTGTATATTTTTCACTGAAATAAATTTGTAGCATAAAAGAAAATAAAAACGATATAGAAAAGCTAATATGTAAATTTATACAAAAGTTACAGAGAGTTATATATATATGAAGCAGAATAAAACAACTCCAAACTATTACAGTATTTGACTGCCGAGGAAGGCAAATTTTAAAAGTTTCGCAGACGTTATTCCCAAGAGAAAAAATGGCGACTAGGCCAAAATTCAAAAAGAGTAATTGATATGTATTTATTTATATCTTTTTTTTTTTTTTGGATGTGTATTGGAAATGTATTTTTTGGAAGTGTTTATAAACGATGGGAAAACGTGGGTTTAAATAAAACTGTTTTTATTTATTTATTTCTTTGCCGTAGTATTGAATTGAAAACTAAATATTTCTCCCAAGTTTTTTCGGAAAGCAGACGCCTACCACGATGGTCGTCTGGTAAGTTCGTCTGTTTGAAAATTTATTTGAAGCATGTCGATTTTTATATTTGTAAATATCGTGTGAATTTATTTATATTTTATTATATTTTACTCCTTTTTTTATAATTTAAAGCTTTTTAAATATATGAAAGCATCTTGTTTATTATTTTTAATTTTTCATTCATATATCCCTAATATTTTTCTCATTACTGTTTGGGAGGTAGTTTTATTTGAGTAAATGAAATAATCGATGGTCAAATATTAATATTTTTTTTATTCGCCGATGGCGCACCTTGTAATTTTTCTTGGTAGTTTTGATAATTTTGTAATATTTATTCTAGTGTATCGATATAATTGTTAATTTTACATACTATACCAGGTCATAGTATGAAGCGAGTTTGATCTTCATGCAAAGCTTCTGTAGTTTTATAGAGTGATCGTTATCAAACCTGTGTAGATGTTTGAAGACGGCGGAATCCGTATGTATGTATACTCAGGGACAAAACTTAAGGAAGTTGTACCTTTTAGCATATATATCGGGATTCAGACAATAACTCTGAAAGATATTACAGTGATCTTTATTGAAGACACACGAGATAACCAAGTGTGAACAATATTGTCTCTGTCTCCTTAAAAATATACATATATAGACGACCGGCAATATCAAAGAATTTCGACTTTCTTAAGTTTCGTCCATGAGTGTATATGGAAAAATGGAACTTGATATTATTCAACCTCTCCAGTCAAAATAGACGCCAAAGATATTCCCCTCTGTTTTCCTCTTCTGTTAGCTCACCTAATCTATGGCTTTGGACATCAGGTTTGGAAAATTCGGAACGTTTACTGGATACCGTTGTTTCAGTCTATGGCCCTCGTCATCTCTATTTTGTCCATAGATTTGGTCCAGCCACTTGACAACTCCTTTTATCAATTTCTGAAGATTTACCAAGGATTTATCACTTCATCAATGAGTGCAAGTAGTGGCTTGGTAACAGCAAATGTCGAACTGTTTTATACATGTGTAGACATGGGGTGTATTTATAGTAAAAGGCAGTCACTAACTACCCACCATGATTAATATGGCCATGTGTATTTGTTTTATGGTAAAATGATTTGACATATGAGTTGAGAAAGGTTCTAAAACATGTCATTTTGAAAAGAATGTGGAGAGGAAACTGTTTTTACCCTTATTTTTTAATAAAACCCAGCTGAGAGAGATTGAGATTGAAACATACTTTATTGACTTACATTGTCAATGGTAAAACAAACAAAAAAGAACACATAAAAATAAAAGGATTTAAAGCGCAAATGTTTCTTTTATACATAATACGAACTTCTACTGTCCTTACTGCAATGAAAAAATATATTGGGAGGGCTCTTGGCTTATCATCCCAATATATTCTTTCATCGCAGTAAGGACAGTAGAAGTTTGTATTATGTATAAAAGAAACATTCGCGCTTTAAATCCTTTTATTTTATATGTATATATGGCGCGTTATTGCTTTGTATTAAAAAAGAACACACAAAAACAGAAATTCCCTCAAGTCAAAATGCCAGCTTGGCATATATAAAATGAACCAAAAAGGTTGAAAATATACACCAATGAGAAATTTAAACATTTATATGAGATACTTATCCAACGTCGAAGAGTTCTCTGCCATACAATGAGGGGATTTTCTGTGATTACCTTCATCTCAAATGTGTGAGGAAATGTCGTATCTTTTATACAGTTTCTATCTCATCTTCTAACCTATATTCTATATATCGTATTTAATATCGTTACTGCCTTTAGATAGAGATATTCAATACAACACCTCGCTAGAAGAATCACATATTTATAATGGCTCAATTGTTTACAAACAGTGTTACTGTACAATTCACATGTAGACAGCCTATATACAACAGTCAGAACCTGAAGATTCCTTATCTGGACGATGATATGATGGTCAGAGTGTCCAGGTCGTGCCTGAAACTCCATCTCTGTAAGTCAGATGTCCGTTGAAGGATGTGGCCGTATGGCCGAGAGAGAGAGAGAGAGACCTGGAACCAATACCGATGTCGCCAACTAACCGGATCGTCCTTCAAACTTTTAGTTTTTTTAATGTTTCATTGACAGTGGAGGTCCGGGTTATGAGGTGGCGACATTTAGTTCCTGGAAGATAAGCCAGAGATATAGAGTGGTTTATAGTCTATTAATATCATCAACAACACAAACATCCTTTATTAAGGACAATCGTCCCTAACAGGATTCTCTCAGATGTATAAAAAGAAGTAAACATAACAGTTATTTACAGAAAGTGAAGATTAGGGGGGTCGGTGGAAGGCTGGTTAAACCGTTTGTTTTTCGACCACTACGACTCGGGTTCGATTCCCACATTGGACACTTTTTTCTGTTAAAAAAAAAATCCTCCAATGGCCCCCGATTCTTACAAAAGTCCAACCCCACCAGCGAGTGCAAGTAATCAAACGGGGCTATTGCACATTTGTAAATGCAAAGTCGAACTGCTTTTCACATGTGTAGACATGTGGTGCGCTTACAGTAAAAGCAGTCGCTAACTACCCACCATGATTATCATGGCCTGTACCACGTGTACTTAGGGATAAGCAAAAAAAAAAAAAAGTGGAGATTAACATCGACCTTTCTTCAAGTTGAATCCATCAACTTTATTGATCCTATTGTCTGTGCTGTTTTCCCATATTTGTAAAAACTACTACCACTACTTTTTCCATTAAAATATATGGCGACTTGTTTTTATAACCAATTTTTTTATGTAGAATTTATATCTCTTTCTCCAGCTATTAATATTTTAATGATTCATGACAGATTTATTCCATTGCCCATTCCTACGGGAAAAGAGACTGCAAATTCGCGAAATTTCGGGGCTAACTCACTATAATGAACAACATGTATATAAAATTATTACTACTCTCCTGCTGGATAAAACATTTGTTTATAAATATTTAAAATTTTTCAAGGCGATTGATAAAATGAGGGAAGAAGTGCTCAACTCCACAGACAACGGCTGATTGCTCCCCTCTAAATTGCTTTTCCTCCTCACTCATGTACATATATAACCTTTTTGGGAGAATCCCCTTGTAAGACAATAGTGTCTTAATAAAGGTTTTTGTTGTTGTCGTTGTTGATTCATTGACAGTGGAGGTCCAAGATTTAAGGTGGCGCCAGGCAGAGTTATAACTTGGAAGATTTGCCAGAGATGTATCCGGAGATATAGAAGGTTTTACAATCTAATAATATTATTTTGGAGGGACACCACATTACACCACGTCATCTTATAAAGGAAAGTTATCAAAATGTTGCCAATTGTCGAATAGTAAACATCGCGCCATCTTTATGTTGACAATGTATTTATTCTGCGCTATATTCTTTCAATCCTATATAGGACAACTTTACGCAATTATTTAATTAACTATATTAAAAATGGCATATCTTGACCAGGAGCACATGTGCTTTACAGAAGGCAGAACGCCATCTGGTGGAACAGAAATCAACTAAACATTGATTTAGCCTGTTCCCTGATATTTGGCCAACCCAATTTCTTGGTTTGAATGGCTTTTCTTGATTTATCAAGAAATTGGGTTGGCCAAATATCAGGGAACAGGCTAAATCAATGTTTAGTTGATTTCTGTTCCACCAGATGGAGCTCTGCCTTCTGTAAAGCACATGTGCTCCTGGTCAGGATATGCCATTTTTAATATTGATTTCAACACATGATTTTTTTATCTTTTATTTTTTCTTTCGTTTTTTAATTAACAATGTGTGGAAGATTTGAGAAATCTTGGCTGATCAGTAATTAACCTCTTCAATATTTTCACCATATCTCTCAGATCTAAGCTACAACTATTATCTATTAATTCTGCTAAATAGTATGTATTTGAAGGTTTATTATTGGTGATGGTCTTTAAAGAAACTATAAAAAGAAGGTTCTGTAATTATAGAAATTTGACACAAATACACAATTATATATTTTCTATTTATTATCCTATTTAATCGGTGAATAAATCAACAGCTTTGACTATTTCAGACAAAAGGCCGATTTTTATACTATTGTTATCGGGCTATACCCCTCATACATTCAGGGACAAAAATAAAGGAAGTTATAACTTTCAGCATGTATATCGGGATTCAGGCAATAACTCTGAAAGATATTACAGTGACCTTTATTGAAGGCACATGAGATAACCAAGTATGAACAAAATACACTCATGGACAAAACTTAAGGTAGTTATAACTTTCAGCATATATATCGGGATTCAGACAATAACTCTGAAAGATATTACAGGGACATTTATTGAAGACACACGAGATAACTAAGTGTGAACAACCTCTGTCTCCTAAAAAAAAAACAGACAACCCGCAACGTCAAGCCTTTCCAATTTCTTAAGTTTTGTCCATGAGTGTATATATAGAAATACAACAAAAGGTTGTTGGAAAACGGTATTCATGTACCAAAATGTTCCACTCTTTACGTATGAATATAACCTTTTGGCCTTTAATGTACCACACTACTTAATTAAATACCAACCTTACATATTACTTTGAAAAAAAAAGTTTATTTTAACACCAATTATCTGAACAAAATGCGTAAAACAGCCTTATATTCAAAATCATGATAAATACTATGAAAAATAAAGTAAATATATTTCGTATAACATGATTTTTATAATCTTTTCTGAAAAATAAAAATTATAAACATTTTTATAAAGCATAAAATCATAGAATAAAATAAAACCCGGTGTATGAGCTCCGTGTTTGAAAGGAGTTTACCTCCAGAATATCTTGCTAAATGAAATTGACGCCTTGATGATTAATGGTTTCTGAGAGACCATTTTTTTCTTTTAATTAACATTTCAATTAATTCCAATTATCCCTCGTCCTACAAAATGAAAACTATAATTATATGCAAATTAAAAAGTAAAACACACTAATGGAAAAACTTTTTTTTTCTATTTGCTAAATTGGTTTTACAAAATCTAAGTTCAATGCAACATTTTTTTTTTTGTGGAAGTCGTTGTTTTCCTATTTCAAGGTTCAATTTTGACATGTTGGAACATAAATAACATCTGTGGAAATTGGCAATTATGGTTGCTAATTGGATGTTGTTTTTTTATATTATTAATTAGAGTTATATAATTAACTTAAGGAGTTATTTACAGTAACTTTTGAAGGTTTTGATTACACATATATTTATCTAGATTTACTTGCTCGTTGTAAATAAAATGGTGCTGAAGTTTGATACATATTTGACAGGCTCTTCCGTCTTCTTCTTTCTTATCTCCACTCAATCATAATAAGGTTATAAAGCTTGTAGAGCTTGTTGATGGTGTCTGCCGGGGAAGAGTAGAGCCCATCAATGAGTGAGTCAATACAGTCAATGATGTGTTTTGGGGTTGCAGGTTGACACTTAGTACATAGTGGGAAAACCTTGCAACCTCTTCCATTATTTTTATATGGTAGGGATCATTTGGTTCTGTTGGGAATATGGTAGGGATCATTTGGTTCTTTTGGAAATATGGAAGGGATCATTTGGTTCTGTTGGGAATATGGTCGGGATCATTTGGTTCTGTTGGGAATATGGTAGGGATCATTTGGTTCTGTTGGGAATATGGTAGGGATCATTTGGTTCTGTTGGGAATATGGAAGGGATCATTTGGTTCTGTTGGGAATATGGAAGGGATCATTTGGTTCTTTTGGGAATATGGCCGGGATCATTTGGTTCTGTTGGGAATATGGTAGGGATCATTTGGTTTGGTTGGAAATATGGTAGGGATCATTTGGTTCTGTTGGGAATATGGTAGGGATCATTTGGTTCGGTTGGGAATATGGTAGGGATCATTTGGTTCTGTTGGAAATATGGTAGGGATCATTTGGTTCTGTTGGGAATATGATAGGGATCATTTAGTTCGGTTGGGAATATGGTGGGGATCATTTGGTTCTGTTGGGAATATGGTAGGGATCATTTGGTTCGGTTGGGAATATGGTAGGGATCATTTGGTTCTGTTGGGAATATGGTAGGGATCATTTGGTTCTGTTGTGAATATGGTAGGGATCATTTGGTTCTGTTGGGAATATGGTAGGGATCATTTGGTTCTGTTGGGAATATGGTAGGGATCATTTGGTTCTGTTGGGAATATGGTAGGGATCATTTGGTTCTGTTGGGAATATGGTAGGGATCATTTGGTTCTGTTGGGAATATGGTAGGAATCATTTGGTTCTATTGGGAATATGGTAGGGATCATTTGGTTCTGTTGGGAATATGGAAGGGATCATTTGGTTCTGTTGGGAATATGGTAGGGATCATTTGGTTCTGTTGGGAATATGGTAGGGATCATTTGGTTCGGTTGGGAATATGGTAGGGATCATTTGGTTCTGTTGGGAATATGGAAGGGATCATTTGGTTCGGTTGGGAATATGGAAGGGATCATTTGGTTATGTTGGGAATATGGTAGGGATCATTTGGTTCTGTTGGGAATATGGAAGGGATCATTTGTTTCTGTTGGGAATATGGTAGGGATCATTTGGTTCTGTTGGGAATATGGAAGGGATCATTTGGTTCGGTTGGGAATATGGAAGGGATCATTTGGTTCTGTTGGGAATATGGAAGGGATCATTTGGTTCTGTTGGGAATATGGTAGGGATCATTTGGTTCTGTTGGGAATATGGTAGGGATCATTTGGTTCGGTTGGGAATATGGTAGGGATCATTTGGTTCTGTTGGGAATATGGAAGGGATCATTTGGTTCGGTTGGGAATATGGAAGGGATCATTTGGTTATGTTGGGAATATGGTAGGGATCATTTGGTTCTGTTGGGAATATGGAAGGGATCATTTGTTTCTGTTGGGAATATGGTAGGGATCATTTGGTTCTGTTGGGAATATGGAAGGGATCATTTGGTTCGGTTGGGAATATGGAAGGGATCATTTGGTTTGTTGGGAATATGGTAGGGATCATTTGGTTCTGTTGGGAATATGGAAGGGATCATTTGGTTCTGTTGGGAATATGGAAGGGATCATTTGTTTCTGTTGGGAATATGGTAGGGATCATTCGGTTCTGTGGGGAATATGGAAGGGATCATTTGGTTCTGTTGGGAATATGGTAGGGATCATTTGGTTCTGTTGGGAATATGGTAGGGATCATTTGGTTCTGTTGGGAATATGGTAGGGATCATTTGGTTCTGTTGGGAATATGGTAGGGATCATTTGGTTCTGTTGGGAATATGGTAGGGATCATTTGGTTCTGTTGGGAATATGGTAGGGATCATTTGGTTTCGACATCTGGTACCCAGTGTGTGTGATATGCCAAAAGTCTTGTTGGTAAAAAACTTATCATGTTATCAAATCAAGGACTCGGAACACTTCTATTCCAACATTCAATGGAAACAGTATCTACTTCGACAATGCCAAGTGCCACATTTGAGAAATATCCATTCTAAAACCGAAAGACATTCCATATAAATCCATAATACAATCTCATTATAAATACAATTAACTTCCTCGAATAGCACATGTGCATATTCAAAAATAAAAACTACATATTAAATTTATAAATTTAATTGCCATCTATCGATATAATTTGAAATAAATGAAAATGTAACAAGAAAAATGCAGGAAATATTCCAAACCAATACAATACAATAGTAGAGCGGTCTACTAAAGATTAATTCAGTAAAACTGCTGAGAGGGTTCACTAATGATGAGCTAAGACCTCTCATTCAATAACTTATATCATTTCAGTAAGGTCTGTAGAGATGTAAGGTAATAAGACCAAATCCAAATAAATAAATAGTGTGTGACGTTTCGGTAACAGCGTTGTTACCATCTTCGGACAAAAGAATTGAATGAGGGAAAAAAATAATATTCTGTGTTTATCAGATAAATATATTCTTCTTATCTGTTATCTTGTTTACACACTTGATAACAGGAACGATTTAAAAACATGCTGTGGTAAAATTTCTCATTCAGTACTTTTGTCTGAAGATGGTAACAACGCTGTTACCGAAACGTCACACACTATTTATTTAGTCATATTTGGTCTTATTACCTTGTGTTTATAATCTATAATCCAAATTGTGCCTTATCAGTCTGTAGAGATGATATTTGATGATATTATTGAAAAGAAACATATTGACAAAAACTACATATCTTAATATGTTTTATAACATTGAATAGCATACACCTAGAGATGCACCTCTACCTTTAAAAATACACCAGAACATTATGTTCATCACCCGAGTTGCAAAAAAAAAAAAATCTATTGGTTATTTTTTAAAAGTTACATTTAAAGATATAAGAGTCGGTGAATGAGTGGGTAACACCCTCGATTCCCGACAGTCATGAACCAGGATTGAATCCCACGTTAACATTTTGTTTAATATATGAATAACCTTCACTTATTTATTCATTGTTGTAAATATCATGAACTAGGTTGCTCTTTTTGAGCGGTACCTAATAAAGTGATTTTGGAATTGATTTGAATTACATTTAAAGGAAAAAATATATAAAACTGTATTAAGGAATTTCATATATGTATTGAAATTTACGAAAATTGGATAAAATATATATTTAATCAATTTATAAGATAGATTACGTTTTTAAAATATAAAAAAATATATACTCATTTATTATACTTATTATTATACTGTGTTTTAAAATAGAGCAATCCATAAATGAATCTTTAATTAAAAAGGCATATATTGGATCAAAATATCATTTATTTTACCAATATTTCAGTTGGCTGAACGCCAACCTTTATCAAGGTGTTATAACATTTTAAATTTATAACACCTTGATAAAGGTTGGCGTTCAGCCAACTGAAATATTGGTAAAATAAATATATTTTGATCCAATATATGTCTTTTTAATTAATTATACTGTGTATATAGTGGGGCATTTTTAGATATTAAATAAAAAGGCATATATTGGATAAAAAAAAAATTATTTTACCAATATTTCATCTGGCTGAACGCCAACCTTTATCAAGGTGTTATAACATTTTAAAGTGTGTCAACACACACTTGTTGACACACTTAAAATGTTATAACACCTTGATAAAGGTTGGCGTTCAGCCAGCTGAAATATTGGTAAAATAAATTATTTTTTTGATCCAATATATGCCTTTTTAATTAAAGATTTATCTATGGATTGCTCTATTTTCAAAAAGATATTAAATAATAAAGACTAATTATATTTATAACCCCAAATCATATAATATAGGTAATTTATAATGAAATAGAAATCTTTGTTTAGCATATAACGTTACAAAACTTGAAAGTATATAATGTTAAAAATTTCGATACAGAAATTATATTAAAACAAGTTAAAATAAATCGCGAACATTTTCATCTACAAAATATAAATCCCAACGCTATTTTAAATATAACAGACTAGGGAAAAAGAGCAAAAAACATTACATATTTACCCAAAACTATATTTCTAGGTCGAACTTTATTCCAAGCAGAAGATACCTACCTATAAAACAGACATCTCTCTAACTTAGAGAGAATATAAATTCCATTACTATATCCTATGTAAAATAGTAATCATATATGTAAAAAAGAGCAGAAGGCAATTCTTTCAGAGACAGAAGAAACCAGATTTCTTTCTGGTAAATAAAGAGTTAATATTTTTATGGCAGACGAAAGAGTTACGGCGTCTGCCACTATAAACTCCTCAAGGCCGTCCAGGAAATCCCTCCCACCAATAATAAAGCACGTACAATTTAATTCCACCAATCACAAGCCGCCCTCCTTGTTGGTGTGGTCCGTAGTATCGCTTGGTCGGGAGCGTCGTTTGGACGTTATGGTGTTGGAAGGAGTGTTAAACCCGTTGGGGGTCAGATGATTCAACTTGAAAGGTACCGCCCTCAAACTTGATCAGACGATACTCACAAAAATGTTCGTTTGGATGCCTAATCTACGTCTTTTGGTGTGCTTCGTCTTCTTAGGAAAGGAAGTATTGACGAAGATACAAGTTCACTTGCATGTCCCACACTCCTACAATCAAGGTGAGTTTTTTTTCAAGTTAAGCTATTTTGTCTTTTTATAAGTTTACTTTTTTTCACATATCTCACCATTTACCATCGATTATCCAAACGGCTAAACGCTATATGCATATTGTCAAATAAACCAAACATAAACATCCAAATAGATAATCAATAACATTTACATATAAAACATTTTGACCCAAATAAGATATATATATTTTTAAAATCACCATTTTGTATAACATGGTGTTATCAATGATGAAAATTTATTTGAAAATTTATTTTAAAACCATGAAAAATCTGCGCAATATATACATATAAAAATCAATATTTTACTATTTTACTAACATGAAGTAGTTTAAAAAAAAATGTATTTTATATATATATTTTTATTTTATTTCAACACACAAAACGCGATATCCCAGCTATGGGATAATTGTGTCGATTTACATTTTTAAACAGAAACAGTTATATACATATTATAAAAGAAAAGAATATAATTGAAAATTAAAAAGAGAGACAATAATATACATTAGGAACCTTAACCTTTCAGGTTAAAAAGATCAAAAATGTATTTTAAATTCAAAGAATTTAGGTACTCAAATGTTATCGTCTATATTTCTCATAACAAAATTTTCTAAATTATATTAATATGATAGACATTTTGTAATATTGAATTTTAGAGGGTAATAAAAAATTGGTAGCTAAACATTTTTTCATAATATAAATTCTTAACTGAAAATACACACCAACAATTTATTAATTAATGTTTATTTTTCTATTTAAAAACACACAAACGATAACAATAAAATATCAACTTGAAGAATGAATATATTTTTATATTTATTACTAAAAAATATATATTTTCATTTTATTTTCAAATAGAATCTATCATTTATGCGTTTAGAAATATCTTTCATATATGATTTAATTTTAAAAATATATAAATGATAATAATTTGCTTCAAGTAATATACTCTGCTCAACCTAACTTCTTCAAAAAAAAAAAATAAATAAATAAAAAAAAATGATTATTATAAATTTAAAGGGAGATAGTAAAATGGTGTTGTGTTTTTAAATAAAATAATAAACGCGAAGTGTTTTATAAACGTATATTTATTATTAACATTAGTTGCAAATTATTAGTTTGCCAATATGCAAATATGTAAAGTGAAATACATTCAAAAATTTAAAAGAGAAAGTGATATATATAGATTTCTAGACTATATTCATCACCACTTTGAATTAAAAGAAAAAGGTTTATTTATAAAGGTTTTACTTCAGAAAGAATTACACACTTTGTCTCTTGAAAAAAAAGAGCAAGCTATAATCAAGTCTTCATATGATAAATCATATTTTGAATATAAAATTATTTTATTTGTAAATTATTTACTCAGCATACCGAAGGTAATATTGGTAAATTAAATAATTTTTTTACCCAATATATACCTTTCGATTTGGATAATATATTTTTAATAAACCTCTCTACCTTTTTAATTGACTAAATATTTTGATACAAAGAGATAAAATAATGATTCAATAAAAATTATTGAAATGAAATTCCTTGAAACCAATTTCCTAATTATATATTTTTATATTCAATTGCTATAATAATTGGCTTCTTAGTATCAGAATTGCAATACTGCCTTTTAATCAATTGTCAATAGATAGATGTAGAGATTGGCCGCAAGGTTCATTACATAAAACATAGAGTTTGATCTTTGTATCAATTTGGTATGGACATAGTCGAGTTTGGACTCAGCGACGACTGAAGTTACCGTCCGTAGACTTACCATAGAAACTGACATCACTCGGTGGATCTAACTGTACGGTAGCTCTGGTGGTGGGGAGTAGATGGAATGGTTCTAACAACACTTGACTCTACTTAGCGACGACTGAAGTTACCGTCCGTAGACTTACCATAGAAACTGACATCACTCGGTGGATCTAACTGTACGGTAGCTCTGGTGGTGGGGAGTAGATGGAATGGTTCTAACAACACTTGACTCTACTTAGCGACGACTGAAGTTACCGTCCGTAGACTTACCATAGAAACTGACATCACTCGGTGGATCTAACTGTACGGTAGCTCTGGTGGTGGGGAGTAGATGGAATGGTTCTAACAACACTTGACTCTACTTAGCGACGACTGAAGTTACCGTCCGTAGACTTACCATAGAAACTGACATCACTCGGTGGATCTAACTGTACGGTAGCTCTGGTGGTGGGGAGTAGATGGAATGGTTCTAACAACACTTGACTCTACTTAGCGACGACTGAAGTTACCGTCCGTAGACTTACCATAGAAACTGAAATCACTCGGTGGATCTAACTGTACGGTAGCTCTGGTGGTGGGGAGTAGATGGAATGGTTCTAACAACACTTGACTCTACTTAGCGACGACTGAAGTTACCGTCCGTAGACTTACCATAGAAACTGACATCACTCGGTGGATCTAACTGTACGGTAGCTCTGGTGGTGGGGAGTAGATGGAATGGTTCTAACAACACTTGACTCTACTTAGCGACGACTGAAGTTACCGTCCGTAGACTTACCATAGAAACTGACATCACTCGGTGGATCTAACTGTACGGTAGCTCTGGTGGTGGGGAGTAGATGGAATGGTTCTAACAACACTTGACTCTACTTAGCGACGACTGAAGTTACCGTCCGTAGACTTACCATAGAAACTGACATCACTCGGTGGATCTAACTGTACGGTAGCTCTGGTGGTGGGGAGTAGATGGAATGGTTCTAACAACACTTGACTCTACTTAGCGACGACTGAAGTTACCGTCCGTAGACTTACCATAGAAACTGACATCACTCGGTGGATCTAACTGTACGGTAGCTCTGGTGGTGGGAGTAGATGGAATGGTTCTAACAACACTTGACTCTACTTAGCGACGACTGAAGTTACCGTCCGTAGACTTACCATAGAAACTGACATCACTCGGTGGATCTAACCGTACGGTAGCTCTGGTGGTGGGGAGTAGATGGAATGGTTCTAACAACACTTGACTCTACTTAGCGACGACTGAAGTTACCGTCCGTAGACTTACCATAGAAACTGACATCACTCGGTGGATCTAACTGTACGGTAGCTCTGGTGGTGGGGAGTAGATGGAATGGTTCTAACAACACTGGACTCTACTTAGCGACGACTGAAGTTACCGTCCGTAGACTTACCATACAAACTGACATCACTCGGTGGATCTAACTGTACGGTAGCTCTGGTGGTGGGGAGTAGATGGAATGGTTCTAACAACACTTGACTCTACTTAGCGACGACTGAAGTTACCGTCCGTAGACTTACCATAGAAACTGACATCACTCGGTGGATCTAACTGTACGGTAGCTCTGGTGGTGGGGAGTAGATGGAATGGTTCTAACAACACTTGACTCTACTTAGCGACGACTGAAGTTACCGCCCGTAGACTTACCATAGAAACTGACATCACTCGGTGGATCTAACTGTACGGTAGCTCTGGTGGTGGGGAGTAGATGGAATGGTTCTAACAACACTTGACTCTACTTAGCGACGACTGAAGTTACCGTCCGTAGACTTACCATAGAAACTGAAATCACTCGGTGGATCTAACTGTACGGTAGCTCTGGTGGTCGGGAGTAGATGGAATGGTTCTAACAACACTTGACTCTACTTAGCGACGACTGAAGTTACCGCCCGTAGACTTACCATAGAAACTGACATCACTCGGTGGATCTAACTGTACGGTAGCTCTGGTGGTGGGGAGTAGATGGAATGGTTCTAACAACACTTGACTCTACTTAGCGACGACTGAAGTTTACCGTCCGTAGACTTACCATAGAAACTGACATCACTCGGTGGATCTAACTGTACGGTAGCTCTGGTGGTGGGGAGTAGATGGAATGGTTCTAACAACACTTGACTCTACTTAGCGACGACTGAAGTTACCGTCCGTAGACTTACCATAGAAACTGACATCACTCGGTGGATCTAACTGTACGGTAGCTCTGGTGGTGGGGAGTAGATGGAATGGTTCTAACAACACTTGACTCTACTTAGCGACGACTGAAGTTACCGTCCGTAGACTTACCATAGAAACTGAAATCACTCGGTGGATCTAACTGTACGGTAGCTCTGGTGGTGGGGAGTAGATGGAATGGTTCTAACAACACTTGACTCTACTTAGCGACGACTGAAGTTACCGTCCGTAGACTTACCATAGAAACTGAAATCACTCGGTGGATCTAACTGTACGGTAGCTCTGGTGGTCGGGAGTAGATGGAATGGTTCTAACAACACTTGACTCTACTTAGCGACGACTGAAGTTACCGCCCGTAGACTTACCATAGAAACTGACATCACTCGGTGGATCTAACTGTACGGTAGCTCTGGTGGTGGGGAGTAGATGGAATGGTTCTAACAACACTTGGCTCTACTTAGCGACGACTGAAGTTTACCGTCCGTAGACTTACCATAGAAACTGACATCACTCGGTGGATCTAACTGTACGGTAGCTCTGGTGGTGGGGAGTAGATGGAATGGTTCTAACAACACTTGACTCTACTTAGCGACGACTGAAGTTACCGTCCGTAGACTTACCATAGAAACTGACATCACTCGGTGGATCTAACTGTACGGTAGCTCTGGTGGTGGGGAGTAGATGGAATGGTTCTAACAACACTTGACTCTACTTAGCGACGACTGAAGTTACCGTCCGTAGACTTACCATAGAAACTGAAATCACTCGGTGGATCTAACTGTACGGTAGCTCTGGTGGTGGGGAGTAGATGGAATGGTTCTAACAACACTTGACTCTACTTAGCGACGACTGAAGTTACCGTCCGTAGACTTACCATAGAAACTGACATCACTCGGTGGATCTAACTGTACGGTAGCTCTGGTGGTGGGGAGTAGATGGAATGGTTCTAACAACACTTGACTCTACTTAGCGACGACTGAAGTTACCGTCCGTAGACTTACCATAGAAACTGACATCACTCGGTGGATCTAACTGTACGGTAGCTCTGGTGGTGGGGAGTAGATGGAATGGTTCTAACAACACTTGACTCTACTTAGCGACGACTGAAGTTACCGTCCGTAGACTTACCATAGAAACTGACATCACTCGGTGGATCTAACTGTACGGTAGCTCTGGTGGTGGGGAGTAGATGGAATGGTTCTAACAACACTTGACTCTACTTAGCGACGACTGAAGTTACCGTCCGTAGACTCAGGTGACAAAGCCACAACAACAGTTTTGGCAAACTGAGAAGCATCCATTTACAAACCGTAACTTCGGGCCATGGCCTTCGCCAGTCCAGGGCTAACTTCAACTTTACAGGAATAAAGAATATTCACAAAACCTTCAGAATTCGCCAAAGACGTATTTGGCTGTTCAAGTAGATAAGCCAATTCTATGGTCAAGATATAGAGGGAAATTTTACCGGGAGGAAATTTTTCAACTTAAAGACCTAGTTTCTCCTCAATACAGATGCCTAAATAATACCTTAGTAATTGTTACTGAAATCCGAAAGTTTGAAGCCTTTTTCAAACAAGCATTGCTTGGGTGACGAACATATTGATATTCGTACAGTACTTTTGTACTTTTATTTGTCAATATTTTGTTACCATCTTTAGAGAAATAGCTCTGGACTCCAACCTTTATACACCAGGAAGTACATAAAAAAAAAACTCAATTTAAAAGCGAAATATAAAAATAACGTAGAGGATTAAAATTAACATTCTATTTTGGAATGAATATTATTGAATAATATCTAAATATACATTTATGGACAAAACTTAAGGGAGTAAGCTGTCTGTTATTTTAAAGAGACAGAGGCAATTTTGTTCACACTTGGTTACCTCGTGTGTCTTCAATAACGGTCACTGTAATATCTTTCAGAGTTATTTTCTGAATCCCGATATACATGGTAAAAGGTACAACTTACCTAAATTTGACCATGAGTGTATATACTAAAACACCACCACCCTAAATGTTTATTTGCTAATGATAAATTCTCAACGTAAGCTTTTTGAAATGTTGAGAATCTACTTAGAAACCTCTCGCAATAGCACCTTGGGGAAACTCTTTTTTGTGTTAAATGGATTAAAAAATACAATATCTCTCAACAAACCCGACAACTAATAAACTCATGGATAAAACATAAGGAAGTTATACCTTTTACCATGTATATCGGGACAATAACTCTGAAAGATATTACAGTGACCTTTATTGAATACACACGAGATAACCAAGTGTGAACAAAAATGCCTCTGTCTCCTTAAAAATATATATACATACGACCTGTTAATCAAAGACTTTCAACTTTCCTAAATTTTGTCCATAAGTTTAGATTCAAGAGTTCCGTGAGAGGAGAAGAATGTTTTCCAGCCATAATAGTTAACCAGTTTACCAGTACATACTGTACTAGTTAGCTGACGACCCGAATATGCTAGCTTGTGGAACGCCAACAAATGACGTGCGTTTTTAAGTCATTTTTTTTTAAAACTCAATGTGCGCGTTCAAATTTTTATAAAATCACTTATCCCTATAGAACACTATCTAAATCGTCATTATAATATTTGTCCTTCATTACACCAGGAAAAAATTCCTCTTTAGCCATCTTCTAAGACGGTTTTAACTACAAATCTGGAAATTTTGAATAGACACTTCGAGGTCCTTAACAATAGTTTCAACTTTTCAAGTTTCAAATTGAACGGTGGAAAGGTTTTCTAAACCGTTGATTTTCAACCGTTACGACCTAAGATCGAATCTCGCATTTGGCATATTTTTTCTAATTAAAAAAAATGCTCCAAAGTCCCCCCAATTCTTGAAAAAATCCAATCCCACCAGCGAGTTCTAGTAAGCAAATGGGGCTCTGGTACATTTCTAAGTGCAAAGTCGAACTGTTTTTCACATGTGTAGACATGTGGTGCACTTACAGTAAAAGCAGTCGCTAACTTCTACCCACCATGATTATCATGGCTCAGTATTGGCACTTACACCGACATATATCGTATTCATATATACGGGGACTTACTTGCATATGTATCTCGGTTTATATTAAGTCGAGAGAACCTACCTTGATATAACATCCTTCTCAACCTATATAAACAGGTTCAGATACAAATATCAGGTGTTAGAAGATATATACAACAACAACAACAAAAACCTTTATTAAGGGCCTCTCGTCCTATAAATGATTCGCCAGTTTACAGAGTAATTGAAGAGAAGAGAACTAAGAATACAGAGAGAAACCTATATGTAGTAGGTATAGTATAGTATTTTCTACACTGGGCTACATCACCATTTACTCTTATGTATGAGGCTGAAAGACGAACGAGAAGTGCTCCTCAGTGAAATAGGCCTCGAGGGACTCTCTTTGGAGCTCCTGTTGAATGAGGTGGTGAGAAACAGAGCTGGAGCTTTTGCGTTGTTCAAATTTTGGAAGACGGCTGAAGAGAAGAGGAGGCTATATACATTTCTAATTGATGTAAATAATTATATGCAAATAATCTATGTCAAGATTAGAATGACGTAGACCAGTAAAAGGCTTGTGGTTGTATATAGTCACAGTGTAGAAAATACTATACCTACTACATATATCTCTGCATTCTTAGTTCTCTTCAATTACTCTGTAAACTGGCGAATTCTGTATAGGACGAGAGGTCCTCAATAAAGGCTTTTGTTGTTGTTGTATTTTCTACACTGTGACTATATACAACAGCAGCAACAAGCCTTTTAGTGGAATCAAAGTCCCATACAGGATTCGTCATTCTAATCCTGACAAAGATTATTTACATATAATTATTTACATCAATTATATTATGTATATAACTTCCTCTTCTCTTCAGCCGTCTTCCAAAATTTGAACAACGCAAACGCTCCAGTTCTGTTTCTCCCCACTACATTCAACAGGAGCTCCAAAGACAGTCCATCAAGGCCTATTTCACTGAGGAGCACTTCTCGTTCGTCTTTCAGCCCCATACATGAGAGTATATGGTGATGTAGGTAAGAAGATATATATTTATATATTTCCATGTTTTGGAGATAATATCTCTCAGCAAGAATTGACAAAAAAGGAAATTAATAGTTTATTACTAGTTTTTTTATTTATTTATTATCTTAACTCACACGGTGTACAGACCATGATATTCATGGTGGGTATTTAGCGATTAATTTGACTATAAATTCATCACATGTCTACACATATAAAAAGCACATGTGCTCCTGGTCAGGATATGCCTTTTTAATTTTTAATATAAAAAGCGATTCGACTTTTGTATTTACAAATGTGCAAGAGTTTAATTACTTGCACTCAATGATTTGGTTGGATGTTTGCATTAATCAGGAGTCCATTAAAACATTTATTTCTTTCTTTAGAAAAGAACGTATTAAATGTGGGATTCTATCTCAAGTCAGGGTTGTCAAAAATGGCCAGTTTATGGTCTTCCTCCACTCCCATCATTTTACAATCTTGATTGGAGATTGTAGACGAAAAAGAAAAGTATAAAAATTTTGATCAATTTTGTAAATACATATACAACTTTCTTTTGAATTGGAAAAAAGAGAAGGAAACTTAGAAAGAAAAGAATTGCGATGCTTGCTCTGTGTGTTTTGCTTTGTTGTTTGGTTTTCTCTTTGGACAATTTTCTTTAGTTAATTTTATGTAAAATAATGAATTGAACAGGATTTTATATAGCCGATTTGTTGTGATGTAGTGAAAGGTATTGACGCAAATATCCCTGAGTTTGGGATATCGCGTTTCATGATGTTAATAAAATAATAATCTTGATTGAAGTGGATGATTATCACCGGAACGTTGATATAAATAATGATTTTCATATGGACCAGACGTCAATTTGCATAAAAGGGGGGATAGCACGAACCGGGATCGAATCCCGCATTTAGACACTTTTTTTCTAATACAAATATTGCTCCAATGGCCTCCTATTTTTGTAAAAGATCAACCCCACAAGTGGGTACAAGTATTTTATAATACAACTAGCGGATGTACCCGACTTCGCCCGGATTTTACCCGAGTAAAGGTTTGTCTAACGAACATTTGTTAAAACAATTCTCTATAAACTTATAAAAAAAAAAAGATATATTTTGATAATTTGAAACTCGTAAATTTGAATCTCTCGATAAAGTGAACATTTTTCCCAGTCCCTTGAAAAATACTCGATAAGTTGAATAAAATCAATATTAATTGGTTCCCTCGGTAATTGGAATTTAGAGGAATAGTATCTTGTCTTGGAATTATATCATTATTCTTGTCTCAAATAAATTGCCGTGTCATCCTGAATTTTGTCTTTCCTAATTTTCTACATTACAAAATCATCGTAATCATGATAATATTTAGAGCAGATTGTTGAATTATAACAGATAAATTAGAATATTTGTTGTATTCCAATTGATTACACACAGCGCTCAACGTTAATTATACTTTAATTAACTACAAGGTAAAGGGATTAGATATAGATTAAAAGAAAACATGGAGAAAAGAGAGAAAAGAATAAGTCTCGTGGCCACGTGGCCACGCGGCCTCGCCTGGGTTACATCCACAGGTAGTGACGTCAGCGCAGGGTTGCCGAGAAGCCAACAATCTCCTCCCTCGAAGTGACCTCCTATTCATGGATCACTTCGCCGCTTAAGAGTCTCGAACGATGAAGTTCGTGTTGGTTTCTCCCCAGTGGCTTGGTCAAAATGTCCGCTAGGTTTCTTCCACTTGTAACATAGTCCAGTTTAATCACACCGTCATCCACCTTTTCTCTGACAAAGTGATATCTAATGGCGATGTGTCTGGTCTTGGATCGGCTGATGTAGCTCTTGGCGTGTGCTATAGCCGCTTGGTTATCGCACCACACCGGAGTTGGCTCAACCATATTATTTGGTATATCCAAATGGTTCAGGAACTCCCTGATCCATGTCACTTCCCTGACTGACGATGATAGGGAAATGTATTCGCCTCCATTGTGCTGAGGGCGGTGACAGTTTGCTTTGAACTTCGCCATAGGATTGGAGCGCCTGCAAACATCACTACGTAACCCGATGTACTCTTTCTGTCTTCCAGGTTGGTTCCCCAATCTGCATCCGAATAGACACACAGTTGTTCTCCAGTCCGTCTATAGGTGATGCCTAGATGCTCTGAAGATTTTAAGTATCTTAAAATTCGTTTCGCAGCAACCCAGTGTTTTCTAGTGTACTTTGAACAATAGCGAGCCAATTGGCTTACTGCATAGGCAATGTCTGGCCTTGTCCGCTGTGAAATGTAGAGCAGTCCACCAATTAGTTCACGGTAGGGAAGACCTTGGCAGTTTTCTTCATCTTCTTCCTCAAGAAGTTCTGGTCTGGTTTCCATCGGCGTTGAGACTTCTCTTCCTTCCTGAAGATTGAACCGTTCCAGTAGACTTTTTATATAGGCTCTTTGTGTTAGAGTTAGCGC